>CAXITT010000538.1:254403-315025 GCA_964033795.1 Lymnaea stagnalis | reverse complement strand
AATTCCCCCCCTTTCCTCCCAACAAATTTTTTTAAAAAAAAAAACGGTTGGATAAAAAAAAATGACAAAAAAAAAGGGCAGAATGAAATGGGGGGGGGGGGGGGGGAGGCAGTAACAAATTTGAAATGATATGATTCACACATAAACATCCTGTAACTGTTTGTTATTGTACCCCATCCCATTTAGGAAATGTAAAGACACTGAAAATAATATTTAATTTGCTTTTATTCCAACCAACTCCTTTAATAAAATCATATTTCAGTTAACTCGCTCCTTTATTAAAATCATATTTCAGCTAACTCACTACTTTGATAAAAATCATATTTCAGCTAACTCACTCCTTTACCAAAATTATTTCCACAGCTGATGTTTACACCTTCAACCTTCTTTTGAAAGTCTCCTCCCTAGATGCCCAGTCTGTGGATGAAATAAGACTTTCTATTGAGGTAGTTGTTTGGAGTTGTCTTGTGCACAACATGGCAATCTGTTTAAGTTATGGCAAAATAGTGTATTTCATTTTCACAATCTGTAATTTTTAATTATGTTGTAACCTCTTTCCCTTTATAAAGTGACTTTCTATTGAGGTAGTTGTTTGGAGTTATCTCTAGACTTGTTGTGCACAACATGGCAATTAGTTTAAATTACCACAAAATATTGTATTTCATTCACACATAGTACCAGTAATTCTGATCATCACAGTGTGGATCATCATCCATCTGATCTAGAGGCTGTTGAAGAATTCACTGTTAGGCCTTAACAAAGTGCACAGCTAGAATTTATCAAATAGCTTTCTCCACCGAGCAATCACGTTTTTTCTAACAAGTGATTTACTGACAAAAAAAAAGTAACCATAAAAGTTTTCCAGAGATGCCCAAGAGTTGAACTTGTGCTGTTTAGGAGCCTCCTGTTGCTGAAGTTGATATCAAAATTTACCACCCAAATCATTTATGGATGATTACACTTGAAAAAACATCTACCTGGATTATCTACAACTTTGTTAAATAAATAATAATAGTTCAGAGAAAAGACTACATGAAAGACTTATTTATTGTTTCATTTCTCTCAGAGTCTATTGAAGGATATGTCAGCCGGCAATGTGAGGCCAAATGTGGAAACCTTCAACTCCATTCTTTGTAACTGTAGGCGTGTGTCTCGGTGGACGGGTTCCAAGATGTTTGCCCTCGCTGTGCTGTCTGAGATGAAGGCCTGTGACATAGGTTTGTTTTGTGTTTCTTAACAAAATGATCTTCACTTGTTCAGCTTGACAGAAAGCTTCTCCATTCTCAAACTGCTCATGACCAAAATAAGTCTATGCTGGCTCGTGTTATGCTTCCCTCCTTCTGCTTATTATTGTTTAGATTCAATATGTTCAAAATGAGATTTGTGTAAAGATTTTTTTTACAATAAAAAAAATAAATTATTATTTGCTTAATTTGTATATGAACATATTTGTTTATTTTTTTTTTAAACAGAGCCCAATCTTGCCACTTATAATGATGTGCTCAATATCTTCTACTATTCTAAATCTAGAGGTTGGTGTTTCTTACTTTTTTAGCTAAACAGATTTTTATCTTGTTTTAAAACTTCTTGAAACACTTTTGACATATTCTTTAATTTTGAAATTATACTGGATGGTTAATTATTAATATTTTTAAAAAAATATTAATTTCAGTTATTTTTGCTTACTTCCTCAACATAAATTTATAAACATTTGCCTTTTATAAAATTCATTGGGAAATTTGCATTGTCATTGAGTTTAAGAGCACTAATTATTTATTATTCTCTAATCAGACTCTTCACCCCAACCTAAATCTCCTGACCTGTTTGAAAATATTTTAGAGGCTATAGAGAATAAAGAATTTATCGCAGTGTCTGAAGGCGACTGTAAGTTTGAAAGAGATTATTTTAGTCTTTAAGAAATTAAGTGAGCCTGCACCTCTGCTCATCTGGTTTAGTGTCTGTTACAATGTTTTTATTATTTTGTTTTTAATGATAAAGGAGGATACGGAGAGTAAATAAAAATTTAATAGGACAAAGTATGAGGCATTGAAATGATAAACATGGAAATGTTTTATCTCAGATTATGTGATATCTTAAGAGTTTAAAATAGACTAAATTGAATAATACAAAAATCAATAAGCACTCATTTTAAACTAAATACACTTTTCTCATAACAGACACCTTCTTCCGGAGTGCCATGAGAGTGGTAAGTTATGATCTGGATAATATGAATATATTTTTGAACTTTTTAAAGTGCCAAATTAATTTAAGGCCACTATTTTTTTCCCAACATTTCTAAAAAAGTGTTTCTTGATGCAGACACCTTTTATAACTCACAGGTTGTCAATAGTTTTCCTGATTCAAAGTATGCTCTCAGGCTGCACAAAGTATTACAACATGGTAAAAACAGTGATCTCTTAGGGCACCGACAGCTGCAGTATGGATACTAGTGAGTATATTGCATACGCTTCTGCTAATCAGTGTAACTGACATACCTTTCAATTAGAATATCTTTTAAGGTTGTGGACTCAGTCTTAATAATACATTATTTGACAGCAATTTTATGTTGTATCATCGTCAGATCAGATGCTGTTATGTCATAAATCTAAGGGACTCTTATCCTCCACTACTCTGTCAATCAGTTATTATCAAGGAAATAATATTTTTGTGAGAAATGGTATTAATCAATTGACGTTCAAACTGTTACAAAAATAAAATTTCAACATGAAATTCAGGGTAATTGTTTATATTAACTATTTTTAGCGAGATACCTAACAATTGTTTGTTTCATTAAATTAGAATAATTATTTTGACTCATAACATTATAAAAAGGTGATTTTTTTGGTAAATTTTACGTTTCACCCTTGGGAATTTTTTTTTTAATGATGTCAAAGTGATTAGTGGCTCAGTAAATAGATTACTGTTCTTTGGTAACACCTATTTTATGTTACAGGGATCTCAGAACTGTTAAATTCATTAAACATTAAAAATGAAAGCATCCTATACAAAGAAACCATTACTACTAAAGATTAAAATCTCAAGATTGTTTATGTTTATATAATAGCATTCATACCTGAGACTGGTTTGATCTCATAACTCTAATGGTATTTTGTAAAGGGAATACAAAATTAGAAAAAAGTTATTTGGTAAATAGTTTATCAAAAGTAATAATCTTTTTTTCTTTCACAACCAATCTTTACTGTTAGTATAAGTTGAGCACAGAAGTAAATGCACAGTGGAAACAAAAAAGCAAAAAGACAACCACTGGCTTAGAGATCTTAATTTTAATGTTATTAATGTCCTGGGATGTGACTTTCTTTGAATATTTTAATTAAAAAATGCTTTCTCTCGTCTTTTTTTTTGTTTTAAATTAGAAAATGTGGAATTTGTTATTTTCATTCACTTTCATCTTTAGAAATAGCGATTTTTTAAATATTTTCAGCAATGATTTATTTAACATCATTGTTCAGTTGGAGCACACTGACGTTGTGATGGAATTGTATCAACAAGTAGTTCCATATGTATGTATCAAATGAGTTTTCAATTCAGTCTTTGTTAAGATACTTAGAACTAAAACCATTCCTAAAAATTTTAGCGGTTCTCTATTGCACCTAGTTTGGCATTGTTTAAATTTTATAACTCGTGCAGGGAATATAGATTAAAGATGGATTTTTTGCATTAAACTAGAGAATAAGAAGGTTAAATGATGAATGCAAGTTTAATCATACAGAACAATTGCAAAAATAGATGACTGCTGCTTGGCATGACATATGTGGTGACCTTGTCTTTGCAAACATGTATTCATTCATAAATACAATTTCAAAGTTTACATAAGTGCAGATCGCAGTCTTGTGCTGGTATTAGGCATAAATATAGATCTAATGACTGAACTAAACCATATGAAAATGAGAGTTTCTCTGGCTCTTTTCTAAAAATAGATTTAAATTGCTGCTAGGATCTTATTATGTCAAGCTGACTTTGTTGTGCAGAAAAGTTTAGAATGTACTGTAAGAACCTATAACCTTTTAAATTCCGGAATCCTCAAACTGATAACCATATTGCAAACCAATTAATTTAACATCCCTACTACAGAGTATGAGTGATTGGTGTCAGCTTTGATTCCATGACATGAAACCCGTACTCCCTATGTTGTTGTTTTTGTAATGGAAAAATGTGAGGCATCAAACACACACTGCCATGTTAAATGAATTTCATCATCTCATATAATTAGTCTTAATATTTAAAATGCATTAAATGTGACCAGATAAATAGAAGCACCCTTAAAGGATCGTCTATATTAAAACTCATTCTGGGATTTAAAATTACGCCTGGTTATTAAACTTTAATCATGGAATGATTCCAAATCAATTTGTGTAAAGAATGTCTCCTAAATTTTATTGTGGGCGTGACCACTTTTCTAAATTAGTTTTGTTTTCGATCAATAAAAATGTCATTCATGGATCATTTTCAAAAGTTTTGACATTATCAATTATTTTAAACGTTATGTAGATTTAGAGATTATGAGTTTTTGTACCATTTCACAATAATTAGTTGCTTTTATGAAAGTGACTTTGAAATGCACTCACTTGTTTTGTGCTTTTTTATTCCTTCAGATATTCCTGCCATCTTCCGAAATCTACCATTTAATTTTTGAAAATATCTCTCTTCATGAAACCTACCACTACCTGCCCCAGATTTACATAGGTATGAATCATTTTAATTATTTTTGTTCAATAATGTTTATAAGTATTATAATCAAAACCTCTAAATACCTGCTAAAGCACTTAAATACTAAAAATTTATTTTTCAAGTAATATCACTGATCATTGAGCTCACTATTACTGAGAATCCATCACTCTCATTTGTCAACAGATCTTGAGACGACAGCAATGTTTTTTAGGAATGACTTCTTATTGGACTTCTTTAGACTAGTGGCTCATAAGAAACACGAACCTCAGGTAATTCTCTCTATAACTGATTAGCTACCAGATTGAAAAAACTGGCTGTGGCCGAATTAAATCTAGGTCACGTTGACTACGATACAAACGTAGGCGCTACCAGCGACTCATGGCCATAACAAACGAAACGTTCCGCCGCTCCCAGCGGCTTATGGTAGTTAACCAGTTAAAGATCACATCAATTTATTATCCTTTTTTGTTTGTTTATTTAACTTGAGATTATCTTGGGTTCAATCTAAGCTTCTGGAATCCCAAAGACTTTATCATCCATCTTATTATGTAACAATATACTTTAGGGCCAGTGGAGATCCAAGAAATTAAAATATTTGTACCTTATGTTTTTACAAATTTTTTAAAAACTTTGTTGGTTTGCTTAAATATCTGTTTATAAAAATGTCAGTATTATCTTATATTTACTAGATAGCATTATTTTATTATTATTATTATTATATGTGGTTTTATATAGCATGGTACCCCAGCCTAGGGCTAGGCTAACCGCGCTGTTCATACAATTTAACAAACATAATAAAAAAAACTTTAAAAATTAATTGACATACATTAATTAAATAAAGCTAAACAAATTATGTATATTTAAAACTATTTACATCTCAAGACATGGATGACAATCAGTACCATCGTTTTTTCGGTCAGAGGTGGGAATCAGTCAGGAGAGTAGAGATTAAAGAGATGTGTTTTGAGTGCAGTTTTGAAGGTTGTGATGTTCGGTAAATTGCGGATGTGTAATGGAAGAGAATTCCATTGTTTGGGGGCACAGAAAGAGAACGATCGTTCACCGTAATTTTTTGTGCGAGTCTTGGGGACAGAAACAATATGCGCGTCTGCGGAGGGGTGAATAGTCAGAGAGAAGTTCGGTTAGATAGGAAGGGGAGGAATTCGAGAAAAAGTTGTGGCAGAGAATAGATAATTAGATAATTTGGAATACCAAAAAGTAGCAGCAGTGTGCTGGGAACCTTGTTACTATCCATAATGGCCTTTAGATCTTGTTTATTTATTTTTGAAACAAAATAGAGAGATATTGTTACTACCACTTTGATTAATAATATATATATGGCATCCTTTTTTTTTTTCCGTCTTCGCGAGACGATGGAGTAGCTATGTAGTCCTACACTTCGAGGAGTAGCTCACTTGGCCAATGCTGGAATGACAATCACGACTGCATTTCTCGCAGGAGAATATTGAATCCTGGTTACGTTTGGTCTTCCATATTGTTATTTTTTTGTAAGGGCTTCGTTTTGGGCATCTTCTGCCTGTTTTACTCTTTTATACATTGCTGTTTGTCAGCTGGCACGTTGTTTGGCAATGATCTCCCATTTTTTTTATATCAATGTTGGCTTCCCTCATGCTACTTTTGAAAACGTCCTTAAATCTGAGGCGTGGCTTTCCAACAAGTCTTGTCCCTTCTGCCAATTCGCCATACAGCAGCATCTTTGGGATTAGGCCTTCCTCCATTCTCCTTACATGGCCTAACCAGCGAAGGCGCCTCTTGCTAAGAGTGGAGAATATGCTAAACATTTTTGCACGTTCCAAGACCTCTGTGTTAGGCATCTTGTCCTGCCATTGAATGCGTAAAAGAAGATATTTTATTATAATTAAGGGTAAAACGATATTAATTATATCAAACCCATTTGTTATTTTTTTTAAAGTTAACTACTATAAATATACTAAAGTAAATAATGCAATGAAAATATTTTGTTTATATTATCTTAAGAAAATCATATTTAAAAAAAACATATTTTGCTATAATAATAAAACTGTTTAAATTGTTCCAATATTATATTTTTCTGATTCAAGTTATCTTATTTGAATTTATTTAAAATAAAAACATGACAATGTTTACCTTGATCTAAACAGCTCCAAAGTCAAATGTGTGACATCACTGAATCATTGATAAAGAGTTGGCTAATGAAGAGAGAGAGGCAAAGAGAGTATCCAGCGTGAGTAATAGAATTGTTAAGAAAAATACACTGGAACTGGCACTGAAAAAATCAGAGTTATTGTTGAAGTGTTTTATTTCTTTTTGGTACATGACAATGTCATTTAAGTGTTTTATTCTTTTTGGTACATGACAGTGTCATTTAAGTGTTTGATTCTTTTTGGTACATGACAATGTCATTTAAGTGTTTTATTCTTTTTGGTACATGACAGTGTCATTTAAGTGTTTTATTCTTTTTGGTACATGACAATGTCATTTAAGTGTTTTATTTCTTTTTGGTACATGACAATGTCATTTAAGTTTTTTATTCCTTTTGGTACATGACAATGTCATTTAAGTGTTTGATTCTTTTTGGTACATGACAATGTCATTTAAGTTTTTTATTCTTTTTGGTACATGACAATGTCATTTAAGTGTTTTATTCTTTTTGGTACATGACAATTAGGAGTGTGCCGGATCCGTTTTTTCCAACCGGATCCGGATTTTCTTATGCGAAATCCGCCGGATCCGGATTCCGGTTTCTCCCGGATTCCGGATTTTGGTACTATTGGTAGATACTTCGGTAAGTCAAGGTGGACTACTACTTTTTGTGTATGGGAATTCGCAATCGGCGCCAAAAAATCCGAGTTTTTAATTTTCCGATGTGTGTGTCTATTTATTATTAAATTAGTACTTTCGATATATATTTGAGTTCCGTTCCATTTGGATAAGTGTCTTACGAGAGACGCCATGTTTCTACGCGTTCGCAGCAGGTTATGCAGCTCGCTCAACCTAATTTCGCCATGGGGTTGGCCACGCCCCCCTTTTTAATGGCGGAAGTTGACGATACTTAGGAAATATTAATTTATTATCACTATTTACATCAAAATAATTGATAACTTGTGTTTCAGAATGCATTTAAAGACATTTAAACTGGAATGTTTTAATTTGAGCTTTAACAACCCGGTAGAATCCATATTATAAATGATCAGAATTTACCGTGTGCAACACGTTGTCATTGGCAACCATTCACAGCCACTTGCATAACTGTATCGTAGTACTACCTCAGAGTTTCATTCATAAGAGTTTGCCGTGTGCAAAAACTATTAAACCATTGGTCAGGGAAAGCTTTAATTAATTATTCATGTGCCAAAGTTGAAAGTTTAAACTAAGTCTAAACAGTATTTTAGTGATAAGGCAGGGAATGCGTTGCCTTATATAAACTATATAGTCATTGCGCATGACGGGATTGGTGGAATGAGATCACAGAATGTGGAGATGCAGTCCATGTTAAAAAATGACAAACCAAGTCGTACTTTAAAAATTCATAACTTTAAAACTACAACAGCTAAAAATATGATTTTGGTGTTATAATTCTTTAAAAAATTACATCTTTTCAACTATGCCATTGGTTTATTTTTACAAAAAGTTTAAATTTTCTTATCAAAGTCCCTACACTATTGGCCACTATTAGCGGTGCTGACTCTAGCCTCTGGTATGTACGGAATATTAAACATTAAACAAGCTCAACGCTCGAAACAATCGATTAATGTATCGTGATCGTGTGAAATTCGGGAAAGAGAATTACTTTTATTTCAGATTATGATCCGGTGAGTCACAAAATCTGGCAAATTCCGAAATCCGGTATATTCCGTATTCCGGAATCCGGTTGTTCCGGATACATGTAAATCCGGCGGAACCGGATTTCACCGGATAGTGCAAAATCCGGCGGAACCGGATTCCGGACCGGGGTCCGGCACACCCCTAATGACAATGTCATTTAAGTGTTTTATTTCTTTTTGGTACATGACAATGTCATTTAAGTTTTTTATTCTTTTTGGTACATGACAGTGTCATTTAAGTGTTTTATTCTTTTTGGTACATGAAAATGTCATTTAAGTGTTTTATTTCTTTTTGGTACATGACAATGTCATTTAAGTGTTTTATTCTTTTGGTACATGACAGTGTCATTTAAGTGTTTTATTTATTTTTGGTACATGACAGTGTCATTTAAGTATTTTATTCTTTTTGGTACATGACAATCACCTTAACTTTAATGGCTGGGCTTGAAGTAAACTGTTTATATCGTTGAGTATAGAGAAATATGAGATATTATTTTGTTATCAAATGCATGATGTGATCATAAATGTATGTAATCTTGTTTCTTTGTTTCAACAGAGTTGATGGGGCAGTGCTTGGAGAGATGATTCTTATATACCTCTACAATGAAGATGATAAAAAAGCATGGTAGGTTTTTGAGTAAATAAAACAAGAGTAAACTAGAAAATCATTGTATTGTTTAGATACTTAGATGGTTTCCAGATATTGAGGGAAGTAGAGTAAAATGTTAGTCTTAAATATAGTTTGGTTTGTGTATCGGCTTTTAAATGAGAATTCATTTTCAATTTTTACCTATGATCACCTCCAACTACATGTGTATTCCTAACTATAAATTCATTGACATTATTCCTAACTATAAAAGTGTTGGACCTCGATAAAGCTTTAAAATAGATGAAGGCATTTGCCGAAACGTCTATTTGTGTATTATGTAAAATTATTATTAAAGCTTAACATATATTGTTATATTGACACAAATTGTTCTTGTCTAATTAATTTGTTCCTAACTACAGGGAGCTTTTTCAGATGTACCAAAAAGACCACACGTTGAGAGCAACCAATCCAAGGTACATTTCTCTAGATACCAGTCTACCATGGTAGGATAAATAATTTAAACTATGAAAGCTTTTTTTTTTTTTAAATCTGATTTATCACGGTTAGTCAGATGTTTTTAATATTGGCCCCAGGTTAAAATAATCTGATGTCATGTGTCTTTCCCATAGTGAAAAGTCTTTGATCAAACTGACTGAGCACATGATAGCAGCAAAGGACTATGATTCTACAAAGGTTTGTTAAATATACCCTTTTAAAATTTTTTTATTCTATTTGAGCATTTTAACTGCTTTCTGCTATAGTTAATCTTTCTAAATAGTGCTGTGGCAATTAGCTTGATCAGATCATATGGTTTACATCAAACATTTATTAGGCTGGAGTAACTTAGTCAGTGTTTTATTGACTTTGGGAAGTTTAAAAAATGTACAGTAGTAAGCTAGTTATGTGGTGTCACTAGGTGGGTGCAGAAGCTTAAGACTTCACTATTAACAGAGGGGCTCTGTATGAACTATGATCTGATTCAGGATGAAGTCCATGCAGGGTGAAATCGTAAAGTACTGCCCTGGATTACAACTAATGCTTTTAGCTATTCATGTAATACAAAGATAGATTTTCCATGAGGGTTAAATCTTTTCATGATTAGCCTAGGTAGTGATTTGCATTTTTTCATGATGAGCCTAGGTAATGCTGTACATTTTTTTCATGATTAGCATAGGTAATGATGTTCATCTTTCAAAGTGGAGTTGAAATTTTTTTATCAACCCTTCTAAAAGTTAACCCAAAGAACAGCAACTGTAAAGTCTTTTGCAAATGTTTCCCATGAAGGGAATGACAACATTGCTTAATGCTGATGCTATTTAATAATATAATACACTTGGTCACCTGTCATTTTTTTATTTAAACAATGCCTACACAATTATATGGCCACATCAGTGCTACCCGCTTCCCCTTTGGGACCAAGCCATGTGGATGCAGCCATTGCAAAATCCAGTCTCAACACATTCCCTTCCCTAAGGGTAGTTTTCGGATAAGGGACGGTTTCCTTTGCATTAGCCCCAATTTTATCTATGCCATTGTTTGTCTAATCGGCATCCTTCCGTCTCGTGAGACGATGGTGCATCACCGTTGGGTTGGGTTGCATTTTCTCGAGTGGCTGTGCAGTCCTTATCCTTGAGTGACAGTCTTTACCACAGTTTTTACACACGAGTTCCGTGCTTCTAAATGTTTTGGCCTTTCTCCTAGCTCTTCTGTCTGCAGCCTCTTCCATTCTTCGCTCCTCGGCTACCATGACGCCCTCTTTGACAACTGTGCGCCACGTAGTTGCCTTACACTCCCAGTCACTTGTATGTATTTTGGCTGCTTTCATGTCCCTTTGACAGACATCTTTAAATCGCAGACGTGGGCGACCTGTTTTCCTCTTTCCCGAAGCAAGTTCACCATATAGGAGGTCTTTTGGAATGCGGCCGGGACTCATTCTTTTAACATGACCTAGCCATCTCAGGCGTCTTTCACTAAGGATTGTGAACATGCTTTGGGTATTCGCACGCATTAGGACCTCACTATTAGTCACTTTTTCTTGCCATTTAATACCAAGGATGCGACGCAGGCATCTCATATGGAAGCTATTAAGCTTGCGCCATTGTTTGTATCCACTGCTGTAGGGAGTATCTGGGCAAAACTGAATGGCGTCTCAGGCATGTATGCTGAACACCTTCCAAATTTATCTTGTGTCCTATCTCAAAACACCTCAATAGTAGCGACCACAAGGGCTCCTGTGACCTGACTATCACCGCCATTGTGTCTTTGACCAACGCACCCTCCAGGCTGAGCTTAGAGAACAAACTGATTCAGGCTTGTTGTACCATGACACCATAAGGCATGAATGTCATGTTCTCATTCACCTGTTAAATCTTTTCTCCACCTCCTTTTTGTTACAACTAATTGCCAATGACTTACTTTTTCTCACTTCATTCCCACATTGCCTATATCAACTCTCTTATCTTCTAATGGTCTATTACGTTCCTCTTGCTGTCCTCTTGGATACTAAATTGCAGCTAGGTTTTCATTTTCATATTGTATTTACTTTTGTTTGGAAGAAGGCTTCTTGACAATACGTTTGTTGTTTTGTTGCATCCTTTTTTTTTCAGGTTTTTCCCATACTCCGTTTCACTTGTTTCCATATATAACTTATTATAAAGGTGTGGATATACATGGTTGTGACAAATGTATTGTTTTAATTAAAAATTTTTATATAATAAGGAATTGCGCCTTGGAAGAGTTTATTAACCTGTAATTTTCTCCAATTTGTTTACAGCAAGTACTGACCAGAATGCTTGAACTTGAATGTGGTGGTATCCCAGCCTTAGTAGATAAAACGTTACAAGCTTTTGAGCTCTCTGAACAAGAAAGGTAACATAATAGACATCTACATCTTGATTAACATGTCTTAAATGGATTGTCTTTTTAATGCTTATTTAATATTCTATTTTATTATGTAGTATTTCTCTTTTCATTAACTAAGTATTCCTTCATAGATATTCATATTTAAAAATTGATTGATATTGTGAGAGGAATGTAAAATAATAAAATTTCAACATACAAGAATGAGCCTGAAATAATTAGTAGATTGGCTTTATGAGGGAGATAATGAAATCTCATTAAAACATCTAGGCATACTTTTTTTGTTTTTTTAGATTGGATAAAATTTTATATATTTTCAGACTAATGTTTTAGTTAATCATACTAACGTATGAATTAGGATATAATTAGAGACCACGGTGTCGACTTGCAAAATAACTTAATTTGTTCAATTGTGTCATTCACCAGGAATTACTTAGAAGGGGTAGCAAGTGATGCAGCAAGTGAGCCATCAAGTGATTCATCGTCATCTTCTGACAACGGTTCATCCTCTGATTCAGACTGACCTACTGCAAGGGAAACTAGAGTTAATAGTCTCAGGTGCTTATGAGGAGAGAGAAAACAGTGACGTAAAATTCATTCAGGAGATAGTCATTTACTGGCAGGCAGTATGGCAGTATGAAAAACATTGAAGAGAAATTTTATTGATTAAACTTTTACTCATATTTAAATAGTTTTCATAAATACCAAATGATTAATAGAATCATAGCAACACTTTTATTCAAACTTTAATTAGTATAAGTCTATAGAGAATGCTGACATTTGTTTTATGTACACCTGTATAGAACACCATTTTTGTCATAGTATTTGAGATACGTTTCTTATATTTGCAATTATGAAAAAAATTATTACTGTTAATAAATTAATGAATGTATTTTTAGTTTTCTGATGGCTTTTTTTTGTGTGTTTTTGTTTGCTGTTGTGTGTGTGTGATGGTTTGGGGGACATGCTCATTGTGCTTGTATAAACTTATGCATTTTAATAATTACCTTTGCTTATTTTTCACTTCATTTCTCTGGTCCATGAAGAGCAAAACCCAAAAATAGATATCCCTCCACCCCACACTCAAATTTCATACATTTAGCCATTAAATAACAAGCAATTCCTTAATTGATTCACATGACATTGTTTGGTTCCCTTCACTTGAATGCTGCACTAGTTGATATGAGAATAATTTATATTCATTTTTTTCTCATTCCAAATTACCTTTTTTGGCATATGACAATCAACCATAGACAAATTGGTGTTACAAGACAAAAGAACTGTCCTTGATTTTGTAAAAAGAGAAGAGAACTCTGATCAAACAAAAAGCTAAGACTCTGTTCAAAATTACAATTACTCACACTCAGGAACTCAACAGTTATTAATCACACAATTATTCAACGAAAGTCTTGCTACAGATTAATTTAAAGGATCAAAGAAAAACAAGGATTTTTCAAGACTGGAAAAAATATATATGATGAATGAAAAATTACAACAGCAACATTGTAAAACAGAAAACATATATTTTCAAGAAATAATTTTAATAAAATGTGTTGAGACAAGTACAGTGTGCAATCTCGTAAATAATCTTAACAATTATAAAAAAATGATGGGACATAACTTACGGGTATTTGCAAATGATGGCTCACAAACTCTTTTACTTTTTAGATCAACATTTACATGGGAGAGAAGAGAGAATGTTGGGCAATTCAATAAACAATTAGTGCTCTGTTTAGCTCTATATGTTAATTTTTTTATGACTTAAATGTGATCCCACAAGGCAGGGAAGCACAAATACTTCATTTGAGCAAATGGAATGAACTTAAGGGTAACTACTACTTGGCCTAAAATTCAAATAATTATCAACATAAAAGAATAGTAATAATTTGAATGTCTATTTTAATCATTTTTGAAACAAAAATATTAAGGTTTCATTAACTTGTAATTATTTAACATTACTCTTCATGATAGTAGGGTTTCTAAAAACTATCTTTGCACCTGGGTACACTTTTAAGAGTGAAAATTTTTTTTTGCCCAGCACATATCTAGTGAAATGAACATTCTAAAATAAGCAATGATTTGATAAGCAGTAAAAGTGAGAACAAAATCAACATCTGACATGAAAACTACTTTAAATGATTTTATCTAGAAAGTGTACTGCAGTACCATCACACAAAACATGATTATTCTTGATGTCCTCTTTAGCTATACTATAAATTCTGAAATTTGGTAAGATTCAAACATATATTGGTTTCTGAGCATATTTGTTATTGTTATAAATCTTTCACTATATTCACTTTCACTCAGACCACAAAAATGGGCAGTGTCACATCTTTTGGGTTATTCAGTCCAGCGATTATGCAATCACTAGTGGAGCTTTAATTTCACTTTATACAATTTTTAAAAAATATATGAATATCAATATATGAACCAATTCAAATTCTCTAAAATCTCAATATTAGGAGTAAGCCTTTAAAATTTTTAAAATATAACACATCATTTATTGCACTGTTGGTGCCTGTGTCATGTTGAAGAAATGTTCAGCCATTGTTTCAGCATCAGCCACACCTTCACAATAGTATCGCCATGACTCTGGGATAGCCTCCATGCCATAAAGAGCCCCGGCCATGGCCCCTGCCATAGTGGCAACAGTGTCAGTGTCTCCTCCCAAGGTAATGGCATAAAGGACTGTTTGTGAAAATTTGTTGTGATCCTGATGGTGTAAATTACTTTTAGAATCAAGTCAAATGAATCAGATATATATTTGAATGTTTATTTTATATACACATTCATGTAATAATGGAACATTTTCATGCCCTTTTTAATTTTAGCCTATAGATTAAGAGAAAGACTACAATACTACACTTCTTGAAAGTCTATATCTCATCCCTGATCAAAAAATTATTTTTCTTTACCTTCAGTTTAGGAATGTTCTGGATAGCTGCCTTTAAAAAGCATAAAACTGCAGCCGGCACTGACCCAAGAGCAGAAACATCTGTACCTGTTGTGAATAATTATTAAAGCCTCTTTAATGAACTCAGATATTAAAAACAAAAGATGACAATTGAAAATAAATTTGAATGCTGGAAAATAGCTTTGAGGTGCAGAGAAAATGTGTCTTTTATTTCATTTTAAAGAAATAACTGCTGGGAAATTTTTTTAAATGTAAGGTCCACCATCAAGCGTAAGAATTTGTATAACTTTTTCTCTGGTTTACCTCAAAGTTTTATTTAGTTTTTATCCTTTTTGGTCCTCAATTTCAATTAAATTAAAATGTTAGAGGATTTCTTCATTTCTGATAAGGAAAGCTAAATTGTATTGTTAGAAAATAGAGACTTTTCTGTATAAATTAAATTGTATTTCTTGAAACTGAAACATTACACGTTGTAGTAACTGTGCAATTAACAATTCTAACATATTTAAAACTAGGACTACAATTTTATTGTGGTAGCAAATGGTTCTTTTACTTAACAATATCACTGGTAATTGAATGCTTTTCTGCATAGCTTTATGTAATTGTTTACCTAGTTCTTCCACTACAGTTGCAGTTTTTAAATTAGGTTCTTTGAGCATTTCCTTTATTCTCTTCAGTTTGGCACAGTAAGGAGTTGCACTGGCATCCAGGACTCTGTTAATAAAATATTCAAAATTTCAATTTTTTTAAAAAGAATTTTAATTGATAAATATGTCCCAAAATATAAACAGAAACACGATCAGATGCCACAAGCTTTGGTAATTCAATAAAAAAACTGAGAGTAGAAAGAATGTTGTTTTTTTTTTAATTACACACAAATAAATGTAAATACTTCTAGGTAATGGTTTTTTTTTCATTATTTAATTACTTATGAGCTTCAAAGGTTATTTAAACTTAGGAAATATTTTCTTTTTATAAAATCATTTTTTGTTTAACTTTACTATAACTTGAATTAAAATGGATTTCTTTGCTGGAGGATAAATTATTCCAACGACAAAATAGAATTTATTGAAAAAGAAAAAAAAAGAGAATGTGTTTTAAAAAGTCATCTTGCCTTTTGGAATTTTTCTTTAGTGGGGGTGGTCCCATGCTACTCTTGTCATGTTCCTCCTCTAACGGTCTCAGTTTTATTATCAGGGCTTCAATAAACTCATCACAATCCACAGCTGTGTCTTGGGGCAATCTCAGACTCTGATCAACAGCCAGAGCCACCAGGATGGCTCCATGTATGGCCAAATGATTTGTGTGCGTCAGCCTGGTGATGGATGAGACAAGGCTCTGAAGGAAAATGGAAATTATTAGAACATAAGAGTATATCTAAAAAGGATCATTTACATTTAATTCTGTTTTATTTGTTGCTTATAAAAGTATCCTCCTAGATGTTGAATTTAAATCTCGGTAAAATAACATAAAAGAACGAAATTTATTTTCTTTCAATGAAATTAACTGAAATTTGTTTTTTATAGAGAATTACGAAAACAGCTTACTGGAGAACATAACAAATTTAGCTATTATATTGTGTAAATAACACATATCTCACTTTATTTGCACAATTTAGATTTTACCCTGTTAGATAATAATGGTGATATTTTTTAATAATTTAAAATGTTTCTTAATTATTTTTATTTATCTTTAAGAGCAAAATTTCTTGTTAGTATTTTAATTTGGCTTAAAATCATGGCATGTTTCTTGTTTTAGTTGGAAACTTTCATTTCCCATTTGTTAGCTTTCAGTTCTGAGGCATTTATGCATTTAATAAGAATATTTTTAGAAATTGTTAATCTTTGCTTCCATAAGTTTTCATTTTAAATTGAAGCCATAATATTATCCAAACTGAGCTTCCTATTTATTTTAAAATATGCAGGGTGTTTCCTTTTAAGAATGTAACCTCAGAGACATTTTGAAGTATAACTATATGTATAAAATATATTACTATCAGTTTTGTGGCATTATTGTCACAGAAAGTAAACAATGCAGCTGGTGCAATTCTCATTGCTCCCCCATTGCCATAGGATCCACTGCCCTCAAACTGCTTGCTTGCTGGCTGGTATACATCAGTTGTATTGGTATCTCGGATTCCATCAAAAACAGCTGCGATGCTCCCTCCATATCCTCTATCTGGCTCTCTGAAATATTCTTCAGCAAACCTAAGAATAGCAGAAGTTTGCTTTACAGCTATAATCAACAGGAGAATACCTAAACGTAATTCTGGGTTAGCATGTCATAATATAGATTTATTATAATATTCTCTTGGTACTCTAAGTAGCATCTTTATGTTACTTTCAATAGCATTACATTTTGAAAATCCACAAATGTTTTTGCAAAGTAACATTACCTTTTCCCCATATCTGGAGCATCAAACTGACCCTTATCAATTAGAGAACCAGCCACACTTCTCGCCATGGCAGTATCATCTGTATAGCTAAATCCATATTTTTCTGCAGGTTTTGTCCCGTGCTCTCTTTGAGTCTGTCTATCTGATGATAAGAGCATTTGCCTTTAAAATAAATGACTAGACCGAGATTTCAAGACATATTTCATTTTGAGAAGTCACAAGAATGTTCACTTTCAAAGAAAACTCTAATTCAAAGTTAAACAAATGTAATTAAAAATATTACAGTAAAAAAACAGGCCTACCTTTTTCTAATTTGTTGATACGCTCTATAAGATCATTGGTTTTTACATGGCTTAATCCTTCATACAGAGCACCAATACAGTCCCCCACCACCCCTCCAACAAGACAACCTTTAAAGCGGGACAGAAGTATCTTGTCCATAAGTTTTGTTGCCATACATAAGACTGGTAAGTATTTTTGTCAGTATCTGAAAGTATTTTTAATCTAAGTTAATTAATTTTGCTGAAATTTGTTTTAGAGCAAAATAAATCAATACAAATTACAAAACAAATATAATTAAATGCATTGACATGTGTATGAAAAGTGAGAGCTTACTTATAATCTTTGTTGAGCTCTAAGTCTAAGATCTTCATAACAGCTGACCAAACAGTTGATTACATTAAATTGAATGCAGTAATGGCAGTATAGCCAACCTCAAAATTTGATGAATGCTGTGAATGTGATTCCCAATCTTTGTAAATTATTTTTTTTTCATTTGGGGATACTTTGGGTGTGCCTTTCCATTTTTAAAATTTACAAATAATGTTGTTTTTTTTTTAAATGAATCAATTGCAATAACCATGTTTCAACTTTCAGGTATGTATTAGTATTATTTTCAATGCTAAAAATCAAGCATGCTTCTTTTTAAAAAATATGAATGACGTCACTGTCAGGGTGCTGTTTTGTTGTTTTAAAAATTTATAATATAAAACTACAAAGAACTAGATTTAGTTATGTATACTGACTAATACTGTAGACCTACTGGATATATTACTTTTTATGACGAAATCGAGATGATACTAATGAATGATAGATGATGTTTGTTTTTTTTCGCTAGAAACTTCAGATCAACAAACTAATTAATTTTTAATTTTCTTGTAACGTTAGTGAATGAACAGTTAGTAACAGGCTTTAACATGACATAAATGACATTCATTTTGATTTTGTTATTTTAATGTGTCATAGACTAAAACTTGGAGGAATCATCGGGAAAGTTGTTTTTTTTTTTTTTTTTTTTTTTTTTTTCGTTAAAAACTTCAGATCAAAAAACTAATTAATTTTTAATTTTTTTGTAACGTTAGTGAATGAACAGTTAGTAACAGGCTTTAACATGACATAAATGACATTTATTTTGATTTTGTTATTTTAATGTGTCATAGACTAAAACTTGGAGGAATCATCGGGAAAGTTGTTTTTTTTTTTTTTTTTTTTTTTTTTTTTTTAATAATTCGTTGTCCCATATTAAATCGACCTGGTGTATCTTATGTATTAAAAAAAATAGCCATGTCAATTTCAAGTCTCTAAGTCTAAGTTCTAAGTTAAGATTAAGATGGCAATACTATTATTATTATTTATTTTGGCCAGAATGGGGGTCTAAAATTTTATTATTGCTGTTAAAAAAAAAATAGCCAAAAAAAACGAAGAAAGCGATAAAAAAATTTTTGGGCCATGCACATTTATTTATTTACACTTAGTCACTAAGTCTAAGTAAGTCACTTACACTTTAATACTTGTTTAATACTTAAAGTTTAATTATGGCATAGGTATAAGCATTTGTTAAAAAATAATAATAATTTAAAAATATTTATTTTTAGACGTGACATATTATATTATATTAACACAGACGTGTTTAAAGTGTCTTAATTAAAATTTAATTACATTAAAATTTATTGTAAAAATGCTATGAATCATGAACAATTTATTTGCTTTTTTTACTTTTTAAGGCAAGAAATCGCAAAAAAGATATTGAAAATAATAATATGTAATAATAATTCTAATAAATATACTTTATAATATAATTTATACACTTAAGACTTAAGTCTGAAGACTTACTAAATTACTTTCACTTTCTAATTCTGTGACTTCTTCACTTTATTTTACTTTTACTTTTTACTTCTTACTCTTACTAACTCTTACTCTTACAGTTACAGATTTAACAGATGCGTTCATTTCTAAATTCCTTTAATTTTAAAATTTAATCCAAATACTTGCCTACTAAAAGGTAATTCTTCTTTCATTACAGTCGATACCCAGTCGATAAAGAAGGCCTACAAATATTAAAGAAGTAAGATGAATGACTTTCTAATTTCTAAAATGCAAGCGGTAGGCCCGGCGATGCCTTCCAAGTTATTAAGTTATGTAGGTCATGGAGGTTCCCCCATGTCAACTTACCGGCTATAGTTCCGTATTCAACAAATTTTTATTTTTAACTCTGTATTTATTTTTTTTTTTAAATAAATTTCTCAATTTTATTTTTGTTTTTAAAGTGGGGGAGGGTCTCTCCTACCCTAAAAATTACGTTGAAATGTCCCATCAACTGGCGACACGATAGAAATGAATATCATAAAATACGAGCACTTATTTTTATAAACCAATAAAAAGACAGCACTTTTTCCCGGTGTTCATCTCAGGGCAGGGCTGTCCAACATCAAAAGACATTCAGTGATTCAATATTGTTGAGAAATCGTATGAGAGCACATGAAAAGTGGTGGCATTCGAAAAAAGAAGGGGTGTGGTAAAAGGAGAGGGATGCTTGACTGGTAGACAAGTAGCAGCAATTTATGCTAATTAAGTGCATCAGCATATCAACAATGTTGGAGCATGGGTGACATGAAATCGGATACTAAATTCTTCTCCTTGTGCTGCTTCGACCGGCCTAAAAGGGTGGAGTACGGGGGGTTGTGATGTACGGGTTAAATTATTAACGGCGGTGGGGAATAGGAATTCTGAAACTTAAAGAGCGCTAACTTAATGTGTAACTAACTGATCATCTTAAATATGTCCATGCACACAAAAGGCACTGGTTTATATGAATTAGATATGTGAGCACCATGATATATGATGTACTTACTTAATAGGATTATTGATTATAGCAATAAGACAGGAGTTAACAAGGTGAGATCTAGGGCACTAAAGGTGTCGCAAATAACTGGAGGTGAATGTGAACCAGTTGAAACGTAATAGTTAGTCAGTCTAGGTGGGGCATTAAGTCCATCCTATATTTTTTTAGACGAAATCAGACAAATACCTGGTATTCAGTTATCTGAGAATGATAATTTCCAGGAGTAGAAAGCAGGATAAAAGTTGTGTTTGTAGTTAGTGCAATTCAATCAGGTAGAAATTGCGAGAGACAGTATGAACACTGTTTGAAATCACTTTTATTTCTAAAAAAAAAAAAGATAAAGTCAAAATGGCAAGTAAAAACGGAAAGTTACAGACGAGAACCGGGGTACATACATCACAGCATAGGAACTGGAATTTTTGTTTTCATTGTTTATTGAAAAGTCAGTGTGCCACACTTATCTTCCTGTTATGAAAAAGGCCAATCTACAGAGACACCACAAGTCAGTGCATGCAGATTTTTTTTCCGTATAAATCCTTTATAAATTCTAATATTGAGCAGCAATGGGGGGTGGGGCTTACATTTTGAAAAAAAAAAAAAAAACTTTCTTTTTTTCAAGGCTCGCAACCACACAGCTTTTAACGCCCCTGAAATATGTTGATACTTTAATGTGCCATCCGCTTTTACACTACAGATTTATTTCACCAACAATTTTAGAAAAAACAAAAGAAAATTTTACTCACCAAACGCACTTGCGATATTTTTTAAAAAAAAAGAATCTCCATTAGCGCAGTTATCGGGAATTTCATTTTATCTGCCCCTTGAAAAACATATTATTTTTTAGGGGTTTTGGGTGTGGCGATGGGGCTGAAAATTGGATAGTGTGTTGTCATTGGCATTGAGTCTATGTGCCAAGTTTCAGCTGGATAATCTTGACGGAAAGTGGACCAATTTGCCGTCCGATGATTTTGCCACCCAGCAAGTGTGTCAGCCACCCACAAACAAAAGCGAAGTTAATATAAAAGATTTTTTTAAAAAAGGAATAGTCTACATTTCGCTGTGCGCACACTTTAGCAAGTTTATACTTACTCCATTCATAAGTGAATAGATCGCACATTTTAAATAGAAATAGCGTGTTTATATTTAAGTCCGATTTTAGTCAAATTTAGAGGGTTTTATTTTACACTGCTCAGTGAAAAATCGCAATAGTATTCAAAATGGACTCGGATGATGAATTTAATAACAATTTTCATATTTTTATCATTCAGAAAACATTCTTATGTTAATTTCACTCGTATCCGGAAATTTGATCGAAAGAAATTTCGTCGACGGTAAATTGATCGACGGTAATTTGATCGAACGGAAATATGGTCGAATCTTTTTTTTTTCGTTTTTACGTTTAAATTTTGCTTCAAATGTCTTTTTGAACGCATTATTTTGTTTTACTATATAGTATAGTGCGTTCAAAAATAAAATTTGACGAAAATCTTAACGTGAGAACTGAAAAAAAGATTCGACCAAATTTCCGGTCGATCAAATTACCGTCGATCAATTTATCGTCGACGAAATTTCTTTCGATCAAATTTCCGGTAACCAATGTCACTAGCTATGTAAAACAGATTACGATAGTTAAATAACGAAGTAAAATAAATTTCGTCCTCTAAAAGCCGTCTTGTTAAAGCTTACCGTCAACTTATAAAATTTTTTGAAGAAAAAAAGTAGGCCTACGTGAGTAAAATGTTACAAGGATTGAACTCAGTGGCGTAGCTAGGGGAGGGGGTCCAAATTCGAAAGTCCCCCCAGGGCCCCTACTTGAGGGGGGCCCCCAAGGGCGTGTCCGAAAATTTTTTTTTACATTAAATAATGCCGAATGTCAAAATGCAGGGGCCCCTAAAGAGGCCTAGCCCCCGGGCCCCCAAATCCCTAGCTACGCCACTGATGGAACTTTGTAGTTTTTTTTATTGATATTCAATGGGCTATGTGGATATAAAGTGTTAACTTTAAGTTATCAGCTGGAGTAAAATAATAATTACAAATTGAATATCAATCTCACTGATTTCGGCTCTAAAAAAACATATACAACGAAAAAGGTTTACACCCGCCTTTGCCTTTAGTTTTAGAAAGCGTAACGTGTAGCCTACAATTAATGAGCTATGCCGTTGTAGTAAATAGATTAATAATGAACAATGCTATGAACTGATTGAGAGTAATAAATATATTTAATATTTTAATAGACATTAAAGTAACACCGAATAATATTTCAGTTTGTGTTAAGAATTAAACAAACATCTTTGTAATTATGGTTTACTAATCAAAGTAGTTACCACCGTACTACCCTAAATTAGTATTAGCATTAAGGCTCAGTTCACTCGATCAAATCAAATTCCTTTCAAATTTTCGTTCATACATTTGATGCAATTTTTGTATGAGGTGATGAAGCCCTGTCATAACTTTCAAATTACTATTTGATCAAATTCTCAATTCTGTCAACAAAAAGAAACCACGCACAAAATAGTGCGTGCAGACAACAATTTGACGCAAATTTGAAGCTGAGTTGAAAGGAATTGATTGTGTGAACTGACGATAACGAAGGAAATCGATGAAAGGACGGTGTCTCCAAATTTAGATGGTCTACCGATCCTCCATTTGGTCAGCTTGAACGGGCCAATACGATTCAAGCTTCTTGTTTTCCCAGTTGAATTTATTGTGCAGCCAGTTTTGAACGTGTGTTTTGAGCCAAAATATTTATTTTGCAAGATCCAGTGAAAATTCTTACAAAAGCCTGTACGCCGTACAACTTGACAAACGTTTAAAAATGAAAAATGTACGGGTAAATCACACACCTGGCCTGTATGCAACTCAATGGAAACAAAAATTACAGACAAATAGATTGACAATTTTTATGGACACGCAAACATTTTTACGGACACACTTTAAAATGAACCTGTTGCAACTAAAAATAAATCAATATCCACACGACTTTAAATATCTATGTCACATAGTATGTGACATTGTGTTAATACAAATTTAAAGAAGGTTAGAAGAAATCATAAACACAGTTTTCACTTTATATTTCGAATCAAACATCTTTTGTACAATGTCTAATTTTTTTATGGACATATACATGTTAGGTCAGTTTTTTTTGTTTTTTTGGGTTTTTTTTTACTGACTGTCCGTAATAGCTAGATTGTAACGCAACGTGCATTCACTATTACCACTATTCGCTTACGGCTTACACCAACTCGTATATTAATTTATATATAATAGGCCATGTAAAAAAAAAAAAATTTAAAAAAAACATTCATAGCCAGAAAAATCGCAAGAAATTTTTTGATTCCAGATGGATAGCAAACTTTTTGGAATCGGTAATTTGTCGAAGCACTTAACCATCTGTTATTGTATTTATTTTTTCAGTTGTCGCATTTGATAATGAAAGGCGCGATCCATAAATGATGAAACGCTATTGTGGCCGATTTTTTACCTATCGCCACAAATTTTGTCACCAAAGTTTGACGCCTTCGTCACAAATTCATGCCCCTCCCAATGTCCCCCCCCCCGGGGAAAGCCAAGAGCCTCCCCCCCCCCGGGAGCAAACAAATGTCCAACAATAAATCAACTGGAACTGCTGGCACTGCGGGCATTTCAGAAAGTAACACTGTTCTTAACTTAATTAAATACAAATTTGATGTGTATATTTATTTATATGTTGCCTTGAATTTTTTTTAATTTAAGTTATTAAATTAAATTTATTATTTGAGCATTATTTATTAAATTTATTATTTCAGAGTCGTCTATTTTTCGCATCCCTTCAGCGGCTCTCACAGCAAGCCTCTGATATCCCTTAAGGGGGTCTCGCGGTAAGACCCCAAATTCCTTTCAGTAGTCTTCGCAGTAAACCTCTGCGGCGGAGGCAGTACAACAACATTTAGGGACTTCATTTTAGAAGGGCAGTAACTCATAGAGTGGGAGAGGTAAGATCTCTACGCCAGATAAAATACGGATCTGACAATTGATCCGCATCAGAAACTGTAGTATAAGCCATTGAGTTAAGTGAAAGATTGAGACTTATTGTATACCAATTTCCAATGTTAACAAAAAATATTTAAATTAAATAGCCACATAATTAAAATGCAGTTGTTTGGATTGAAATATTTTGTTTAATAGTTTTTTTAGAATAAAACACACGACATACCAAAAAAGGTAGTTTATTATATCAAGCAGTTATCGCTTCAAAAAAAACAATAAAAGATGCATACAAAACTAGATAAATNGTCCGGAGGTGGTGTCACCATGCATTTATCGCACCACGGTGAGACCAACTCTGCAACTGCAGCAGGGTTGAAGATGCAGTGCTGAAGCTAAACACAAACATTAAACTAGATCATAACTCACACATGACCTTGATAATTTTTCTCCGAAGTACCCTGATAGATTGTTATGCATTATAATACAGGAAGCACGACCACATTACTCGTCTAAATCTCCACCCATTCCAAGACTTGAAAAAAAAAAAAATTAAGTTCAAGTGCATGATGGTAATTATGAGAATCTACCCCCCCCCCCCAATCCCCCACACACACTGATTTGCACGTTTTTCGTGAATCCAAAAAGTTTAAGACCTATGTAATTTGAAAAAAAAATAATAATAAGTGTAAAAGTTAGGCCAAAGTAATTTAACAAGGTTTTGACTCCAGACTGTCATATCAGAATATGCACTATTTCCCAAGCCAATCTGGTCCTCGCGGACCGGTGCAGGCCCGTCAACCACGCTTTGTTGGTCCACACAAGATCAATATTTATTAAATTACAGTCTAATAAAAATTAAATAGAAATGATTATTAAAAAATCTGACAAAGGTCCCTGGTGCAATTTCGAAATTTGTCCACTGGTCCGCGAAATTAAAACTTTTGGGAAACTCCCCGGAAACAATGAATCTTCTACTAACTACTATAGTAGGCCTATAGACAATGTACAAAAATATTACTGATTGAAAGAAACAAAGCGACCGCGTAAAAACTAAAAATGAATCCAAAGTACGAATGACTCGATATTTGCACTTCAAATAGGATTTCCGTTTCTTATTTTGTTGTGAAATTCGAATATAGATTGCTGTTAAAATATGCGTGTAAGTGTAGGCCTAAGCCCTACGATAGCCTACAAGGCAATGTGTGTTCATACTATACTTTATGTAATATTTTGTGATATAACATCATATAATAACTAATAAATGTGTATGACTTTGTGTATCTTGCAAATTTAGACTCGATGACGAGGCCTTGTTCCCTGGTGGCTTTCAATATGGTCTGTTAAGTTGCCTACAACGGTACTTAACTAAATCAAAAGGTGACTGATTTTTTATTTTTAAAAAGTTAATTACAAAAGTCAAACACATTTCAGAAAAAAAAGAAAAAAAGTTTACTTTATTATTCAAACATTTTTGTCACAAGATTCCATTATTTGTTGAATTTTTTCCCCTGGACATTTTGCTCTAACGTTTAGAATGTTGTACCACTTAAATCTGATTTTTTTTTAAAAAGTGTGGAGGCCTACCATCATCTACATATCATTTATATTTTAATTTGGACAGAAAAATAACAAAATAAATAAAAAATGATTCTGTGGCACAGGCCATCATGGATCACTCTCACTTTTTAATCTCTGTCATAGACCTCTAAAATTTTCTCAACACTTTTGGAGATATAGGCATTTATAGGCATAAGTGCTCATTTTATAATTTATTACCTACATATATAGATATTTTTCTCAATATTGAATGCATATTTCTTGCTCTACAATATAACAGCCTATTATATGTGTCAACATGTGCGTATCAAAAAAAAAGCATAGGGCCTAAAGCTTATTAATTACTTTTGTTCATAATTTGCAGTCTTTTAGTAATATATAATTTATTTTGTTACAAATATACCTTTGTTGTTATAATATGAAGAATAACGGTAGCACCTAAATAACTTTGTATGTTTATAAAGTAGCAAAAGAGTAATGATTAATACATAAACATAAAGGAGATTTCTAATTTTATTATTTTAAGTTATCACTTAAATAATTACAATTATATTAATATTAACTAATAATACTAATATAGATATATGAAGGATATCTTTAAAAAAAACATTAAAAATCTTTTTATGAAGAACAACTTTATTTTATGGTAATAAACTATGCCATAAAAATATTAAATTTAAAAAAAATTAAAAAATTAAAATTAATTATTATATTTTAAAAAACAGTGATTGATTTCAGCTCAGATAGAGAAAGGCAATAAATCATGCTTGATTAATTTTTTGTTTCTTAGGCAAACTTAAATCAATAAGATGGTGGCTCAGGTCTAAATCAATAGAATGCATAAGGAGAATGCTACAATTTAGCAGCACTGTTGGTTACTTCATGGTTTGACACTTACTGTTCCTCATGGGTTTAAAGAGCATGAAAATAGATTGTGATAATTATTTGATCATTCTTATCTTAATTTATTTAGTTCCAAATGAGATAAAGATATAGGTGGAAATGATGTCTCTTAGAAGCAAAAAACAGAGAGCCCAGGGAATAACTCAGTCAGTTTGTAATCTCTGTGGCAAGAACTGTCATTCCGAAACAAGTCTTATACGGCACAATAAAAATTGCCAACGCATGTAAGTAAAATTTTGAGGATTTTTATAGTAAATAGATAGCCTTTGTTAATGATATTTTAAATTATTATTCATGCCTTAAAAAGTTCTTGTTTACTTATTAAAATAGCATTTTAAATGATATTCATTTTCTCTTGAGTCCTGTTAGAGACTGGTTTTTATTTTACAAAGATTTTAAAACACACCCAGCTCTAACGTGTGGCCTGCAAAAAGACTTTACTGGTAATCATATGTAGTGCTTTTTGGAAGTGTAGTCCCTGCCAAAGGACTTTTTGAGAACCAGAAATGTTAGTCCTAGCCACTGTTAGTTTATATTTAAATGCTCTAAAAATATCAGATTGAAAATCATATTCCACATTTATGATTAAGTAAGATTTTTCTTTTAAACTCTAGAACAGGGGCAGCCAACCAAAATAACTATACTGGCCATTTTGATACTTCGTCAACTCTTTGCAAGCCACATGTCAATATATCTTATAAATGAAATGAACAACAACAATTTACATTATTATTTATTAATTAATAATACACATAATTCCCAGATGAAAGCAAATCTTAACAAGCACAGAAATAAATTGCATAGATTTAATTTTTCATTACAAGAATGAACATTTTCAATATATCTGGTATCCAGAGGGCAGCAAAATTTATTGTGCTAGGTTGCATACATCCTACCATCCTTTTCCTAGAACATTGTTAGCTTATCTATTAATAGCTATAGATCTAGATTCCATTTTTTATTGTGATGCCTAAAGTCAAAATGTGAGGCCTGGACCAAGAAGTGTTGTCATTTCTAACTCCAATTTCTAGTATGAGTAGAAAGGCAGCTGGTTTAGGTGGAGAATATTTTTCACAAAAACAACATAGCTTGTTTTTTTTTAAAAAGCCAACTGACTAGACATTATTAATTTTAACTTGTCAGCAAAACTAACAAATTGGAAGATAGAGAAATCAAAATTTCAAAACTGAGTAATAGATACATTAGTTCTTATTTTATTTTTTAAGCTTGTACTTTCCCCTTAACTTTCACTAATATTCTTTGTTTTATTTCTTTCTAAAAAAATAGAACTAAGTATATTATGTAGGCCTATTACCAAATTTACATTTCTAGCTTTGATTATTTTAACTAATTGAACAATCATAGGGGATTTACATTATTAACATAAAGCATAGTTCATAAACTCTTAGTGGATGTTAAGATTGTTAACCTGAGATTACTGAAACTGTGTTATTTTGAAATTGTGGTTGACAGATCAGAGTAAAGTTTAATTGGTAGACTTAAATGTTAGATAACCAGAGTGAATGTTTGATTTTCTAATGCATGTTCAATGTTATATTGTTTATATTTTTTACAATTTGTACTATTAAAAACATAATTAAGGCAAAAATGCAAATTTATTTTTCACAGGAAATCAAAACTTCAAAATAAAGACATGAACACATTAGATGATTCTCAAGATGATATGATTAGTTTGATGAATGCGTCTCTATATGGCCAAAAAAATACTGTTAATCAGCTAATTCAGAAAGGTCTCAATGTCAATAAGCAATTAAAGAATGGATTGACTGCTCTAATGCTGGCATCACTAAATGGTTATCATGACACACTTGAACTCCTTATTCTTCAAGGTTCTGATGTAAATATGAAAGAGAAGGATGGTTTTACTGCTCTGATGTTGGCATCACAAGTTGGTCATACAAAGATTGTTGATCTACTTATTCGAAAAAATGCACAAGTCAATGATAAAACACCTACTGGGTTAACAGCACTTATGTTAGCATCTCAAAATGGTCATACAAAGATTGTCACTTTGCTAATAAAAAAAGATGCTACAGTTAATGATAAAATTGATGGTGACTTGACAGCTTTGATGTTAGCATCCCAAAATGGTCATACAAAGATTGTTGATTTGCTTATTCAAAAAGGTGCTACTGTTAATGATAAGGCCTCTAATGGCTGGACAGCCTTGATGTTGGCAACACAAAAATGTTCTACAGCAACAGTTGATATAATTATTAAAGGAATGGCCAATGTTAATGAGAAAGCAAATAATGGCCTGACAGCTTTAATGGTTGCATCAAAGCAGGGCCGTAGAGGTATTGTTGAACGATTGATACTGGAAGGTGCCAATGTTAATGAGAAAGGAGAGCCTGGATTCACTGCTCTGATGTTAGCTTCTCAAAAGGGTCATCTAAATGTTGTTGAGTTGCTTATTCAAAATAATGCCAATGTGAACGATAATAGCATAAATGGGAGGACTGCTCTGATGTTGGCATCACTGCATGGTCATGGAACTATTGTTAAGCACCTAATTGAAAAATGTGCCGATGTGAATGATAAAGCCATTGGCTTAGATGGGTGGAATAGTCTCATGTTGGCATCTCAATTTGGTTACATAAAAATTGTTAAACGGCTTATCAAAAAACATGCTGATGTTAATGAGAAAACAAATAATGGTTGGACGGCTCTGATGATAGCATCACAGCACGATCAGAGAGCTATTGTTGAACTACTTTTACTGGAAGGTGCCAATGTAAATGAGAAAGAAGAGACTGGATTAACAGCTCTTATTTTTGCATCAGGTAGTGGTCATGAAAATACTGTAAAATTACTCATTAAAAATAATGCCAATGTAAATGATAAAACAGATGCTGGATTGACGTCTCTGATGTTTGCTTCACAAAATGGCCACACAGAAACAGTTACTTGTCTTATAAAACAAGATGTCCATTTAGAAGCTAAATCAATTGATGGCTTGACATCTCTAATGCTGGCATCATATATGAATCATACAAAAATAGTTGACTTACTTATTCAAGAAGGCGCCAATGTTAATGAGAAAACTTTTAGAGGCTGGACATCACTGATGTTTGCAGCACTGAAAGGTTGTATAGAAATTGTTGAGTTGCTTATAAAAGGAAATGCTAATGTTAATGAGAAACAAAAGGATGGATTGACTGCTCTGATGTTTGCATCACAAAATGGTCACAGAGATATTGCTCAAATGATAATTGAAAGACATGCAAGTATTAATACTAAATCACATAATCACTGGACAGCCCTGATGTTTGCATCTATTAATGATAATACAAATATTGTAGAAATGCTCATTCAAAAAGGAGCCCATGTAAATGGTAAAACAGATCAAGGTTTGACATCTCTAATGTTGGCATCTCAAAATGGTCACACAGAGACTGTTTCTGTACTCATTCAGAATAATTCAAAGGTTGATGAGAAAGAAAAAAATGGGTTTACTGCTCTGATGATTGCTTCACAACAAGGTCATGAAAACACTGTTACACGCCTCATTGAACAGAAGGCTAATGTTAATGCCAAGACAGATGATGGGTTGACGTCACTGATGCTGGCATCACAAGGTGGTCACACTGAGATTGTTTCTTTACTTATTCAAAATAATTCCAAAGTTAATGAAAAACAAAAGCATGGCTTTACTGCGCTGATGGCTGCATCAGAAAATGGTCATAAAAAAGTTGTTGAAACCCTCATCCGAAATGCTGCCGATGTCAATGATAAAAACGATGACATGATGACAGCTTTAATGTTTGCTTCACAACACGGTGACTATGCAACTGTTGCTTTTCTTATTGAGAATGGCGCTACTTGTAATGACGAGGGAATGAATGGATGCACTGCTCTGATTTTAGCATCTGAAAATGGTGATACAGATACTGTCGGACTGCTTATTAAAAATGCCGCTGATGTTTATTATAAAACAAATGATGGTACAACAGCTCTGATGATAGCATCTCTGAATGGTCATAGAGATATTGTTGAGCTTCTCATTCAAAAGGGGGCAAACGTTAATGATAAGGAATTTAAAGGGTGGAATGCACTGATGATGGCATCTCAAAATGATCATAAAGGTGTTGTTGAGCTTCTTATTCAAAGTGGTGCTGAAATCAATGGTAAAACAAATGATGGTTTGACAGCTCTGATGATAGCATCACAAAATTTTGATAATGATAATGTTGTGCTTCTGATTGAAAGTGGTGCTGAAATCAATTTTAAAACAAATGATGGTTATACAGCTCTGATGATAGCATCTCAAAATGGTCATAAAGATACTGTTCAGCTGCTAATTGAAACTGGTGCTAATGTCAATGACAAAGCAAATGACGGCTTGACCACTAATGGTCATACAGATATTGTTGAAATTCTCATTCAAAAGGATGCAAATGTAAATGAAAAAGAATGCAATGGGTGGAATGCACTGATGTTCGCATCTCAAAAGGATCATAAACGTATTGTTGAGCTTCTTATCCATAGTGATGCTAATGTTAATGATAAATCGAATAATGGTTTGACAGCTCTGATGATAGCATCTCAATATGGTCAAAGGAATACTGTTGAGCTTCTGATTCAAGCTTTCGCCAATTTAAATGAAATAGAAAGTAATGGTTGGAATGCATTGATGGCAGCATCTGAAAATGGTCACAGTAATGTTGTTGAGCTTCTAATTGAAAGGGGTGCCAGTGTTAATGACAAAGCAAAGTCAGATTTAACAGCTCTGATGTTAGCGTCACAAAATGGTTATAAAAGCATTGTTGAGCTTCTCATTGAAAGGGGTGCCAGTGTCAATGACAAAACAAAGTCAGATTTGACAGCTCTGATGTTAGCATCACAAAATGGTCATAAAGATATTGTTCAATGTCTTTTAAAAACAGGTGCTAATGTAAACGAAAAAACTTCTGATATGTGCACAGCTCTGATGCTAGCAGCCAAAAACGGTCATAGAAAAACTATTGAACTACTAATTCAAGTGAATGCCAGCATTAATGAGAAGGGAGAAAAAGGGCGGACAGCCTTAATGTTAGCATCTCTAAATGGTCACACAAGGACAGCTGATTTCCTTATTCAAAACGACGCAATTGTTAATGAGAAAGGAACGGATGGGTGGACTGCCCTTATGTTGGCAACATTGAAACCTCATAAAAATACTGTAGAATTGCTTATTGAAAAAGATGCCAATGTTAATTTTAAAACAGTCGTTGGTGTTACTGCTCTGATGCTGGCATCATATTATGGTCACCTTGCAATAGTTCAACTTCTTATTCAAAAGAATGCTAACGTTAATGATAAACGAGAAGATGGCATGACCTCGTTCATGTTGGCCTTACTTAATGGTCATGAAGATGTTGGTAAACTTTTGTTGTTGAAAGGAGCAGATGGAGATGTGAAAAATAAGAATGGGAAGACTTTGCTAATGATTGCATCTGAGGACGGGAAAAAACAGACAGTTGAAATAATTCTTCGTACTTTATCGTCTGTTAACATTAATGAGAAAGATAATAACGGCAGGACAGCACTAATGTATGCAACAATGAAGGGATTCAAAGACGTTGATGCTCCGCTAATTGAAAGTAAGGCCAACGTCAATGAGAAACAAAAGGAAGGCAGAACTCCTCTTTTGATTGGATCCCACTATGGACAACGTGAGATTGTTGTACTTTTACTTCGCAATAGAGCAGATGTGCTGGCTAGAGATAATGATGGTTGGACATCTTTGATGATCGCTTCTGAATTAGGCGACAAAGAGATGGTTGAAATTTTGATTCAGTCTGGTTCAAATGTTCATGATAAAAATCGTATGAAGTGGACGGCTCTGGCAATAGCCTCACAATATGGACATAGTGATGTAATATTGACTTTGATAAAAAATGGAGCAAATGTCAATGACACAGTAACAGACGGATGGACCAGCCTCATGATAGCTGTTCTTAATAAAAAAATTCATTGTGCTGAATTGTTAATTGAGAATGCAGCAAATGTTGGTGAAAAAAATCATTTTGGTTTGACAGCTTTGATACTAGCAGCAGAAAAAGGCCTTATTAAAATAGTAAAACTGCTGCACGAAAAGCGATCCGACATAAATGATAGAAATGTATTTGGTTGGACAGCTCTAATGAAAGCTTCACAATGTGGGCATTCTGATATTGTTGAATTTCTTATTGAAAAAACTGCGAACGTTCATGCCAAGAATAACAATGACCGGACAGCTCTCATGATTGCATCACAAAATGGACATGCAAGAGTCATTGAAGTACTTCTTCAAAATGGAGCAGATATCAATGAAACCAATAGATACGGGTTAACAGCTCTCATTATAGCATCCAAAAACGGATTCACTGATATTGTTGAATTGATGATAAGCAAGGACAAAAATGTCGAAGTTCAGAACAAGAACCTGTCATCGGCTCTCTTCTTTGCCTTGCACAGCAATCACTTGCCTACTGTTGAACTGTTAATTAAGAGAGGGGCAAAGAAAAATAAATATGGCATGACTGAGCTTAAAAATGCATTGAAACATGAACTTGCAGATGCTGGTGAACTCCATACAGTAGAGGAGGCCAGTCATATTTTAGTAAGAAATGAAAGTTGTTGCAAATATTTACACCGATTTGACAATTACACCCCAACACTGGGAAACGAGGAAGAATATTCAAATAATATACAACCTGAGATTTTTTTAAATGATGCTTATACCAGTTTTTATTCTCCCAAGTTTCAATCTGAAATCAAAACAGAACATTTAAAAGAATATTTAACAAAAGATTTGAAGGAACATTTAACAGAACATTTCAACAATCTTTTTTCAAAGATAAATGAGTATGTACCCTTCTTAACTAATTTACTTTTCTTTACTGCAACATTCATTTAGGTCATTATAACTAGATCTAAAGGTTTAAAAGAAATGCCTTATTTTTTAGGTAAATAATAAACTTTTAAATTTAAGGACACAATTTTAACAAGAGTAACTATGGTAACTACAAGAATGTTTAACACTTGAAATAATCAGTACTATTATTCCTAGAAAGTTTGCTACTATCAGCAAGGAAGTATTGAAAAAAATGAGATGTTTTGATTTTCATGCGATTTTCTATAATATAGATGCATCTTATTGGTAGTCCTACCTCATTTTAAAATAATTTAATACATTAAAAAAAAAAAAACAATGTATTTCTTATTATCTTTAAACAGTAATCTGCCCTTTCATTCTGAATTGTTTTTTCTATTCATTTTAGCAAAAGACCAGTAGCAATGTTTAACAATTTAAATATTAAGAATTTGGGATTCTTGGCTAACGATAATAGTAATATTAATATTGGAAATTGTAAGGACATCACGGAGAAGAAAAATAATCCTGACTGGTTAAGTGAGAGTGCCATGAGTTCTTTAGAGATTGGATTTGAAAACGTTGAGTATGATACAAGGGCTTTGTCATCAGACTTTGAAACAGAATATAAAGGGAAACTATTTTCAGTGACTGATCTCAGTGAAACAGGTAAGTTTGTGGAAATACACACATTTCCTAAATAATAAATAATTATCTTTTGCAGTAACATAGAGCGAGTCAATGAAATTGTTTCCAAGAAAAACCATATGACAGAAGATTATCTTGGTACCATTATATTAATTGCATAACAAACATTATATTATTTTATATATATACTGCGCACATTGCATCAAGTGGCATTCTAAAAATCAAATTAATGCTGTCATGCTTCAAAACCTGTATGTATATATATTTAATGTAGGACCGATATCACCAGGATCCCCTTGACTTCTGAGTGCTGATAAAAAAAACAATAAAAAAAACACTGATCACAATGAAGGAAATACCAACGCAAGGATGAACACTAACAGCATCCTGAATAATTTTACAACATATGAACGATGAAGGCATAAATCATACCCAAAAGTAAAGAGAAGACTTAGAATGCGCAATGATCAATTTTCTTTCATTTTTAGGTAGGATACTGATATATATATATATATATATATATATATATTTATTTTATACATACCGGTATATCAATGTTTTTGTTGCACTGAAAAGTTTGTATCCTGTGTAATCATAATTAAAGCTTAACCTTTATTGCTTTATTTATACAAATGTTTTGTGTCTCATAAATAAACTTTAAAGCTTTATCACAGTCCAACAGCCTCATACATTTTTATATTATAAAATAACATAGTAATCCTTAATTTATTATGTGAAATTTATAATCAGGGACGTCATTTGGGTAGGGCAGGTTGAGGCATTCGCCCCCATCCCTCGAATTTGCATAGTTTATTTAAAGTGGTATGTACTGTGGCGCCTACAGTAATAAACAACTTAACAAGCCAACTAAGTTTTGGTTTATCCCCACCCACCCCACTGAAAAAAACATGAATAGACGCCCTTGTTTATAATGTACGTTCTTGATTTCCTCACTTTTCTCTGTTTATTTCAAATTAAAAAAACATTACAATTTTCGATATTTATTGTGTAAGTTTATTTAAATTTCTAGGTTGAATAATTTTTCTGTTTTTTTTTAATAATAATTTTAAAATTCTTTTTTTTTTTTTTTTTAAATAATTTTAAACATTGCTTGATGAGAAAATGCTTTTTTTGATACATTTTTTTTCACTTTTTCTTTTTAATGTTACTTTGGTTTGTTTTTTTTTTTTCTATAGTTTTTTTTAAATTTTTATTTTAAAATAAAAAAAAATTAAAATTTTCAATATTTATTGTGTAAGTTTATTTAAATTTCTAGGTTGAATAATTTTTCTGTTTTTTTTTAATAATAATTTTAAAATTCTTTTTTTTTTTTTTTGTAAATAATTTTAAACATTGCTTGATGAGAAAATGCTTTTTATGATACATTTTATTGCACTTTTGCTTTTTAATGTCACTTTGGTCTGTTTATTATGTTACAATAGTATTTTTAAAATTTTCATTCACGTGACTTAGAGTTTTTTTTTTGTTTTGCTTAGTGCTTTTTGTATGATTTTTAATATACATTTTATTTCTTGTCTCCCTTTTGCATTTTGTGATTTTGATAAAAAAAAAAAAGATTTTTATGAATATATTTTTGTTTCCTATCAAAGTGATAACTCTGAAAAACGTGAGTTTGTTTAATTATATTACTGGCTGTTTGTATAGGACAATTGAACATTATAACATAATTTACTTAACTAAATTTTAATAATAGGTTATCAAATATGATTTGTTACTGTATTTTAAGGAAAGTCAATAAGTTTATAAAAGTGCCATAACTTGATTAAAATTTAAAGATACTGAAACAGCGATATACATAGAGGGTTACCGGAAAATTTCTTGAAGAAATAAATTAGTTTGATGGAAAATTAGTTTGAATGGAAATTTACTAGAAGTGAAAATTGCTCAAAATAAAACAATCACAAAAATACAAGTTTTTATTTTAAAGGTTTAAATTTTCCAAATTTCTTGCTCACACCTCGCCCATTTAAAAAAAAAAACAACAACACATTTTAATTAATATATCTCTGCTCAACAAATTTCACTTGAACTATTTTTGGCCAAAGAAATTTCTTTGAGACAAATTTCCGGATACAATTTGGTAACTGTGATGTCATGAAACCAAACACTATTCAGTGGAATAGTAAAAGGTTATACCCTCTTATTTAGAACTAGAATAATGACCCGATGTTATCGGGATAATAATGGTAGATCCTTTGCGATAATTTCTAACTGCTATTGCAAAAACACATCACAATTCATAACTTTAAAAATGCAATGATATTAACGTTTCTACCATCATTAAGTTTTGAGAAGTATTTATCTACTATATATTATACGCCTACTCTACTCCTTTTCACGCTCCTAAACTACTTTTTCCCCCGTCCAACATGACCTTAAATTACACAGTCTAAATTATCACTAATTATATCACTTTTGTCAATAAAGACGTTAATTGAGGGACAATTACTACGTTAGAGAACTATTTAAGATTTACCCCTTTTCATGCCGTTGAATTGCAACTTTTTTTCTCTAAAAATTGTTTTAAAAAATTACCTTAAATTTGCACCAAAAACTCTATATACCGGTATGATATAAAAAAATATTTTATAGTAAAGGAATTATCTATATATTGATATCTTCAGCAAACATTTAAACACATTTTTGCCTTTAAAAAAAAATATATATTATCAGAAAATCGTAAAACAAAGAATTCTTTTATCTAAAGAAGAATCCTGAACCATTTTTCACGTCTTTAACAGATTTGACTGTTGTTTTTTTTAAAATGTAAATGGTTAATCTAATAAAATACACATCTCTTTTCTTTTTGCAAAGTAGAAACAAAAACATATTTAAGTTTTTGAAAGTAAATATTAACCCATCTCTATTCAAAATTAATTTTTCAAGTGTGTAAAATGATTGGGTTTTGATATTCATGGGTATACTTATATAAATGTACCCAAGATTTGTTAACGCCTTTGATTTTCATAACTGGTAAACATATGCATATTTGTAAAAAGATAATGTAACAAATGTAATACCATAGTAGTTAACTATATTGTCATCCTCGTAAAACTGTACACATCCTATTTCCTACCTCCGACATGTATTACCCAAGAAAATTAATTATTTATCAAAATCATTCCTTTATTTTGAGACTATCTTGTGCTACCTTGGACAAAATGAACATACCCATTTTTGTAAAAAGAGAATATATCATCTCTTTTTTGCCAAAAGTAATACCATAGGATTTAAATGTATTGTCATCCACGTGAAAATGTACACATCCTATTTCCTACTTTCGAAATGTATGTACCCAAGAAGGTTAATTATTTATCGAATTCATTCTTTTATTTTTAGACTTATCTTGTGCTGCCTGGGGCAAAGTAACCAACCCCTCCCCCACCCAGATTTAAATAAATTTAGAAAAATCTCCAACCGGATCATAGTCCCTTCTATACCCATACTAAAATAATTTGCACTTCATATGGTTCGTTCTACTTTGTTTTAGTTATAAGTGGATTAGTCAGTGCTATTTGGCTGTGGAGTTGCGCTGCACTGTTTGACTTGAACCGTATTTTCTTATTTCAATTATATCTAAACTTAAGTTTTTATTACGTTATAATTTTAATAAATGTATATTTTCGGGAAAAAAAGGGCACAACTTTTTAAATGTTAAATATACACAGCTGAGATGTGTGTGTGTGTGTGTGTGTGTGTGTGTGTGTGTGTGTGTGTTTTATTAACAATTTAAAAAGCAATCAATTTTATTTATTAATTTTACTTTTAAGAAAGGAAAATACATCATCAGTTTTGTCCCGCACGGTAATTAAATTTAAAGAAACCTAAGAGTTTTGGAGAAATATGCTATTCGCACTATGACGTTATTTGCGCGATTATTTAGAACAAATTAATTTATAATTTTATTTCGCTATATTCACAATGCACTAAAAGACGCACTAAAACGACCGATGTTTGGGTTTTCCCCATAAATGGTTATGGTGTAATTCTTTGATCATGATTTTTTATTTATTTATTTTTCATAACTTTTAAACACACACAAAATGCTTGAAATAGTTCCTTATTTGATACTTTAAAGTATTTGTAATTTATAATAATATAACTTTAACTTTTAATAAAATAAAAGCGGATTTAAAATATTTTTTGCGCATTTAAATTTATTCGATTTCCGTAAAATAATAGAAAATAACTATGATTGTTTTTAGGAATCCGAACGTACTTACATCGTATCTCCCTTTTGGCGTTATGTCACTCTAGCTCATTCTTATAGTTATATATATAGGCCTACAGTGGAACCTCTCATCACGAGTATAATTCGAGACTCTTACTCGTTAAGCGAAACACTCGTTAAACGAAACAATTTTTCCCATTCAAATCAATGTAAAATACGATAATGCGTTCCACGCTGAAAAAATACTAATTTTTCAAAAAAAATTAATAACATATATTCAAATAAAATTAATTATGAATTGTTATGGAGCGTAACAACTTGAAATACACTTTAGATTTGAAAAAAAAAAGTAAATAAAAATATGAATTTATGGCAAATAATTAATCCTTTTTAACTAGAAAACTGTCAAAGACATTTGTTTTTGCCGACGCTTCACAATTTGACGAAAATGTGTCACAGCATTATCATTGAATAAATGTAGAGCACGAATAGCCACGCTCACACCTTGTTCTCGCTTTTCAAGGATTTTACGTTTCATTTTAACCGTTATTTTTTCTCTTTTATGATTGTCTTCTTGTGGGTTGTTTTTTTTTCGAAGACATTTTAATATAGGTTATTACACTTTGCACATTAAAAAAAAATTACAAATACTGTCTGAATACAAAATTTGTAAAAACTGGTGATCACACACGAAAACAATACACTAACAGACCGAGTGTTAAACACAGACTAATGCAATCGTTCTCAACCTTCCTATTGCCGCGACCCTTTAATACAGTTTCTCGTGTCTTGGTGACCCCCCAGCAACCTAATTATTTTCGTTGCTACTTCATAGCTGTAAGAATATGTGTTGTCAGATAGTCTAAGGCAATCCCTGGGAAAGGGCCGCGCTACCCCCAAAGGGGTCACGACCCACAGATTGAGAACTGCTGGACTAATGCATCGGCGCGGAAGTCCCGGCTCACAAATGAATGTCAGGAAAAAGGGACTTCCCCTTTCTGCGTAACTCGTTATGGGAAATATAGCAACTTCTTCACATTTTTTTTTTGCTCGTTATGCGAATTACTCGTTATGAGAGGTGCTCATTATGAGAGGTTCCACTGAACTTAATTTTTTTAAAAATAAATATTTACGTTCCTGCCTAAAATTAGTCTAGTCTAAAGACATTAAATTATTTCAAAAAGTGACCTGAGCGTCCCAGAATATGAACTGAATTAGTTTGTCTTAATTAATAAACAGACATAAACTGAAGTAAATTTTTTTTTTAAACGTACCCTGCTTACTATGTTGCAACAAACCCCGTGGGTGGGGTGTTTTTAACACGCTGGAGACCTTTAAGAAATGACTATATCTCAAAATGGTATCCTCTGGCTTAATACAGCTCATACTATCATACTATATTAACCGCTAGTGAATTAGTTTCCACTGTGTACATTTTTACTTTGGTCATATCAAATAAATGGCTGGCCGAAATGTAAAAAGTCTGAAAAACAACCCCATTTTCCCAAGTAAGATTGGCATATTAAAACTTTTATTACAAAAATAAAAGATAATGCCTTTCTAATAATTGTAATTATCCTATTATTTTTACTTTCAAATAGGCCAACCATAAATGAGTCACTCGTCTAGTGGGAGAAGTGTCCCATTTTTGTAACGAGGTTGGGGGGGGGGGTGTGTGTGTTAAATCAGTGTGACGTTACATTAAAAGCAGAACATTATACTGTAAAAGTATTGCAGTTAATAAAAATAAATTACACACATTTTTTAAATTATTCTTTTATAAAACATTTATCATTATTTTATTTTTAAACTGCGATCACTGAGAGAATCAGTACATGTATGGCGAAAATCGAGCAATGGGATCTGATCAAGTTACAAGGTGCCATGGAGGAGGAGGATCAGGGTGTAGTGACATTAACAGTCGAGAGAAATCATGCCGAGGAAAAAATTTGGAGACGAGGGTCAAAGAATTAGAGGTATTGGAATTTTTACATCATGAGAAAATATAGTTCAGTCAACAGATCACATTCATTTTATATCGCCATTTTCGTAATACCATACCTTATCCTCAAAACCTTGTGTTATGGCGCCCCATTTACTTTCATTCATCTTTTCTGGTGAAAGAACTTAAGCTGACCCCAAGTTCGGATGCGCTATTAGTAGAGCATGGCTTACTAGTAATAATCTCCCTTTGACCTCGGCTATGATTAACTAAAAGCTATGGTCTGTTTCATGATTCGAATTTTGTAGAATATTGTAGAAGCAGCGGGAAGCGAGTACAATGCACGTCCTTCTAGAATTGTCTAAAGAAACATGCTATATAAAACCGAGGGTTGTAACGACAGGTGGAGACGACTGACGAGAGTTATTTTGAGCGTGTGCTATTTGTTTTGCTATACGAAACAGAGATTTGTTTACTGTGTGTGTGTAGATTCCTTTTCATCATTGTAGATTTTTACAACATTGTATCATCTTCACCACTGTACCGGTACCAGCCAATCATTATACGTTGAGTCAACAGCTTTAATTTTATTTCTTTTTGATTTTGTAATTTATAATTAACATAATAAAACGTATTAATTGTAATTAGCCCTGGTTTGACTATCATATTATTTGTTATTGTATTTAACAAATGGTATCGTCTTTTGTTGTGTACGGTTTTAGGACGAGACATTTAATTAAATAAACGATTAATTTCTCGGTACTGATAACAGTAAGTAATACATTGACATATTACTTTGAGCTTATCTTTGCTTGGCACAATTTTTAGCTCATTTAAAAATCTCCGTGTGCTACTAAAACTTTGCAAAAGTTCAAATCTCTCTGATAAAGATTTTAAAGCTCTGTCCAGTATAACATTGAACAAGGGCATATGGAACCTCTTCAGTGGACACATATTCAGGCAGTCTCCTTCCCCTTCTTCTTTTTCTACCTTATTTCTAGAAACGCCTCTATATCCAATTAGAGACAGACCGAATTTCGGCTTTGGTTTCGGCGCCGAAAGTGGCAATTTTATCACTTTCGGACATGTTTCGGTTTCGGCCGAAACTGAAAAGTTAACTTTCGGCTTAATTTCGGTTTCGGCCGAAAGAGAAAAGTTAACTTTCAGTTTTTCTTCGGTTTCGGCCGAAATTGACTCAGGTTTTCGGTCATTTTAATGCTCAGTGAAAGCGATATTTAACAACAAACTAAGCCACATTTAAGAACACATTAAGCGATCTTTGAGAACTAACTAAGCGATATTTAACAACAAACTAAACGCTCTAATAGAACAAGCTAAACGATTTTTAAGACCGAACTATATGATCTTTAAGAACAAAACAAAGGATCTTTAATAGTAAACTAAATGATTTATAAGAATAAACAAAGCGATCTTTAACAGAAAACAAAATGTTCTTTAGGAACAAACTAAAAGATAGTTAAGAACAAACTAATCTATATTAAGGAACAAAATTAATTATCTTTAAGAACAAACTAAACGATCTTAAACAACAAACTAAACGATCTTTAACAACAAACTAAATGATCTTTAACAACAAACTAAACGATCTTTAACAACAAACTAAACGATCTTTAACAACAAACTACACGATCAATAACAACCAACCACCCCCCCCCTAACAACCAACCCCCCCCCCTTTCCCCCAATTTTCTCCTACCATACTAATTTTAAAAAAAAATTGTAAAGCAATTTAAATTATTTTATATTAAAATGGTAAAATCCAAAGTATTCTTAGATCAAGAGTCTCAAACTCAAATCATAGGGGAAGAAGGGGTTGCACAGGAGGTAGTGTCTGAATGAGAGTGGGCCGCATCAAGTAATCCACAAAAAAGCGATTACAACTGTTACAATCTCCTCAACATTTATAAATAGCAATAAAATCATTAAGGGTTCTCAAGAACTGCTCACTGTTGCCAGAGACCTGGCATACAAAAATATATAGCAACATAAAAAAAAAAAATCAGAATTAGACTAGTCGGTGAGATTCAACTGAAACCGCCGCAAAATATCGTCTTGCGGGTCACAAATAGCTCGCGGGCCGCGAGTTTGAGACTCCTATATTAGATGTTTATTTATTAATATTCACGATTATCTCATTTTTTATAAAAAAGAATGTAAATGTTTATACTTTCCCACATCATTTTCGATGTATGCAGAATGTATGCGGGAACGAATTTCAAAATGTCTTAATATTTCATTTTCGGTTTCGGCTTCGGTTTCGGCTTCGGTTTCGGCTTCGGTTTCGGCTTCGGTTTCGGCCAAAATTCATTTTTAACTTTCGGCCTTTTTTCGGTTTCGGTCGAAAGTCATTTTTAAACTTTCGGTATTTTTTTCGGTTTCGGCCGAAAGTAATTTTAAACTTTCGGCCTATTTTCGGCTTCGGCCAAAATCAGAAAATCACTTTCGGTCGGTCTCTACATCCAATACTAATAGAAAGTCCGAAAAACCAATAATGTATCTTAATATTCCGTTGGCGTATTAATATATATATATTTTTTTTTTAATGTAACTCTAGTGAATACAAAAAAGTGAGGAGCTCTATCAGTCAAACTAACCACAGGAACGCGTAGATTAGCCAAAATAAATCTAAAATACCTAAAGCAAACGAATGAAAAAATATTATGTCATATTATTGTATATGGCATAAAATAAAAAGTACAAGATGACATTTTTGTGAGGGACTGGTCAATTTATAAGAAAAAAAAACAACAAAAGAAATAGCAGATTGACGAACAGGCTTTATCATGCTTATTTTACTGGTCATTCAGGAAATCTCAACTAATTGTAACATTTGTATTTATGTATAAATAGGGAATAATTTACTAATTTTTTTTTTGCAAAAAAGAGATAATTAAATTACTTACCAAGTTGAATATATTACACAAATCATTGTAATAATCAATTTAATCTATTATTTAAAGTATATTTAATAAATTGAACTTCGATAATCGAGGGATCTCACAGATTTGCTCTAAAGCACTAATGTGCACTGTTCTGCATAACTTCAAATTCGATTCCAAACTCCTGTGAGCCGCTAAGTCGCAGTCGTCACCTCCTCAGCGACGGGTCTACAAACACCTATTGCCGCAACCGCCAAACGACCAAAGTCGACGAAATAGAGGTCTACCGATAAGCAATACTCTGGCAAATCTACCGCCGCCGCCTATTTGAAGTCGCTGTCACGAGGTACGGGCGTCGTGGCAAAGAAAGGAGGACTCGATACACCATACTTTTGCCGTCACTCTCTGTGCACCAGCATACGGTTTATCTAGTATGGCATACAAAAATTCAAACATATCGCACTAAAATTATTTTTCTCCCATGGCGCCCGCATGCAATGCTATTTCCTATTTTGGAAAATGGTTGATTGCGCCATAAGAAACGGCACCCCTGGAAACTGCTCGAGATGCCGATAGCTTTAGCCGGCACTGTTGCCGGCTGACTTTATTTTACATCGAAGCGTGCTAATCAGCCAATTGTAAGAAAATACGTTATAAATTTTGAATTTAAAATGAATAATGTAACTACTGAATGTTAAAATTAAAAAAGACTTACAAACTAAGAGCAAGGGATTATTACTTTTCTGCTTGACATGGTTCATATGGCATGACGTCCTGACTGTCAGCAATATTTGCATACCTGAGCTATGCAACTTAGTGTAGCCATTGCTCAAGGCCTAATTAGTTTCTTCACCAAGTACAAGCGAAGAAGGATTTTCACCAGCAATCAATGCTCCGAGGGCTATTGCATCAGAAACGAACGTTGTGCTGTTGTTTCCAGAACACCACAATAGGTGAAGAAATAGGCAGTTTAAAAATGAATTTAGAATAGAGACACAATGGAAGCCTGTGGAATCTTTCAGAGTTAGAATATTTCTTGTCTGTCATTTCAACTGTCTTTTGGAAGATGTGTCTTTCTGTATGATATTCAGCAACCCCGTATAATATTCTGGATAATTTGAGAAAACACTGTGTGGATTAGGACATGGCTTTGAGAAATGGTGATTCGCGGGATGTAGATGGTTCGGTCTCAATAGAAGAAATGAAAATATTGGGGAAAATGAAACCAGGAGAAATACAAACACCATTACATTGTCTTAAATTGTTCGTGCCACTGTATATTCTTTTCCAAATACTGCGAACGCGTACAAAATAATGCTGACAGAGCCAATAACCAAAGGAAGTGAGAAAAAAAGAAGTTTTGCATAATTAAAATAGATACATGCTTGAGCGTGACATTATTACCACGATGACACTGACATTGAAGAGCTTTCAATATGTTTCTGTTAAATTAGCTGCCCAATAATTACCGTCTTAAAAGTACTTTTTGTTTGTTTTTGGTTACATTGTGCAGTCTCTTTAAGAGAAGGTACATCTTTTCAGCGTTGTGGTTTTCGGATTTTGTTTGTGACAGCCACATCTGAGCCGCGTGTCTTTGAACTCGGTACCTCACGAACAACTGGAAGGATGAGATCTTCAGCGACTACGCGTGTCTTTCCAACGGCATTCATTAAACTGCAATGTTACACGATGTGCACAAGCCATCGCAGTCTTCAGCTCGTTTTTAGAGCCTATTAAATACTAGACCTTACTAAGTTTTGTCAGGTCACTTTGCTTAATAAATAATTTTAATGTAGTGTTGTCAATGGCTCTTGTTACTTCTGTTTGAAAAAGAAAGTTAGAGCACTTTTTTCTACTCCTTTGGTGTAAAATTATATTTTTATTATCCCAGTCTGATGTCTGTATTCGACTCTAATAATTATTTCCATCAGGCAATCAAAACAGAACATAATCTTTCTATAACATGTAAAAAGATCATCTGGATGAAAAAGGCTCAGTGCACTCTTTGAGAATCCCAGCGCCTATTTAAAACTCGAAAGAATGTCAGTGCCCCCTGGACCATCCCATTGCCCCCCCCCCCCACCTCTAAACTAGGCACAGCCCATTTTTATAACTTATGGTTTAAATTATATGTATATATTATTCATTGTGTCAAGTATTTTATTGCGTTTCTTGGTGTTGTTGTCTAGTGTAGTGTATGCTATTTAAGCTCTTACACCAGTATACACAAACAGTTGAGGCAAAGTCCTCAATGTAAATTGATGAACGTTTATTGAATTCTACTCTAATCTAAAACAGTTATCCCGTCAGTAATGTAAGTTCTGCTAACAAACTTAGCCTAAGAACTGCATCACCTTTAGCTGGATCACTAGCACTACTACTACGTTCAGCGTTCCTTATTCCGCTGTCTCACCTGCACTACTGACCACCTGCACTACTGACCACCTGCAAACAACTCGCCTTTAAATACCTTTCCTTCTTGTATCCAAACGCACATCGTCTAGTCTGCATTCATGTACACCAGCTCTCACTGTTCTTATACATAACAAGGACTCTCGTGGATTCCCAAACACTGAGAATCGGTCAAAGTTTAATGTCAGCCTCATTTTACTGAAGCCAGAATCTATTTGAAAGTATTTTAAGAATGCTAAATAAAATATTGTTTTGACACTTTGTGATTTATATTAACGTTCATTTTTATCTATATATTTAGGATTTATAATATTAGCAATTATACCAGACCTATCTCAGGTTTGTATACGGAAATAAAACCTTAAAAGTGTTATCTGCGTACACATAAATTTAGGGCCCTGTCAAAACAGTTTCATTCCCCCTCCCCCCCCCCCCGATCATTCCCAACAAAAGTCCCGACCATTGTGTCCCCCCTCATCCTGCTGTCGCCCACTTCTTATGACCTGCACTGATGCAACTATGTTGTCTCATATCATAATTTGTTACAGTAATCCCTTTGCATACCACACGATAATAATGCAATGGAAACTCGCGTAAAGCTAGATAGCCGGGAGTTGGAAATTAGGTCTTGGAGTCTAAGGCCGGTGTAGGCAACCTTTTTTTTATGCTGATGACCGCAGGGAAATCAGTTGATTGTTTCGGCGGGACGCATGTTATAAATATATATATATTATATATATATATATATATATATATTATTAAAAAGGAATCTAGAGTTCTAGGGAATGAATCAAAAATACGTTTAAAATAAATTTAAAATAACTATATTGAGATGATAAATAGCACATAAAATCATTAAATTCCAAAGACTTTTACAGATAATAATTCGCAATATGTACATTTTACGAAAACATTAATCCAGTTCCAGGAAGGTCTTGCTGGCGGATTAAACGCTTCGGTGGGTCGCAAGTTGCCCTCGGGCCGTAGGTCACCCACCTCTGGCCAGTGTTCCTCAACTTTTTTGTTTGAAGGTTTAATGTCAAACGTTCCATCTCAAAACGGAAATAAGGTGCCTCAATGCCACCAAGGAAGATTGAATTTCAATGACGTAGTCTTATTGTGACTAAGGATTCAACTTGCGGCAAAAAAGTTACAATAATTTAACTATGATTTTATTTCAATAATCATGATCATCATGTCCCTTAGTCCTTGGACCGTTGGGGTGTCACAGATGACATGAAAACTATCTTCCTCAATTCCTCTCTGTTTTTTTGCACTTCGCACAGCTTTGCCTAGTTTTAGTCCCGTCCACTCTTTGGTCTTATCTTCCCATCTTTTCATCCGTCTTCCTCTTCTTCTCCCTCCTCCTGTGGTGCCCTGCATGATTTCTTAGGCGAGCCCTTGTTTTCTTGTCACGTGGTCATACCATTCCAGTTTGCGCTTTTTTTTACAGTCACCGTGAGGTCATCGTACTGTCCAATAGCTTGACGAATTCTCTTTTTCGCTTGTTCGTTGGAGATATGGTCTCCATATCAGGTTCCAAGAATGCTTCTGAAACATATCATCTCCATCGCCTTTATATTTCTTTCAAAGTATGCTGTTAATGTCCAAGACTCAATTTTAAAAAAAAAACAATTGTTATGTCTAGCATTGACTCCACCATTTTTAAAACTTAAAAACAATTCCTTAGAGACCAACTGTCACCACAACTCCCATCCATCCCATCCCTGTGGCGCTACATCCCATGTAAGGCTTTGTCCTGCTTAACCAGTCACCACATCCTTCCACTCAGACCTAACTGATGCTTTTCTTTTCCATGCTTGGGTTCTCAGTTGCTGTAGATCTTTATCCACATCATCCATCTATCTAATCCATCCTGCATTTGATCCGTTTTCCATTGGGGTTTTGGGGGTTCACGCTCTGGGGTTTTGGTGGTGCGGCCTCTGGGGTTTTGGTGCTGCACCCTCTGGGGTTTTGGTGGTGCACCCTCTGGGGTTTTGGTGCTGCACCCTCTGGGGTTTTGGTGCTGCACCCTCTGGGGTTTTGGTGGTGCACCCTCTGGGGTTTAGGTGGTGCACCCTCTGGAGTTTTGCTGGTGCACCTTTTCACGCCTATGTAATTCGACATTCTTTCTAAGTCTAGACTGCCTACCCTTTAAAAAAATGTAACTAGTGTGTGATCTTGATATAGTCTATACACTTCCTGGTTGATTCGTATATTTTCCGGAGAACTTTTCTCTCCCATGTGTTAAATGGGCTTTATGGTGTTTTTTTTTTTTGTAGAGTCCAAAAGACAACTACTTCTGCTAATAATAAAGTCTCACTTGCATATGCTACAACTGGTCTGATTACACCATCACCCCCAGGCAACTAAATAATCTTCAAATTGAAACACAGGATTACACATTTTGTTGCATTTGTGTTTGTTTAAAATATTTTTTTTTGTCGCGTTGAGTATAAAGTGTGCATATTCCTGCCCATCTGTGCCTACACTCGTGCCACAGCTTCTCTATTTTGCTCGCGGTATACCTATTTGGATTGCACGTTAGCAATGATTCTGTACAAGACGAAATCCCCCATGCACACATCTCATAAGTTTTGAGCAGCAAGCTCACATCCTGATGTTAATGCGGGCATACTGCTACCCTCTCAGATCGCCTTTTCACGTGAGTGTGTATTATATTCATTTATATGAAAGTTATGTATCCCAGGATGGCTATACTATTTTTATTACTTTGACTTTTCAAAGAGTAAAATAAATGCTAAATGACTGTAGTTTGATTTTTTTAAATAGCTTTTGTTAAAGGCTTTTTGTTGAAGGGTTTGTTTAATAGTTTTTTTATCTAATTTTAACAAATATTTTACTATATTTAAAAAAATCTTATTTGAGCTCTAGAGATGTTTATGATTTTAAATTTTAATTTGAGAATCATTACAGTTATGCAATATTTTTTTTTTCACTGTTGGATCGTGGACCCCCTGATACCCCATTTGCAAAGGGTCAGGTTGACCCAAAGGATCTTCATTTTGCCATGACCTAATTCTTTTTTTGTGCATCAGAATCACGCATTTTCAACATGCATTGGTTTCCACAGCTTCACGCTTACATCGCCTTAGACCAAAAGGACTACCACGGTACAATACGTCCAATCATTGTGAAAGAGTCATGTGTAATTTTACTTCAAGTTTGCTATCTTGGCTGGCTATTAGCTTCAGAGTCGGATCCAGAGAATGCGTGTAATCGTGTGTACAACATTAGTATAGTTTCAGCACTCCTATTTTTAATGTATGCTCTTTTTACTCTTAAAAGAAAACGAGTTCATTAAGGAAACTGAATGGCAAATGGGTGCACCGTTCTCACTGAATATGCTGCAGAAAAATATTTGAATTAAAACGATAAATTATTTGAGCATAATGCGACATTGTAGTTTGCAAAAAAAAGTTCCTAATTTTTTTTTATATATATAAAAAAAAGAAAAGTAAGTTTGACATAGAGGTATCTTTCGATCTACAATGGTTCGTCATTTCATAAGTTCGCATGGGCTCTATGTTTTTTCATACAGTGTGATGTTGGCTTTAGATCTATATTGCTTTGTCAATTCTTTGCGTTGGCATTCCAACTATAATGTTTAGTGTATTCTGAGGTCTTCATTGAATCGTTGTATTCTGAGGCTCGCATTGGATATTAATTGTATGTTGTATTCTGAGGTTTTCATTGAATCTTCATTGTGTGTTGTATTCTGAAGCTCGCATTGGATATCAATTGTATGTTGTATTCTGAGGTTGGCCATGGCTATTCATTGTATGTTGTATTCTGAGGTTTTCATTGAATCTTCATTGTGTGTTGTATTCTGAAGCTCGCATTGGATATCAATTGTATGTTGTATTCTGAGGTTGGCCATGGATATTCATTGTATGTTGTATTCTGAGGTTTTCATTGAATCTTCATTGTGTGTTGTATTCTGAGGTTGGCATTGGATCTTAATTTTCTCGGGTGTTCTGATGTAATTATTATATCTTGATTGTACGTTAGTATAGCACACATAATTCTAAATTAACATCTTTTTTAAAACAGTAATTTACTCTATAGCAGATGCCAGAAAAAAAAAATATATATAAAACTTAACTGTTGGTTAAAAGTGTGATCCTCTATGCTTGGGATGAACTGAAGCTATCCCCTAGCACCTATAGTCTTAGCATGGCCCAGGTGAAGCAAAACGATGACGTCACTCAATCTCCTCACGCCGTAGAGCTGCAACTCATGGCAGACGGCATCCCCCCGGCACCGTCATCAGATTCACCAGAACTTGAACGTCTCTCAGACTCCGACGATGACGAAAGCGCACCGCAAGACGTCTCGACCTGCTGTGCGAAATGGTACTTCCTGAGACGGCGACTTTACCGGAAGCTTACCGAAAAACTGAACGGTTGCCTACGCGCCGGGATCCTCGTGCTGTGCCTGTGCCTGTTCATGGCGTACTTCTCCTACGCCATGTATCGCCACCACGACAGCAGCAGCATTGTCGGCCTTGTGGTCATCACGGTGATCGCCTCCACCGTGTTGGTGGTGCGAGGTGTATCAAGATATGAACCCCTTGCCAGGATCAACAAGTTTTTCATGTCACATTCGAGGGCATCCCGGAATCTTAAAAGGTATTTTTCAAACAAAACAGTATATATGTAATTTTTTTATAGCAGGGTTGGGTATCCTTCATTGGCAATCTGCGGCCTCTAGAGTCAGACGACCGATGAAAAGTTTAATCTGAACTTCTGGAAACGGAATTAATATTTACGTAAAATGGGGAACATTTTAAATGGTTATCTTTAAAAGCCGTTGAAAATTAATAATCATTGTGTAGACTTGCCAAACTATAATAAGCATAATCACTAACTATACTAACAGACTATCACTATTAGCAACGTTAACTTGTGATGAGTCATCATACGTTATTGAGGGTTTTTGTCTCACTATAATTAGTTAAAGAGTTTTAAATTTCAAAGAACGTTTAGAGTTTATGACTAATTATAAAATCCTAGGGAATTTATTATGCTACATCTAAATTATGATATGGCCCTCTACACAAAAGTGGCTTCCAGTGTGAATAAGTAAAAGTATTTGTATCAATAAAAGAATCTTATTACAGTTAGGCCTTTTGATGTTTGGAACACGAGTAAAACACTCGTTCCTGTACTTAGAGAAAACTGATGTTCCTTTTTTTTTTTTTTTTTTTTTTTTTTTTTATTTGTAATATTTTTTTTTTTTTTTTTTTTTTTTTTTTTTTTTTTGTATTGCACTAATACGAATTTAGATGCCTTCCTTACATCTAGAATCTCGACCATACAAACATATCAACTGACTTGATCGTCAAACCTTTCATTGACTGTAGCGTAGACCCCATTTTATACGCCTTGCCTCACGTTACTCCGTCCGTTAGTTTTTTTTTTTGTTCGTTTGTGGTGGAATCTTGCATCTCAGTTTTGACCCACTTTCGTGACCTGCACACTACATTACCCACCACCGACGATAATGCAGCAGTTCATTATCAGCAGGTCACCGGGACCTTCACTGAACCTTGGGTGACCTCTGTGACTATCCCAGCCACGGAAAGTGAGAGGGGACGTGACATGAGGTTTTCTCCCCAGCGTTTCCTTTTGCGAGGCTACTCTTTCCCGATAACAGTCAACAATGAAAACAACAATTTAACCACAGAAATGCCCCCCCCCCACTGACATGTAACACGTTTGTATTGCAAAGACGCCGCACACGTTGTAGTCGAATGCGTCAACTCCCTTTCTGATCTCCTATTACATCTTCCAAGACTAAAAAGTACAAAATAAAACAATATTAAACATACTTTTTAAAAAAAACAACACTTTTTTAAAATAATGTACTATACTATAAAGTATCAAATAAATTTCCCCTTAAAACTTCAGTGATGTTACAGTCAGAGTCATATGATAAAAACGTGGGTGCGTCCATGAAGTCAATTTTCTTTGTAAATTGCAAAGACATGCACGCAGCGATATCGCTAATTTCTTTCCACTTGTCAAGATCACGATCGATGGGGAGCCTACAACAGTAATGCAAGACAGCTGTGATAACGTGATAACTCATATTTCCACGATTAAATAATCTGCACCTCAACAATCGCGTCCCATCACACTTACTTCGGGCAATGTAAACGTACACATGTGTACAGCATCATTGCATTTCATGGGCGCCCCAAGCCTTTTTTTAGTCATGTGTCTAGCAACTCTGACGTTTTTTTTTTTTTTGTTTTTTTTTTTGGGGGGGGGGGGGGGGGGGTTTTTTTTTTTTTTTTTTTTTAATTTTTTGGAAAAGGGTGTTTTATTATTTTTTTTTTAATTTTTTTTTTTTTTTTTTTTTTTTTTGGGGGGGGGGGGGCAGATTTCTCTTATACTTTTTAGTAAATTTTTGGAAAAGCGTGTTTTAACAATTATCTTTTAAATTTGTTTTATTTAGAAACTGACACATTGGAATACTATTTTCAGATACCTAATTTGTTAATAAGACTTGAGTCTAATCTGGGTTAATCTGGCGTCTGGGAATGAGGACGAGGAGGAACCTGTCTGCGTGTGAAATCTTTGCTTTATCTTCCTCTTTTAAATAAAGCTAAAAAATTTAAATTTTTTCTTTAACCTTCTGTACACAGTGTTTCCCCAAGCTGCTGCTTCACGGACCGATGCCTGTTCCTGAGCCTTACGTTGCCGGTCCGCACAACGGGAGTCAAGAAACTGTGGGTGGGGGGCGTGGGAGGGGGGGGAGTTAAAAGTTTCCTTGTTTGAGTCTCGTTTTCAACTTTAAAGGGAAAAAAAGACCATAAAGCCCAAGACCTATCCAATTCTATAGATTCTGTGTTGACTTTAAAAGGTCGTGGCAAGGCCGACAACCATGTATAATTTTCTATGGGAAAAAGGGGGAATACCAGATAAGAGATTACACACATTTTTTTTGATAGAATGTGTTGTCATCGCCAGTTAATGTGGCAAGTTACAGCTCGATAGGATGACGGGAAGTGAATCAATGAGCATTCCGAAGATTTAGCCATGCAAAAAAAAAAAAAAAAAACACATACAAGGGAAGTTAATGTAAAGGATTTAATTAAAGAACCCCTAAAAAAATATTTTTTTTCAAATAATTTCTTGATATGCATTTTTGTTTGCATTTATGTAATTGTACATGATTTATTATTGAAATGATTGTAATGTAGAGATTGACTTTTTGGTATTGGAATGGTTTTGATCAAACTTAACTATATCTTTAGACTATTCGGTTTTACACGCACTAAGTTGGATCACAAACGTATAACCCAAAATACACCACAAATATAAAAATACATAGCAGCTGCTAACAGAGTTCATCTCCACACCAACACACGCAACCATTGAACAAATCCTTAACATTCCCCTTCCCTCCCCTTTTTTAATGCAAAAAAAAAGGAAAAACTGATTTTTAAGGGGTGGGGGTAGGGGTGAAAATTTGATAAAATGTATTATTTTCGGCAACGGGTCTATGTTTCAGCTCGATAGGATGATGGGAAAAAGGTCATTTAGCCTTTCGAAGTTTTTTTGCCCCCCCCCCCCCCTTGGAAAAAGGTCATTTAGCCTTTCGAAGTTTTTTTTCCCCCCCCCCCCCCCACACAAATGCGAAGTTAATATAAAAGAGTTAATTGAACATCCCTTAAAAAGATAAATCGTTTACACGTGTTTTATTTGCATTTATGTTAGTGTAGGAGATTTATCCTTTATTGAGAAAGGGGTTATGCAAATGGGTCAACTTATGGCAAAAGTACATTTCATATTTACCGCATTTTTCCCCCTTCAAAAATACATTTTATTTTTAATGAATCCCTAAATACGTCTAAAATGCAGGGCACACAGCAACGGCTATACAATTAATCTCCATACCAAGAGACGCAAGGATTGGGGAAAAAAATCATATTTCGTTCAAATTCCATTTGAAAAGCAAGAAAAACTAATATTTTAGGGGTGGGGATAATAAAAAAAAATGAAATAATGTGTTGTCATTGGCAACAAGTCTCTGTCCCAAGTTTCAGTTCGATAGGCTGACGAGAAGTGGGTCGATTAGCCGTCCGAAGATTTAAATTTTTAAAATTTTTTTTTTTGCCTGAAGCAAAGAAACGCGAACAAAAGCGAAATGAATATAAAGGATTTTAAAAGGAAATCAATAACCGTAACAGATCTACCACCAGTCCCTGATGCCATGGTGTAGACTGGTCGACCGGAGCCCCCGCGCTTAATCACGTTTGAGAGGCGATTTTTTAAAATGTTACTCTTCCTTCTCATCTAGATGTGTGACCTTCGCCTGTGTCACCACGACCTGCGTCACTCTGGTCACAGAAGTTATTTTGGTCCGACCTGAAAATCTCGTCTCTCTCACTGGCATCGCGGCTATATTCCTCATATTTCTAATGACGTCAACACACCCTCATATGGTAACTACTGAATTTATTACCTACATAAGAATCAGTATAGATCTATATATAATGATCATTTAATCTCACTCTGTCATGCGCTCTCTCTCTCTCTCTCTCTCTGTTACTCTCCCCCTCTCTCTCTGTTACCCCCTCTCTCTATATATAATATATTTCTCTCTTTCTGTCTCCCTCTCCCTCCCTCCCTTTCTCTCTCTTTCTGTCTCCCTCTCTCTATATCTCTCTCTACCCCCCTCTCTCTCCAACTCTCTCTTTATCCCTCTCCCCTGTTTCCCCCGCTCTCTCTGTCTCCCCCTCTCTATATCTCTTTTCCCCTCTCTCTTTCTCTTTCTATCTCTCTCTACCCCTCTGTCTCTCCCCACTGTCTCTGCCCTTCTCTCTCTTTCTCTCTCCCTCTCTTTTTCTCTTCCTCTACCCCTCTCTGTCTCATCCTCTCTCTATCTTCTTCTCCCTCTCTTTCCCTACTATCTTTCTCTAAACATTGTCTTATAAGAATTGTTCGTCCCCTTTGTTCTACTTTGCTTGTGTGTCTGTGAGAAGGCATTTGTGGGAGGGGAAAAAAAAAAGGGGGGGGGGTGTAGATTGTTTATGTCGTTGAGTATCAGCGTGCTGCACGTGGTGTGTAGATGTAAAAACAAATCCTTAAATTAGCACAATGTAAACGGTCTGATTCCAAAATAAGTGACACTTAAGACAGAGCCCAGCGGTGGTCATTGTCTCTCCTCAGATCTCCTGGCAGCCGGTGCTCAGCGGCTTCTTCCTGCAGTACGTCCTGGCGCTGGCCATCCTCCGTGTTCCGGCGGTTCACAGCGTCTTCTTGTGGTGCGGCGACGTCATCACCCTGCTGGTCACCTTCTCCAAGAAAGGCGGTGAATTCATATTCGGGGATCTCTACCGTAACAATGGGTTTATCTTTCACGTAAGTAAAAACGGGAACATTTGACGCGTTAGACAGGTTAAAGTGGTTAACCCATTAGTGCAAGAACTTTTGTTGTTGTGGTCTTTGCATGTTTTGTTTTTAGATGTACCTTAAATAGCTCTTATTTGTTTTATTTAAAAATTCAAATCTGACATATTAATGAATTTTTTTTTAAATTACTCAACCAAACTGTAATGAACACTCTTTTAATTTTTGTGATCGCTCCTCTTTAACCACAGATTTGTACGTTGCGGTAACCATATGTCCACATGACTGCATTTAAAAAACATAATCCGTTGTTATCCTTATGTATCAATCAGCCTGACTAAACCACTTCTCCACGGAACGGAAAGTTCATTGTAAAATTATCACGGATCTCTCGGGACATAAGCTCGGGGTTCTTTTACATTAATAAACGTTTATCAATAGTGATGTTACCATAAAAATGGCTTCAGATTTTGCCTGGAAGAATTAGATAGTCGGGAAATAGTGATTTGGAAAGTAAGTTTAATTTTAAATAACTTTGCCGAAGTAAAATCTTCTTGGACGCTCCAAGGGGCGGTTAGGTCGCCCGCTGGTTTTTTTTAAGCAGATGATTCTTGAGGGCGATTAATATTCGATAATTATGTTTTTAAATATTTCTGATTTGTGCGATTCCGTTTTTAACACACACACACACACACACATACACACACACACACACACACACACACACACACACACACACACACACACACTCTCACACACACATACACACACACACACCCTCTAAAAAGATTAAAATCTGTACAAATCTTTTTATAACACACACACACACACACATACACACACACACACACACACACACACACACACACACACACACACACACACACTCTCACACACACATACACACACACACACCCGTTAAAAAGATTAGACTCTGTTCAAATCATTTTACTGGGCAACTCTATGTAATTATTTTTGCAGCAGGTACCACCATAACATGTAAAAAAGGGAGGGGGGGGGTCCTTGAACGAAAAAAGTGAACGGCGCATTTATCTCTTAAAGAGCTTCAAGATTTGTTGACTTCATATTGTTTGTCTTCCTTCGATCATAATTATAACTTTTAAGTAGTTAAAATAATATGGGCGATCATCTCATGTATGTTATTTAAACCAAGTCTAAAAGCTAACAGTAGCGAGTTGAAATCCTATCAACAGACCTTAAGAGTATTAATTATTTTTAAAAAGAATTTCTCTCTTCCGAAATAGAAGAGCCTTTTTAATGAACAGATGGTTCTGGGAAGAAAATGTTGAAGATAGTTGCTGGACTCTGGACTACGTCTCATAAACGTATTAACGTGGCCTCCTGTATCCATTTTTATCAAGAGTCACGTCAGTTTTATCATCTCTGATCGTATCACCTCTATTCGATGAACTTTTCCCCGCAATAATTTAACAATGTTACCAGATGACGTGCAGGTGCACAAAACCAACATCCGTTTTAATGATATTTGCCCTGGATGTTCTTTGCCTGCAGTTTATTCCCCTGGTTGCCTTCATCATCCCGCTCCTTGCCATCCTGGAACACCTGGGGGTACTGGACGCCCTTCTGAAGATCGTGGGCAGGTTCTTGGCATTTTGTACAGGGGCGTCACCACCGGAGGCTCTTAATGCTTCGGCGAACATTTTCATGGGGCCCGTGAGTATTATAATTTCGAATTGATAATGTTCCTGGACAAGAAAATGTACCTGGACAAGTAAATGTACCTGAACAATTAAATTTCCTGGACAAGTAAATGTACCTGAACAAGTAAATGTACATAGACAGGTAAATGTACCTGGTCAAGTAAATGTACCTGGTCAAGTAAATGTACCTGAACAAGTAAATGTACATGGACAGGTAAATGTACCTGGTCAAGTAAATGTAGCTGGTCAAGTAAATGTACCTGGTCAAGTAAGTGTACCTGGTCAAGTAAATGTACCTGGTCAAGTAACTGTACCTGGTCAAGTTGATGTATCTGGTCCAGTTAATGTACCTGGTCAAGTAAATGTACCTTCACAAGTATATGTATCTGGTCAAGTAAATGTATTTGGTCAAGTATTCTATGGCTACTTTTAACGTAATCAAGATTTCACTCTCTCACACTTAAAAATCTATTAAAGCTGGTACAATTTCATGAATTTAGAGTTTTGAAACTAGTTTTTGATCTTAGATAGGGAACATGGCACACATGCAGAAAAAGAACAAGATAGATGTTAGTTGAGTTCCAAAAAAACGCTATTACACATTCACAAATCGAAAAAAAAATACAATCAAATCTGAACAATAGTTTTTATTATCTTAAATCATTATTGATATTACAGTGGTTGCTGTTTTATTCAAAATAATGAATATTGACGACAGGAATGGTCCACCCAGGGCTGGGACAAGTAAAAGCTGCCCCCGGAACTAAACCTAAATGCTCATATTTTGCATTAAACAAAATTAATTTTTTGCGCTTTTTATAGATGGCACCCGGAGAGTTGCCACTTTTGCTCTCTCACACCTCATCCCACTCTTGGCTCTCTCACACCTCATCCCACTCTTGGCTCTCTCACACCTCATCCCACTCTTGGCTCTCTCACACCTCATCCCACTCTTCGCATGGCCCTGGGAGAAGCTATTTTCACTTTGGCAGATTCAATATTGGTAACCCGAGTCGTGCCTTAGTTTAATCGCTTTAAGCTGGCCATATTTTTTGGATTAGTGATTTTAAATATATATATATATATTAACTGATTTGATGAGATTCAAATTTGTTACCGTTAAAACTGAAATGTAATATTTAAAAATCAATTATATATATATATATATATATATATATATATATATANATATATATATATATATATATATATATATATATATATACATTGATTTCGATTCTATTTGTAAAATTATAAACTGGGTCTTTGTTTGGTGGCTGAGGGGGGATATGGCTCACAGCCCATCTTTTATATTGGTACTCTAGATTTCGTCTCTATGCGTTTTCAAATGCTAATTTGACAAATGACAATGATACTCAACCAGCGCAAGGAAGTGCTTTTTTTTTTAAAAGTCCCTGAGGACCTTTGAAATCACTTTGAGCTTCTATCGAACCCTTGCATGCCAGGGAAGAAACCTAATTAAAAATCTGTGGAAATAATCCGTAGTTTTTTCCCCCCTCTCCTTAGATTGATTCTATCATGATTATCCGTCCTTACCTGAAGGACGTGACGCCGTCAGAGCTCCATTGCCTCATGGCCAACGGCATGTCCACTGTGACAGGAAGTATCATGGGGGTGTATATCGCATTTGGGGTAGGTAAATTATAGGTCATTTAAAAAAAAATAATGTAACATGATATTTGGCCGCACTGACTTTAACACACCCAACCCTTTTAACTTAGTTTAGAGTTTGATGTACTGTCTATCTTTTTAAATTTTATGAGTAAAAGCATTTACCTTTGATCAGTGGCGTTCTTAGGAATAGTGCCACCCAGGGCATAGCAACATTTACCCGCCCCCAACATAAAAAAAACCAAAAAAACTCTGCTTTTGGTCGGAATCGGCCCTTTACAATATATGGAACAGTTTTCCTTTCAAAGTAATAATTCTTTACCTATTCCGGAACGGGTCTCGAGAAATGCCATGTTTTCTGTCAGATCTCGCCCGACCACTTGCTTGCGGCGTCCGTCATGTCGGCCCCTGCTGCCTTAGCCGTGGCCAAACTGGCCGTCCCGGAGACCCGGAGGCGTAAAGACGACGGTGTGGCCGGGGAGATGTTGAGTCACACCACAAGGTAAACTTAGAACGACGCGAAGGTGTCACTTGTCATTGATTCTGTTACTGGCCATGCTACAAACCCCAGGGGTTTATCGTTTGTTGTCTTTGTTGTACTTTTAAAGTGTATCTTAAAAACATTTTTTTAAAAATATGTAGTCAACTTTGAGACTGAAACAAGAGATGTGGTTTTATATGCTAAAAATAATGTTTTAGCTTCTATAACGTTGTGATCCTTTTTTTTTTTTTGTAATGCCATAGTGGTTCTTTTGTAACAGTCTTCTTGAATCATCAGGCCCATCCAAATGCCTAAAAAGCTAGGAATTTATTATGGAAATAGAGTCGGCGTTCAATAAAATGTTCTTAAAATATACCGATAAAAGGTTGAATAGCTTTAAAAAAAAAAATAACCACTTATAAAATGTTTAGCCTCAAAGATGTTTATATGTTAAAGGCTCCCACATCCTCCCACCCCAACACACAAATACACATAACGCCCTCAAGTGCAAACACTACGTATACACATTGGCACCAGTGTCCAACAATGGAAAGGATCAGAAGCGCTTTAAATTGCTCCAGAACTGCAACTCTCCAACTAAAACCAACAAGAAAATGTTAGGTGTTGGCTGAAAACCAAGCTTCTTAAATGGAATATAAAGTACGCCAGTGGTTCTCAACCTTTCTAATGCCTCGACCCTTTAATACAGTTCCTCATGTTGTGGCGACCCCCCAACCACAACATTATTTTCGATGATACTTTATAAATGTAGAGTAAATGTGTTTTCAGGTGGTCTTAGGTGGCACCTGTGAAAGGGTCGTGCGACCCCCAAATGGGTCGCGAACCGCAGGTTGAGAACCGCTGAAGTACGCGGGATTTTTTTTTGGGGGGAAAGCCTGAGCAAACTTCAAATCAAGCTGGCACACATAATAATCAACATGTTACTTAACTGTGTTTTGAGTGTCCTTTAAATGCTCATGTTACTTAACAGTGTTTTGAGTGTCCCTTGAAATGCTCGCTCTGTCATCGGATCATCCTCCACACTTCAGGTATCGGAGTGTGATGGACGCGGCCTCCAGCGGTGCCATCGCGTCTCTGGCCCTGGCCGGTGCGGTCATCGCCAACGTCACAGCCGTCTCGAGCTTCATAGAAATGACCAACGCCTGCCTCAGGTGGCTCGGTGGACTGGTGGACATTCGAGATTTCACTTTACAGGTTGGGACGTGGACATTTTGTGTGGACTCACGCCAGTTATAAAACTAGCAAATCGCTATTTTGTAAAAAAAAAATTTTAAAATAAGGGGAAGAGGTTAAAGTTGGTGAGGAGTTGTTTGTTTGTTGTTTTTTGGTCAATGAGCACACGTCATGTTATGCTAAAAAGACTCATTCGCCACTCATTGAAAAATTAAATATTAATTCTGACCTCAGAACCGTGAGCACGTTGTACTTTAATTTTATTTATGTAATTAGGTTTAGATTTCTAAACAATGTATGACAGACCCACACAGGAAACATCCATAATTCGGCGCTGTTTTTAATTATAATAGCTATTCACACATTAAAAATAGCCTGTAAGGAAAGAATTTTATTAAACTGGATTAGCCTATTATTTTAGTAGGTGTAACGCCTCTAGGATTATACAGTTATTATCTCATGGTCATATATATATATATATAT
>CAXITT010000538.1:241148-253638 GCA_964033795.1 Lymnaea stagnalis | reverse complement strand
TTTTTTTTTCTTTTTCCCTCCCCCCCCCCCCCCCCCCCATTGCTGTCCCCTAAAACATTACAGAGGATCTGTTCCTATCTGTTCTACCCGCTGGCCTTGGCGTTGGGCGTGGACAGTCGAGATGGCCGCACGGTGGCCGAGCTGCTCGGCATCAAAGTGTTCATCAACGAGGTGATTGCCTACGCCAAGCTGGGGGAGTACAAGGTGAATCGTCTGAAGTTCGATGACTACCTGAGTCGCAATTTCACCGAGTGGTCTGTCGACGACATGACACGGGACGTCTTTCTGACCGGATGGAATGAGACTCTGAAAGAGGGATTTATTTCAGTGAGTGAAATTCACGGCCGATGAATGCAGGGAGAAATGTCACAATTTACGAGGCTGTAAACCTGCTATCAACGAGTGTGGAAGCAGGCGTATAAAAAAGTATAGAAGTTGGTGTGTTAGATGATTGTATTAGATCAGGGCTTCTTAACATTGGATCAGTTGACCCTTTGGGGTCTGTGAAAGGTTTCAGGGAGCTGCATTTCCTTTGTAATTTTATTATTGCTATCTTAAACACTTTAAAGAAGTAGTCCGTGGTATTGTAAGGAAACCTTGCTTGCTCTCTGCTAACCTTCATCTATATCTGGCATTCACTAAGGAAACAACTCAGGCGATAACAATTGATGATTATAATCTTGTTCTTTATTAGGCTGACACTTCGCTTATACTTTCTCTCATCTCACAACTCTGACTGCCCTCTTCTCATACCGTCCGAGTTCTCCCTGCTATCTGCTTCTCTGTCCGGCCGCGTCCTTCTTTTCCGTCCCGTCCAGAGGTCCTTATTTATAAGTCCCTGGTTCATAGAGTTCCCTTCCCAGGTCTGTACTCGCGCCACCCCTTTCCTCAGTCGGCGCCAGGTTACCAACCAACCAGTCGTCCCAGGGAAATGCCCAGGTCAGATGGCACCGGCTGTACCTGGTCAGACGGCCGGTAACCCTGCTGCGGGATCTGGCGCGCGCTTTGATCAGTCGATCGTGATCCCTGGTCAGACGCCCCCGGCGCCGTCGTGGTCCGAACTCTCCACAATCCCCGGCGCCGACGTGGTCCGAACTCTCCACAGTATTCATTTGACTGGCAAAAGGGGTCAATGGTTTTAGAAAGGTTTAAAACCCTGATAGGGTGAACTTTTTTTATTATAAGGGTTTAGCCAAGGCCTGCACAACATACGAAGTAACTAAAATATTTATTTTTATTATTATTTTCTTAATAGCTCCCCCCCCCCCAATCCATTTTTCTTTCGGCCCTCACGTTTTTCATAAAGTAGTAAGGCCCGCCATACATTTTGAGTTTTGCAGAGCTGGATTAGCATTAATTTATTGGTCAAGTCGCGATTAAGTTTTTCATTTATACCTACAACTTATCATTTACCGGGTAAAATAGATGGCTTAAAGCTGTAACCAACCTACGCAATACAATTTATTTGTGGTGGTGTTTGAGTGTTGCTACTGTAAGTGTGTCTGCTTCATTAAACATTCCCGCTCGTTGCCGCAGGTGAGGTCCGAGATCATCACGACCTACGCCCTGTGCGGCTTTGCCAATTTCGTCAGTGTCGGCATCATCATAGGGTGCTACATCGTGCTGGTGCCTCACCGAAAAATGGTCGTGTTTCAGTATGTGCTCCGCTCCATGTTCGTGGGGCACTGTGCCAGCTTTTTGACGGCGTGTATAGCAGGTTGGTGTGTACTGTGCTCAGTGCTTAGTTACGATCTTAGGCAATTGTTACGTCATTACAGCACATGACCTCACTGATTTTTTTTTGTTACCATATAAGTAACTTTTGCCTGCTTGATAGAGTGAAGCTCGTCTTTTAATGTACCCAAGTGATTTGTGTGTGTATCTGTGTGTGTGTGTATGTAAGTTGAAAAGCCTCAACTCTTTTCTTATCATTTAGGCTTAGATTAGATAGACTATGTCATAGTGTTATATTGGCACCCAAATATAAACCGAGACGAATTTGTAGGCGGTCCAGAAATTAAAGTGCATGTGATTCCATTCAGTCGCGTAACCAGATTAGTAAGTGAACAAGGGGGAAACTAAACTAAATCATATCAAATCTTGATGTATCTGTTAAGGGACAATTTTTTTTTAACTTATCCTTTTTTTCAGTCTAAAAATTAAATTTACCACTCAATAAAAAAGATATAATTACATTCATCATCTTCTTCTTTATTTTGAGGGCCCACGACAATGAATTGATCATTCTGGCTCCTATGTTTCATGCACTGTTTGAAAGTGGAAATTATCGACTTAAAGAAGGTCCTGGGTCTGCTGAAATATCTAATCGGTCACCACGTGTTTATTTCCCATACACCTTTAAAAAAAAAAAAAAAAAAATAAGGCTAAAATAGGATCATAAAAACTGTTATACAACTTTTTGGACCATAGTAGAAATGTGTACACGGTTGCATTAAAAATTGATAGTCATTTTAAAAATTATTCTTTTATTGTGTAAGCCTATATTTAAAATTTAAAAAAAAAATAAATAAAAAATTAACCAAAAAAAAGCTTCGATTTTTGGATGGGTGGAGAGACGCCTTTTGTCTTAGGGCCTCTTGTGTGATTACGCCAGTCAAAAAAAAAAACCCATATATATAAGTAAACAGAATCAGGCTTTGTCAAAACTTGACGTTTAGAAACTCAAACCCAACTTATCTTATCACGAATTTCTTAAAATTGCCCTTGTTCATCCCTTCGAACCTTACGCGACCCTATAGGTAACCCCACCACCAGTAACAATAACAAAGTATACAGAGAGGCCTGGACGAACTCTTATAAGTAGATTTGTTAATCTAAGCCTCAAATACTAATGACGGACGAGGGCGTGTCAATAGGATATGACGTTTACTTTCACCCAGAGGCGTAGCGAGAGTGTTTGGCGCCCGGGGACAAGATTCACTCTAAAACGCACCCCCCCTCCCTTGTCTTTTTCAGCTCTCAACCCCTTTATTTTCATCAATAAAATAATATCAAAACGCATTTTGGCACCCCTAACTAGCCAGCGCCCGGGGAGGACATCTGTACCCTTCATGCCCCCCCCCACCCTTTCGCTACGCCTCTGCTTTCAGCGTAATTGTTTTCCCACACTGAACCGTTTACACGGGAACATAGTTGACACTCACGTAGGGCAGGTCGCCCGCTGCCAAGGCCGTGCGACAGGTTGTACACATTAATTATCAGTTGTTGAAATCTAAACCTAAAATGCAGCTATTTCCATCTGCTTTAAAGAAACAAGGAAGTAACACAAATGAACTGAAATATTCCTGTGAACGTTAACCCATATAAAAAAAATATGTTTACCTTCAACAATCTATTTTAAAAGAAGTAAATTCCCGCCATTTACCTGCCATCTTGTATCTATTATTAAAAAATATATAAAAGAATAATAAAAATATTTTCTTTTAAATTTAAAAAAAACAAACGAACTGTACAAGAAGATAAGAGTAGGGGACAGTATAAGTCACCGTCGACGCAGTGGCGTATCATGGAAGAGCCCAATAACCACAGCTATAATAAATGCATGAGTCATGAGTCTTTAAGAAAAAAAATCTTTATATCTAGAAATAGAACATCAGTCAATGACGGCTGCGATGAGTGAAATTCCCATCTACTAAATTTACTTGACAACGCATGCCTTCCTATAACGAACTTAATAAGAATCCCAATTAGAGCTGCCCCCTTCCCTAGATACGCCACCGCACACGTTTTTCCACGCCAATACAATATATTAATCTATTCTAATGAACCCCCGACCTTTTACACGCAATTTGATAACATTATATTTAAATTTGAAACTACATACGTAAGAATCTCACTTAGCGCAGCTATCGGGAATTTTACTTTGCGCATTATTGAGGCTTTAAAGAGGATGCAGTTGAAATGTGTCACCCGGGTCGGTGGATAGTTGCCTATACATAGGCACTGCTTTGTCCTTGTTTTGTTGACGGTTTATATTACAGAAGTATATTGATTAGATTTTAAAATAACATAATCATTGCAAAAAAGAGAAGCTTGGTTTACATTTCATTATTAGAAACATACAGATACATGATTTGAGAGTTGAAGAGAATTCAAACATCGGCAATGGCCTCTGTCTTAACAATTGCTTCATCTTTGTTTCGTCTTTTCACAGGAATGTTTCTTAGCTAGACTGGATACCCGGGTGTAGATGAAGACTGGATACATGGAAGTAGATGAAGAATGGACACCTGCGATTGGCTGAAGGCTGGATACCTGGGAGCAGATTAAAAGTGGATACGCTGTTGTAGAGCTAGACTGGATACCTGGATATCAATCATAGCTGGGGGTAGATAAAGACTGGATACATTGTAGTGGATGAAGAATGGATACATACTAGTTGAGCTAGACCGACTATCAGGTAGCAGATGGAGACGGGATACCTGGCAGTAGGTGAAAACTGGATACTTTTTCTCGTGTGCAAAGCCTTGCAAAACCTTGTATGTTCCTCAGACTAAATATTATTTGCAATAAAGCTGGGTAAAATTGAAAATCAAAGCTGTAATCTTCAATAAACTGAACATGAAGAATGTCTTTTATTATTGTTATATTAAATGTGTCTCCTTTTACAAGCTTTATAAATAGCCACTCGAAGATCGCACAAACAGAAAACTCCACTCTTCGGAACAACCAGCACAAAGAATATTACCTACACAGAAGGATTATCCCAGATGTTTCCATAAGTTTTTCTTTTGTTTTGTTTGTTTGTTTGTTTGTTCCCGAGCATAGTTTACGGTTTCAGCAGGACACTTTTTACCCACCGGGCTGTAGGGTGTCCACGGGTCGTAGGGTGCCCAACACTGCTGTAAACGTCCAAATCCGGGGACCCGCCCTGCTGTGTCCTTAAATGAGATAGAAACAGTTAAGTCGACTCTGTCGTGGCATGAGACGACACCCTACAGTTACGGAGGTGAATGCCCTGAAACAGTGAAATGAGACGGACACGTGTCGCCACAGGGATTATGGTTGGTGTTTACTACAACTACGCCGCTGTTTTTGAGTGTGTGTGTGTGTGTGTGTTTTGTTTTTGTTTTTTTGGGTTGTTGTTGATTTATGTTTTTTTTCTGTTGACGTAACAATAAAATCGTCTTAAACTTTTTCTTAAAAACCTCAACTTAAAAAAAAAGCGTAAAATAAAACGAAATAAACAAGTAATACTTATGGTAAGTATAAATATATCAATACCCAGGGCACTGTTGGCTTCTCGGTCACATTACCAAGGGCATTGTTGGCTTCCCGGTCACATTACCAAGGGCATTGTTGGCTTCCCGGTCACATTACCAAGGGCATTGTTGGCTTCCCGGTCACATTACCAAGGGCATTGTTGGCTTCTCGGTCACATTACCAAGGGCATTGTTGGCTTCCCGGTCACATTACCAAGGGCATTGTTGGCTTCTCGGTCACATTACCAATTGCACTGTTAGCTTCCCGGTCACATTACCAAGGGCACTGTCGACCTCCAGGTCACATTACCAAGGGCACTGTCGACTTCCCGGTCACATTACCAAGGGCTCTGTCGACCTCCTGGTCACATTACCAAGGGCACTGTTTGCTTACCACGTCCCGGTCACATTACCAAGGGCACTGTCGACTTCCCGGTCACATTACCATGGTCACTGTCGACTTCCCGGTCACATTACCAAGGGCTCTGTCGGCTTCTCGGTCACATTACCAAGGGCATTGTTGGCTTCCCGGTCACATTACCAATTGCACTGTTAGCTTCCCGGTCACATTACCAAGGGCACTGTCGACCTCCCGGTCACATTACCAAGGGCACTGTCGACTTCCCGGTCACATTACCAAGGGCTCTGTCGACCTCCCGGTCACATTACCAAGGGCACTGTTTGCTTACCAGGTCCCGGTCACATTACCAAGGGCACTGTCGACTTCCCGGTCACATTACCATGGTCACTGTCGGTTCAACGGTCTCATTACATAGATTCGTTCTCACATGGGCTTGAGATGTGATAAAAAATGGTTTTAAAGCTTTCGCTTGGCTTCTGGTCGGTTATTGAGATTAAAGCTGTGTTGTTTTTCAATATGTTGCGATGATTCAATGATGTGTTGCCAGTTGGGAGGAGTTTACGTGGATTGTTGTTTTGTTTTTGGTTTGTTGGTTTGTTGGTTTGTTGTTTTGTTGGTTTGTTGGTTTGTTGGTTTGTGTGCTTGTAGAATGGGGGGAGCAGACTTAATTTCAATATCGCATTAGTGTAAAACTGAAAGATGTTAACATGTATTAGTAAAAAACGGGAAGGGGTTAAAGTTTGTCGAGAGGCTTTATTTACGAAATGGATTTCTTCTGGTAATCTTAATGTTTCCTCTGACAGACTGAGCTGCTGAAATGAGGAATTTGACTATTACTCTGACAGACTGAGCCGCTGAAATGAGGCATTTGACTTTTACACGTCAAGCTATTTAATGTGATGTTATTATTATTAGCTGCATTATTAGCTAAGTGATGGTTTCATGTGTGTACGTGTCATTTATGACCTGGCTGTACGACACACTGAGGACAGTGAGAGTCAGGTGAGAAAAGTGAGCATCGATGCAAATGTTTCAGGCAAGAAATCCTTCCTATGACCCACGGCATGCTTCATTGGAAATGAGAATAATATAAAAACAAGCCGAGCCAGGGAGAATGCACAGACAACTCGCCATCGCTGCGTATAGGTAACAACTTATTTACTTTTAAATAAGAGATTTTAATCACGTGACATTCCTTCCTTTTAATTGAGCGATATCTCGCCGAAAACATGCTTTAATATAATTTAATACCTCATTTTGAGCTTTTTTTTTTTTGTAAAGCATGGATTTTAAGAGAATACATTTTCCCCTGACATGTATCTCAGTAGGAAATTTCATCTCACTGTGACGGGGTTCACAACTTTTGTGGATTTGAGAGCAACTGCATGATTTATATCTTTTATTTAAGAACACATTTCGGAAATGGCGGTTAATTTAAAAGCAAAGTAAATAACTTTTTAAAAAAAATTAAGACGACTAAAAAGCGATGCTTTTATCCGTATAGACAGCAGCATGCGGGTCACGATGACAATAGAAGCTGTTAAGAAAATATGTCTTCATGCATTATTGGACGTTAAACATCACGGCGAATTAAAGCAGCGCTATTATTTATTTTAAAAATTAACAATGCAACATTCTGTCTTCGTTTTGTTATCTTTGCGTGGAATACTTTCTCTATCTTCCTGGCACAAATGTTTTGATAAAATATATTATCATGTATCACAGCAGTGACACGGTTTGCTTACACATGTTGCGTCACACAACACTTTAACAACATGGTATTAAACTAACTGTACTTCAATATAAAGGTCTATTATTTTAATATAGTAACAAGTATCGAACATGTGCATCTGTGTTCAAATTATATTTCATCATAAAATCAGGACTTTAAAAGTAGGGATAGATGTTCATTCTCAATTCCATGATGGCAACAGGCTTACAAATATAGACTAGTTATTAGCACAATTTTAAGAGTACTCGATTCCATGTATGTTGAGGAAAATGAAAACTTAAAAAAAACTGATATTTAAAAAAACAAAAATGAGAATTTAACGAGCGCTTATAAACAGTTCTCGTTTCATCGGTTACTATGAAATCAAATGTTGTTCTTTTTTCTATAAATGTGCTACCTTTCTAACACAGTTTTCTGTATAGTAGAGATTTTTTTTAAAAAATATACTTATCCTATATTCAGGGACGTCATTACTCCCCGCCCACAAACCCCCTGAATTGGAAGGTTTTATGTAAGTTGCTATGCATTGTGCCGCCTCCAGAAATAAACAACTTAACAAGCCGACCAAATTTTGCCCCCCCCTCCCCCCAACCCCGGAAAAACAAAAATGATGCATTCAAAGTTGATAATTTAAACAAGAGTCCACATCACAACTTTAAGCCCACAAATTATCTGAGGCCCCCTGTAGCCGTAAGGTGTTCCAGGACACACACGATGGCTCTGAGATCTCGTGACACTTATATTTTTTAACTAGCATCTCTCTCGTTGCTCTTCGGTTAAGTGTAGAATGTTTCTAAATCTAAATTTAGGTACGTGCTAAAATACTTTCTTGCATTTTGAATTTATCACAAATTTGCTGGATAATATAAAAATGTAAGTGACAAGACTATGATAGGGTGCCTTAACGGGAATGAATTTATTTTATGCTGGGCTAGGGCGAGTTACAGATGTTCTTGATCGTTATTATGGCTGATTTTGGAGCTTTCCTTATGAAATTCTGAAAAGCCCCCTCCCAAGATGTTTGGAAAGAAACGCCGAAGTATGCGCCAAAATGCATACCTTTATTTGGAATATATCAAACAATTTCTAAGGTGACGTCCGGCCCCGATTTGCTCCAGAGTCATCGGCATCCTCAATTTCTACTCCTCCCCTTCTCTCAAACCGATCGGGGTGACCGTACCGGGTTAGATATAAGCTGGTGCCAAATGATGTCCTTGGAGCGAGCCACAACTGGAGTAAATTCAGTTTACGTATGCCATAATGCCTTCCACGGACGCTTGAAAAATTCCTTCCCCTTGATCAAACAGTTCAAATAGAGAAAAGAGAATTCATGTATACTCCAAAATGCTCTGCTTGATAATGAAATAATCACAAATTTTCTGGGGAGACCCACACATCACTCAAGAGTCATCGGTACCCTTAATTTCTGCCATACTTCCGCCCGTCTTTAGATAGCAACGTAAGACTTTTTGTAACACGGCTTTTAATTTTTTTTTTTTAAGAATAATCATTACAAAAATTGTTTGTCTAGGACGAATGACCCAATTTATGATTAAAAGTGTTGTCTTCTTTCCTCATAATTTTTTTTAAAAATTATCAGTGTACATCATGTTAACATAGTGACCGTAATCCAAAATTAAACTTGAAATTGTTTGGCTACTCAGAAGCAAAAAAAAAAAAAAAAAAGAGAGATTAGAATCCGGGTTTGTTAATGAAAGTATAAATGGAGCTTTCTCTCTTGAGGTTTTTTAAATATTTTAACTGACTTCTCCCGAGTTTCTAACATTTAGGTGAGTAGGGAAAATTCTTAATTAGCGTGAAACATTATGGAATATATGCTAATCAGTGGCGTCACACGTAAGGTTGGCGGATAGCATCAGGTGACACCCCCCGTAGAAATAAATAGGGGTCTAATTGAAGAGTACAGGTTACGTTATTTTAATGAAAACATTGTAAACAACACTTGAAAAAAAAAGATATATTTATAATCTTTCTTCATAATATTCTTTATTTTTATTTTTAAATAAACATTTTAAAGTAACTGTACAATTTACTATTGCAATAGAGTAAAGGTTTTATTGTTCTCAGCAGAAAAGTTACCTTGAATTAACAAATTCACCTCATCCTGAGAATTTTTGTCTCCTCTTTATTTTAAAATGTATTGCTTAAAAAAAATTGTTCCCCATTTTTTTTTCAAGATGCTGTAGTATGTTTATTGTTGTAGCGTTAGATAAATACAAAGTACAGAAATGGAGGGACCCACTACCGTAACACTTCTCGTGCTGTTCTTTGGCTTCAGCTTGGTGGCAGGTAAAATGATTCTCTCAATACGTACGTCAAGATTTTAAAATGTACTAGCTACGTGTGTGTGTGGGGAGGGGGGGGGAGGAGGTGCAACATAACGACTTTACGTGTGTAAAATACGGGAACAGGTGCATAATCTATAATAATAATTCCAGATGGCGCTCCCTATTTGCAACAACGCTACGTCGTATTAAGTCTACATAGAGTAAGTAGTGATGGCTACTGATGCTGTTTTCGATGGCTTGTAAGTTGTCCGGGAGCATAACAATAAGTGTACGAAATCAACAGGCGTATGAAATTAATTACCACTACATCCGTTAATACCCCGTGACGTGTTCAAAACAGCCATATTGTCAAAGTGCTAGAGACGGAAGTGACGTGTTCAAAACAGCCATATTGTCAAAGTGCTAGAGACGGAAGTGACGTGTTCAAAACAGCCATATTGTCAAAGTGCTAGAGACGGAAGTGACGTGTTCAAAACAGCCATATTGTCAAAGTGCTAGAGACGGAAGTGACGTGTTCAAAACAGCCATATTGTCAAAGTGCTAGAGACTGAAGTGACGTGTTCAAAACAGCCATATTGTCAAAGTGCTAGAGACGGAAGTGACGTGTTCAAAACAGCCATATTGTCAAAGTGCTAGAGACGGAAGTGACGTGTTCAAAACAGCCATATTATCAAAGTGCTAGAGACGGAAGTGACGTGTTCAAAACAGCCATATTGTCACAGTGCTAGAGACGGAAGTGACGTGTTCAAAACAGCCATATTGTCACAGTGCTAGAGACGGAAGTGACCTGTTCAAACAGCCATATTGTCACGGAGCTAGAGACGGAAGTGACGTGTTCAAAACAGCCATATTGTCACAGTGCTAGAGACGGAAGTGACGTGTTCAAAACAGCCATATTGTCACAGTGCTAGAGACGGAACTGACGTGTTCAAAACAGCCATATTGTCACAGTGCTAGAGACGGAAGTGACGTGTTCAAAACAGCCATACAGTCACGGAGCTATAGAACAATTTTTTTTTTATATTTTGTGTAGGAGAGTTGTTAAATGTGTCCATTATGCTTGAGATGCAGCGAAGGAAGGGGAGATAAGAGTACATGAAAATATAATTGTTTGAGCATGTAATAGATTAATAGCCCCTTTACCCCAAACAGCTTACTATCTAATGCTACTATCCAGCGCAACCCTTGATCAGCAGTTTTACCGTCAATGGCCAGAGCTCGGTCAGTCTCAACGTTGGCGCTCACCTAGAGTACAAGTGCTCATCCACCGGGCCTGTCGTGTCTTGGACACTGAGGGGGCAAACTTCGGGTAAGTTGGAAAAGTTAACTTATTTCGGGGAAGATATTTTATTTCTTTAAAACAATCCCTTAATATTCTTCCGAGTCACCACACGGTTTTGAGACCCCAAGTGTTTAGAATATCTCGCAGCAATCAAGAGCAGGTTTTATTGGTTGTAATACATTGTTCTATAATTTTATTTTATTTTTTTAAATCAGGGATTAGGCCTGCCTAGCTAGCCTTTGATTTCCGTAAAGTTAGACTAATTTTTTTTAATAAAAACGTATCTTTTTGGTTTTGTTTTGTTTAGTTATGTATGTACATGTCAACAGCAGTCATCTCAAGCTCATTGTTAACTCTCATTGTTTTGTTTAGTTATTTATGTACATGTCCACAGCTGTATTCTCAAGTTCAATGTTAACGATCGTTTATTATACACCCACCAAAGAAAATATCAAAATGACCTACTGGCAGAAACCTAGATGCAGACGACTCACGCGTGGCCCAAGGCTGAGATGGATCGACGATGTAGAGAAGGATTTACACCAGTTGGAGGTTCGCGCATGGAGGCGAAAAGCCATGGATCGTTCCGAATGGAAGGGTGTGGTGGAGCAGGCCAGGGCCCTACATGGGCTGTAGCGCCACTGATGATGATAATAGAAAATATCACCGGCCTCGCATGTTATACTTTCATGTAGAGAGCTTTCGCGAGTAAATCCCCGTTTCTCAATGCAGGGCATTTGTTGATGGGCGATGGGCTGATCTCGTCAAAGACCATCACCGTGGGTCACCCGGCCAGCTGTGCGGACAACGAGAGCTACCAGTGCATCGCCAACAGTAACGGGATTCAGGACGTCAAGACGGTTCACATTCAGGTCGTTGGTTGTAAGTTCATAGGTTCAATACGATATAGAGCGGCGGTCTCAACCTGTTAGTCACGATCCCTTTGTGGGGGGGGGGGGATCATTTTACGACCATTTTACAGGGGTCGCCTAGGACCATCGGAAAATACAGATACTCTACCGTTATGAAGTAGAACCGACAATAATTTTATGGTTGGGGGTAACCACAATACAACAACGTGAGGAACTGTATTAAAGGGTCGCGGCAATAGGAAGTTTGAGAACTACTGATATAGAGGCTTCCCGGGAAACTTTATTTTTCAGGTGGGCTTTTAACATAAATGTATATATAAGTATTCATTTATTAATCGGGTCTTTTATCATCCCGCATAAAAGCAGATGTCCTTTCGATGATCAGTTTCAATAGCAGTAAAAATTAGAAGAAAAAAAAAGTTTTACAAATGCTATCATCGAACATATTTCTTCCATTCTACTTAGTCCAAAATCCGTCAGCTTAAAAAATGTATAAACTTCTTGTCAGCTGAACTCACAACTGTGTCCATAGTTTGGTCATCTTAGCTCAGTCTCCGGTGTCGCATTATCCCTTATTATTCCATTTGGTCCTTTAATGCTCTCTAACGCAGTATAACTCCAAACTATTAAAGTACACGTACCACCAGTGGCATATTATTTAGCTGTAAATGCTACACAAAGATGTAATAAAAAAAATTTAAACAGATTTCCC
>CAXITT010000538.1:178365-228130 GCA_964033795.1 Lymnaea stagnalis | reverse complement strand
TTCCAAATTGTTGGACCAGCAAATGCGAAAGTGCGCTTTCCGTAAGTCTCAAGGCAAACACGTGGTGTCGAGAGTTTGCCACTATCGGATGAGCGGAGCTCTCTACTGGGTACATAAGGCGTCAGCAGCTCTTTCAGATAGGACGGCGCCAGGTCATGTAAGCAGCGGTAGCACAAAGTTGCGATTTTGTACTCTATGCGAGCACGCACCGGCAGCCAATGCAGCTCTCTCAGAAGTGTTTTTGCATGGTCGAATTTGCGTTTGCGGAGAACAATGCGAGCCGCATTATTCTGTGCTATTTGAATTTTATCCAGGAGCGTAGCTGGAAGACCCCCCATGAGAGCATTGCAATAGTCCATGCGTGATAGCACAAATGCAGACATCAGCCTCTTTGTTGTATCAATTGTTAGGAAGGGGCCTGATTTGACTAATCCTGCGCAGCTCCAGAAAAATCGCCATGCATAGCATGTTAATATGACTTTTAAAAGTTAGTCTTCTATCTAGGTAGACACCCAGGTACCGCACTGTTTGAGCTAAATCAATACGCACACCTGAGAGAGTAATGGATGTCGTGTTATGTGCAGATTTCTGCTTCTGAGCGGTCGCAATGGGGAGCAGCTCAGTCTTATCATCATTATAGAAAGTACTTCCTGAAATAGAAGTTACTATTGTAACTATGATAGTTGATGTATTATTATTTATTTCCGGTTTCATTTCGTTTAACCAATCAAACAAATAGTCTAGGTTATAAGCATGAGCGGATCCGGAATACTTTGACCGGGGAAACAAATGCGTGGTTTCGGGCCCCAGATGTTAAGTTATAGTTCATTTGTAGACGCAACTATTTCAAATAAAAATCATAATATCACCTTGACTAAATTTTCAAGTTGTACGAAAGGAAGGTTTTAATTTGAGATGTTTTTAAAAATTTCTTTATATTAACTTCGTGTTTGTTGGTGACTGGCTGGGTGGCTTGCTGGTAAAATCTTCGGACAGCTAACTGGCCCACTTCGTGACAACCTATCGCGCTGAAACTTGGTACATAGTCTCGTTGTCGATGACAACACATTATTTTAAATTTTCAGCACCAACCCTTACCCAACAAAATCAGTTTTTTTTCCTGATTTTCAAGGGCAAAGTCAAGGAAATATGATGACACTGATTTCACTAAATGAAATTCCCGATAAATGCGCTAAATGACATTCCTCAAACAAATATCGCAAGTGCGTTTGGTGCGTACTTTTTTTTCTTCAGAAATAGCTGATGACATAAATCTGCGGTGTAAAATCGGGTGGGTCATTAGAATATTAACATCTGCGGGGGTGTGAAAAAAAAGTGCGGTCACGAGCAGTGGGGGTGGACTAATGGGGGCTTCTTACAAAGTGCGTTACTTGTAAGCATGTTTCGTCAAATGTTCGGCCCCCCTCCCCCCCCCCCTATTGTTGCTCGATGTTAAATTTTATACAAGATTTATATGAAAATCTTTGTTTTTAGTGTTCTTAAAATATTTTTTTTTAATTCCTCTATTAAAAAAAACGGACACAAATGAAATTCTTTTAGAAGGGATTGGAAGATGTCAATGAAACCTGTGAGCTATGAGCTCCTAATGGATTTAACTTAAGTGTGGAAGGAATGGAAATAGTGTTCTATGATCTATGTCTGTTCTATTTAATGGTGTATGAAGGGTTGGGGGCTGTCTGCCCCGAGCAGGACTTTAAAAAAAAAAAATTAGATGATGGGGTGGGGGTCATTTTCGAACACCTCCATATTATCTTCTTCTTGGAAGGGGGGGGGGCTGCAAAAATCTTTGCACGCCCCGGATGTAACTAGCCCTGACTACGGCATTTGTTATGTTTAATTTTCAATTCCGTGAAATCTGACCGAAATGAGCTCAGTAGATAACAATGTAAGACTTTGTGTAACATGGCTTTAATGTTATAAAACATTATTAAGACGCGTGTGTTTCTTGATTCTGGGACCCAGTTTATGAATAAATGTTGGGGCTTCTTTTCTCATAATATAAAAAATCCCACATAATTATTAGTATACATCATGTTAAAATAGTGAACATAATTCAACCTTGAACTTGAAATTGTTTGGCTGTTTAGAAAAAAGTGGGATTAGAATCCGGGTTTGTTAATGGGTGTATAAAAGGAGCGTTCTCTCTTGTGGTTTGTTACAATCATTTCACTGAGTTCCCCTGAGTTACCCACATTTAGGTGAGTAGTGAAAGTTCTCAGTAAGCATGACAAATTTATGGAAGATATGCTAATCAGTGGCGTCACAAGTAAGGTGCGGATAGAATCCATGTGACGCCACCCCTAGATACACCTCTGGGTCTAATTGAAAAGTATTTAATGAAAACCTTGTCAACAACAATTTAAGAGACTATAACATTAATCTTTCTTTATAGTAATCTATTTTTAATCCCCACTCCCCGCCCCCTATTTTTTTTCTAAATGCTGTATTATGTTTATTGTTGTACCGTTAGAGAAAGACAAAGTGAAGAAATGGAGGGACCCAATACCGTAACACTTCTCATGTTGTTCTTTGGCTTCAGCTTGGTGGCAGGTAAAATGATTCTCTCAATACATACGTTAAGATTTTAAAATGAACTAGCTGGGGGGGGGGGGCAACATCACTACGTTGCGCGAGTAAAATACGGGAAGAGGTGCATTATCTGTAATAATAATTCCAAAATGGCGCTGCATCTATCCAACAACGCTTAATTGTATTGCGGGTATATAGAGTAGGCAGAGGCGGGTACTGATGCTGTTTTAGATAGCTTGTAAGCTGTCAAGGAGCGTAGCAATGTGCGCGCGAGGTCAATGAGCTTAGGAAAATAGTTACCATCCTACCCGTGGACACCCCGTGACTGTTCAAGACCCTTCTCAATAAGCGTACGAAATCAACACCGTAAGTCAATGCCAGTCAACGAGAGCAACCTAAAAACCCAAAGTCAGTAAGCATACGGAATGTAGAGCAAACACCAGGCACTCTTCCAGCTCTTAAGCTATGATGAAGTAAAAATTAAATTGTTGAGCCGAATTTCAAGGGACTTAATATAGTTCAAAAAGTTTCACTCCTTAACTCCCTTGGGGCGGACAAACTCCACTCGGGAATTATTATAGACATGTCATTTTAGCCAGAACCGTCGAGTGGCTTTTAGGGGGGCGCTGGGTTTTGCGCCCCTCCCAAATCGATATACCGATAGTTATAAAGTTGATAATTTACAGTTTTTCCACATCGCAACTTTTGGCCCCTTAAAATTCGTACCCCTCCTGGCCATCCTTGCAGCCGCGGGGGTAGCCGGGCCCTCGTCATGGCTCTGGTTTAATCTTATTTTAAGGAAGGAGTTACAACAGTCGAAGGTCATGTGACCAGGAATCGCCTGACACGGGTCAGAGAAAATTTTTGTTTTGTTTTTTTAAAAATCTGATTCCATATTAAATAAGGAATAATATATGAAGCTGTGCGAAGGAAATATTAGTGCAAGAGTATGGCTAAGACTTGAGATGAAAAGACAGGAAAACCAAAATAACATTTCGTTTTCTTCGGCAGACAAGAAAAGAAACAATTTTAAAAAAAAAAAAAAAAAAAAATAAAACCCCTCAGAAAGGAATATTTTTTCTTATTAAAAATATAAAAGAAATTTACTAACGTCATGTAATAGCATCAATCTTTGATTTAATNAAACTTTAGTAGGGTTTTACTTTACCCCTTTTCCACACCAAAAACCCAAACCCCCCCCCCCCAAAAAAAAAACAAAAAAACAAGAAAAAAAAAATTTAGACGATTTAGCTAATGCTTTCGTCAGATTTATTTTAATAATGGCTTTAATTTTTTTTTGAAAAATGTGTATCCATTATGGAAAAAAGTAACATTGAAGTTTGACCAATTTAGCCATGTCCTCCCGAGTTGTAATAGAACAACATATTTTGTTGTTTCGTTGTTGGAAGCCAAAGCGACATAAAAATTGACACCGAGTTAAGCTAGATATGTCACTTAAAAACACTACTAAGAATAACACTAAGCAATCTTGGCTTAGACTCCCTCAGGATTCTCGTGAAATAAAAATTGGGGGGAAAAGTGTGTGTGCTTTTTTTTCTTTTTAAAAGGGGGGAGGGGTGGTCAATTAAATATAAAGTTTACCACTAATGATTGTTAGTAATTTAAAGATAGAAATGATCCCCCCCCCCAACCAAGTGAACTGTTGACCCTCATTGTTCTTGGTAAAAGTGTACTACCGTTTGTTTAAATAACCACTCTCGACAGATAGCTTTGTCCAGATCTAGAATAGCATGGACATTTCGCCAATGACGTTCCAGTCCATTCTGTGTTAGCACACTGTCATTTGTAGAACGTTCTCTTTCATTTTCGGGGTGACATTAGTGACGAGAGGGGGGTTGGGGGAGATCGGTTTGAGAATAATGAGAGACAGAGAGAGAGAGAGAGCAAACTGTATGTATGTTACATGAGTGGTTGAATTTGCTTATAATCTTTGATGTGCAATAACAAGAGGACAATAAAATATAACTGTTTGCGTACAGAATTTATAAAGACCACTTAACCCCATCATCTTACTATCGAATGCTTATATCCAGCGCAACCCTTGATCAGCAGTTTTACCGTCAACGGCCAGAGCTCGGTCCGCCTCAACGTTGGCGAATACTTGGAGTACAAGTGCATATCCACCGGGTCTGCCGTGGTTTGGACAATCAAAGGGAAAACTTCGGGTAAGTTTGGAAAGTAATTCTATTTCAAGGAACATATCTTTCATTTAAAAAAATCTCCCCCTTTCCCTTCTTTTGGGCCACACCAAGGTTTTGAGACCCCAGACTTTAGAGAACCACGCAGCAATCAAGAACCGGTTTTTTTTGTAACTATGAATAAATAGTTCTATAATTTTTTATTTAAAAAGATTAGGGTTAAGGCATGCCTAACTAACATTTGATTTCCGCATAGTTTTACTCATTTAAAGAAAAAAAGTATCATTTCAAGTTTTGTTGGGTTTAATTTTGTAATTACATATTAAGTGCAGTATTGTCAAGTTCAATGTATAACTGTCATTCTTATAATACACCTAGAAAAGTTTAATATGATCAGCCTCACATAATATACTTTCATGTAGAGAGCTTTCGCAGTTCATCCGCCTTTCTCACTACAGGGCATTCGTTGATGGGCTATGGGCGGATCTCGTCAAAGTCCATCACATGGGGTCACCCGGCCAGTTGTGTGGACAACGAGACCTACGAGTGCATCGCCACCAGAAATGGGATCCAGGACACCAGGACGGCTCACATTGAGGTCGTTGGTTGTAAGTTTAATAAGATATAGAGGCGTGCTGAGAACAATTCTTTCCTAATGTGCTTATAAATATATATATACGCACACATATATACCCATCCATCCCTATAGCGTCACAGCCATGGGCGCCCGCAGGTAGGGGCAAGGAGGGGCACTTGCCCCCCCCCCCTGGATTGATTGGATAAAAAATTTTTAGACAAAAATAGACAAAAAAATTATTAAAGTAAAGAGAAAATAAAGAGAAAGTAACTAAGCTGATGTCCTGTCCGTTCGTTCACCATACAAATACGCTACAGTTAATTAAAACTATATTAAAACATTACTAAAAAATTTTTGCCCTCCCCCCTGGAAAGTTAATCGATTTTTTTGCNCCCCCCTGGAAAGTTAATCGATTTTTTTGCCCCCCCCCCCCCTAGAAAGTTTTCTGCGGGCGCCCATGGTCACAGCCAATGTAGGGCTTTGGCCTGCCTCACCACATTCTTCCACTCAGACCTTACTAATTCTTTTCTTTTTCTGGCTAGAATTCCCAGCTGCTGGAGATCTTTTTCCACAACATTCATTCATCTAGGCCTAGGTCTGCATTTGAGCCGTTTTCTCTCGGTTTTGGTGATGTACCCACTTCACTCCTCTGTCATTTGGCATTCCTTCTAAGTGTCCTTCCCAGCGCAGCTTCCACTTTTTTTATTGCTGCTTCCAGTGTGGAGTTTTGATATAGACTGTATAATTGATAAATCTCTATGCTAATCTAATCAGCTGAACTTATAACTATGTCCATCGTTTGCCACCATAGCTCAATCTCCGATGTCCCTTATCCCTTATTCCATTTGTTACTTTAATGCTCTTTAAAGCAGTGTATCTCAAACTATTTACGTGCATTTACCACTTATTGTATATTACTTGGCTCTAAATGTTACGCAAAGCTGTAACCAAAAAAAAAAAATGTAAACAGATTTCCGGTGCATTCACAAAAACCAAATCACGAAAAATGTTAACTTTGGGGGAAAACGTGTGTGTGTATGTTTGTGTGGGTTTTGGTGGTGGTGGTTTTTTTTTTTNGGGGGGGGGGGGGGGGCCTTAGACACTTTAGACAGCTGCATGATGTAACGTCACGAATCTCTTTTATAGAGATGGGGAACTGTTATAACTATTGTACATTGCTGAAAGGCTCTTAACTATTTATTGAGCCCATTTTCTGTTTTCTTTCTTTTTTTCATGTTAAGGTCCACTCGTCGGATAAACAAGTGCATAAGCGATGACCAACGGTCACTTCCAGCATAACATCATCAAATTTCTTACTGCCATCGCCTACTTCTTTAGCAATAGACGATAAAAATGATCTCACGTGGAACTTCCATAATTTAAAAAAAAATCTTTTATCGTACACAGAAAGTAAAAAGAAAACAATTAAAGATTTTAAAAATTCTATTGTTTGCTTTTCATTGTTTAGTGAGTACATAAAACCATATACATCAATATGCACCGTATAAATATGCTTTCACGTGAAACAGGAATGGTGAGGACTAATTGCCAGAAGGATTAGCACCATGGAGCCCAAGTTGCGAATTAAGACCTGTGGAGGCCCCTAGCCAGTCTTAATGCTTCCATTCCTGCGACCTGGCTAGGGTTATACGTAAGGGGCTCGGACCTACCGGCATTGGACGCTGGTCACCCGGAAACAGTAGCGCATCTTGTTGACTTCGTGCCCCCACACTGGATGTTGCTGGGGAGGCCGGGGAGGCCAGGGCGGCAGGAGTGTCCTACATTCAGACAATGTTAAATGGCACTGCCCAGCAGCAGATGTAGCAAGTTGCCATTGCACTAGCCGGGGCTTTAAGAAAGTAATCTAAAGCCCCCAACGAGAATGGGGTGATACGAACTTGTGTGTTAGTAAGGGTACTCTGCATCCTCCACCCCCCCCCACTCCCCCCCCCACCCCCCGAGATGATCTAAATTCATTGCTTTGAGTGCGAATCAAACATTTGTAAATTATCATGGTTATGAGAAAAGAATCCAACGAGAATGGGGTGATCCGAACTTGTGTGTTAGTAAGGGTACTCTGCATCATCCACCCCCCCCACTCCCCCCCCCACCCCCCGAGATGATCTAAATTCTTTGCTTTGAGTGCGAATCAAACATTTGTAAATTATCATGGTTATGAGAAAAGAAGTTTTAATGTTTCTCATTTTTTTTGTCGCTTTGTTCTTATTCACTGACCTTTTCAGCTGACATTTTACTGCTTACAACATGTGGTGTTTCTCTTACTTTTGTTCTCTTCTCCCTCGTTTCACTGCCGAATTATTTCCTTCGCCGAATGTTACATTCGTTACATATATTACACTCATTACATATATTACATTCATTACGTATTTTACATTCATTACCTATATTTCATTCATTGCCCAATAATAAATTAATCAGTACAGCCGTGTACATTATTTCTATTAATTAATAAAAGGCCATTAATTTTAAAAAAATATTACATATATTACATTCATTACATAGTACATTCATTACATATTTAAAAATATTTTTTTTTTAACTTTTTTTTTAAATACACGTGTACTTTGTTGATATGTATCCGGCAGTTATCCATTTGGCCAGACTTCAAGGTTGGAGAGCCAACCAACCCAGTAGGCATAATAAAAATAAAACATAAAACATTTTTTTTTAAATAAAAAAAATACGAGGCGATGAACTATGACGAACACCATTGTGTTGGTCGGGAATAGTAATAAATACCACGCCGGCTGTCAAGAGTTACGATCTCATGCCTTTCCTCTTTTGAAACAAAATCTTGTTTAGAATAAGAAAATAAAACTGGCTGTGGGTAGCAGCTGATAATATTTATTTGGATTTCGTTTAGTTCAAAGTGAAAGTTAGTTGGGTGCAGATCTAAACTTATTTAAAAGAAATAATTTAAAAACGTGGTTTGATGACTTGATAATCGATGTGTTGCAAAAGTCGAGAGATGTGTTATAACAAGTTGTGTGTGTGCATGTGTGTGGCGCTAGAGATAGTGCGTTGTTTAAGGGGAGTGTGTGTATAGAGATTAGATGTTTGGGGGAGGGGGTGTATGGTTGCGTAATACAAAATCCTTGTCCCCACTCTCCAACTCCCTGGAGTCATCCCTCGCTCGATTTAGAAATGACTTCATCACAGCAGTAAGCACTCTTTACCCTACACGTATGAACATGTCACATCCTTTGCCTTCAACGTAGATTGCTAATTTTTCAAACACGAAGCAAACCATTTACAATTTAAGAACGCTTAGAATAATATTTATCTGTAATAGATTTCCCTCCGGCTCAACACAATCGCTTCCTCCTCTGACCTTTCACCCATCATGCACCTCTCTGGAACCCCATTTGCACTGTGACCCCGCACTATTTCTTAACCCCCCCCCCCCCAACCTCCTCCCTTCACCACAGTCACCCCCCCCCCCCCAACTTCATACTTTCAACTACTGCACCCTCCCCTGAAACTAACCCCAACCCCTCACCTTACCCGTAACCGATCCGCAACCGGTTCTCCTTTTAACTCAACTTTCTCCCATCTTAGTCATCTGCCCCACACTGGCACTACGATGAGTTAAAGATTATTGTGCAAAGTTAACTAATATTAGGTCAATTTAGTCATAGCAGGTGTTCAAAAGAAGAAAATAAATAATACAAGTGCAACCATTAAAAGTAGCTTGGAACATCCAAAGATTTGCACAAAACATTTATTTTATTTTCATTGCTTTTGAGAATTAAATTAAAAACAATGTTTCCCAGCAGCGAAACTGTGATTACTGTTTGGTAAAACACACATACTAAACAGTTCAGATATCAAGACGCATCATTTCCCATGCACACCTTCGTTAAATCTAGCACAGACATACACATTTTTTTAGACCGACTAGCATGCATCAATTTTGTACGCAGCGTTCACAACACGCGCGCACATATACATTATGTACACATACACACGCCAGCCTTCCGATGTGCACATACAGATGCCAGACTTCTGATGTACACACACACACACACACGCCAGCCTTCTGATGTACACACACACACACACACGCCAGTCTTCTGATGTACACATACACACGCCAGTCTTCTGATGTACACATACACACGCCAGTCTTCTGATGTACACATACACACGCCAGTCTTCTGTTGCATTATAGCCAGAAATGTGATTTTTTTTTCGATGGCTATTTCTTTAGATCAAAAGTTCGAGTAACCTCATCTGTTGAGTATTTGAAGTTACATTGAAGAAGTATCTGTCCGTTTCAGTTCAGAAAAGACTAAGTCGTGCTTTATAATAATTGAATCTTTCACTCTATAATGTAGCACTTAGCTGTACGTCGATTTTGAGATCGTTTACCCATCACCGCTTCAACCTTGAAAATGAAAAAAACAAAAAAAAAACCCATATGAAAAGGATTTTAAAAAGGTGTAATAATTATTGCTACGTGTACATTTTATTGATTTATTGGATATGCTTCCAGCTCTTGAGAGCTTTGATTTGGCTGGAGGTGAACACAAAGAATATGTTAGTGTCGGATGAGTCTCTTCAGCGCCCTAACATAACTCCGCTGAGTGAACTTAGCCGCGGCTGATTCGGCTGAACAAATTTTGCGGGAAGGCGCCTATGAAGTATGCAAGTCGTGTTCAGTATGGAAGGGTATACGCATACATTAAAACTATAACAATTTGGAACGATGATCAGGTGCGATTATGTTATGGTTGCGTCTAGGGTTATGGTTCTCTCTATGGTTATGGCACCGTCTAGGGTTATGGTTCCGTCTAGGGTTATGGTTTCTTCTAGGGTTATGGTTCCCTATAGGGTTATTGTTTCCTCTAGGGTTATGGTTCCGTCCAGGGTTATTTTTTCCAGTAGGGTTAAGGTTCTGTCCAGGGTTATGGTTCCGTTCAGGGTTATGGTTCCGTCCAGGGTTATAGTTTTCTGCTTGCTGGAATAATGTTCTGAAACTTTTGCTTGTCTCCCATTAAACATTTCTGGAAGTTGAATAAATGGCGCAATTCGCAACATGGGTGGGGGCGCTAACATCGTAAATTATAATTCTAAATATATATAACCCTACATATTATGCTTATATAATATATCATTTTTTTAAGCCTGGAGTGGGCGGGGGGGCACAGTTTTTCCTCGGTACTTTCCTATCTGAACCCAAGACGCGCAAGCTGTACTGAATAAGCTGAAACATATTTGTCAACTTACAGCCAATGATCTTAATGTCAACAAACTTGACGTCCTTGGCGACATTGCTCCTCGCGGTGCACTGGTAGGTGTCATTGTCCAAACACGTGGCGGGGTGCCCGACGGTGAGTGACCCCGAGGTGACCGTGTCATCGTCAAAAAATGTATTGCCTGTAATGAGAAACCGGGGGGGNGCCTTGCTCTCCAAAACAAGATCACACACCTCAAATGTCTTATTCCTGCAAGACTTGGAATAGTTGACTGGACAGTTGAAATATAGCGCTTCAAAATGCCGTGATTGCGGCTTCACAACAGGCTGACAGTCAACAATAACTAGCAAGGGTTTGATTATACAAAAGCACTGTAATAAAATAAATTTTATAAAAAAAACCTGATGTAACTACAAGATCGTACAATATTTTTTTCATCCATTCATAAGTTTAATCGGTGTCAATTTTCTTTTTTAAATTTTTAATGAAAGAACTATTTCAAGCGGAATACAAAATTGGTTCGTGTTACGTCGTATATTTTAAAAGAAAGACTCCAAGAAGTTGTCTTGACCCCTGGGCAGTGTTTTATAAAAAAATCTTTTTTTTTTTTTTTTTTTTTTTTTTTAAAAATTTTTTTTTTTTTTTTTTTTTTTCTTCTAAAAATATTTGTTTTTCCACCTTACCGGATCTTTGTCCAGTCAGTGTCCACGACACGGATGACCCATACGACATGCAGTAGTACTCCAGGCGGTCACCCATTTTGGCCAGGACCGAGGTCTGGCCATTGACTTCAAAACTGCTTATCAGATCTTGGGCTGTCAATAACAATAATAGCTTAGACGCATGAATGTAAATGAATTGAAATAGAAATATATAGTTTTTTTTTCTTATGTTAAATTAAGTAAGGAGAAATTTACCAACTAATCCTTTGATCCTGAGTAAATTCCTTTGTAATGATAATCACACGACGGGAAAGATAATTGTAGGTGGAAAAAATCTTCTGGTGTGTAGTCATCAGAAAAAAATTTTTATTTGCTTATGAATCACTTATTTTTAGCATATTTAAAAAAAAATGTTTGTTTACGACCCACAAGACAAAATTATGGGCAAAACAAAATAAACACACAGTCACGATATGAGAATCACTGCGTTGTGAAAGACTGTTGTGGTCCATAAGGTAGTGAGGTGATGGTTACGCATGGACATTTAGTGACCGGGTGACATCAAGTGATAATAAGACCGTTGGGGAAAACAGTGTGGTTGGACGGGAGGATGGGAAGCTGCACCTAGGGACCACGCGAGAGATTCAGGCCAGGCAAAGATAGAGCGTCAGTGGCGTAGCTAGGGTTAGGGCCACCCGGGGCGGGAAAATATTTTTTGCCACCCCTTGCACAATAGAAATAAAATAAATAACTCTTCAGTTTTCCAAAAATGACGCTCCTCGACATTAAGACAGAATGTGCCAACCGGGGCACCTCTGTAGCATGTATTGCAATTTTTCGAGAACTTTAAAAAAAAATACAAGTCAATGAAATATTTGAATTTGTTAAATCTCGATTGATACGTAAAGCAAGCGAGAAAAAAAAAATGAACTTACCAGTAACAAAGCTGAATCCAATGAACATAACCAGAAGTTTTGTGACCTTCATGTGTCCCTTCATTCCTTTACTCGGTTTTCTGACAGAATAATAATAAAATTGAAATCAAATTTTATTTTTTAACCTAAATTAATTTTCTTAAACAGAAAAGCGTACAAACACTAAAATAAATACCAAAATGTATTTGAGGATGAGGTGAAAATTTGAATGACGATTAAGCAAAATCTTTGTTACACAGCAAATGTTAGAAAAATTAACAAAAGCTTTAGTTTCATAGCAATATCCAGCAAGGTAAACCCCATTGAAATGTTCATTAAGTAAAAAAACGGCATACAAAACGAACTTCATCAAATAAATAGTTATACATTTCCTAAAAACTTTCCATAAATCCCCATAAATTACTCCATAATTTATTAGAAGAGAATAGTTATCTTCTCACGGAAAGTTATAAATCAATTCAAGGAGTCCTCTGTAGAATATTGTTAGTAATAAGAGAATTGCGACTTTATATATACATATTTTTTTTCATTTCGAACCCGGATTCAAATATTTTTTTTTTGTCATACAGTTTCAAGACCGACATTTGGGCACCGTTCTTATCTTGGCGCAATCTGATAAATACCATTTTTTGTTCTCACAAAAACACAGTCGGTTCACTCGGTCTATTCAATGCCGGCTTTAAGTATATGCGATATAGGTGGGTGATAAGAGTGGCATTTTTAAAGTGCGGCAAACTCCACAAAAATAAAAAAAATTAACATTAAAAAAATTTTTAAAAAAAAATACTTTAAAAAAAGTATATTTGTCGCCTGGTGAACAACTGGACGATGGAGGCGGGTTGACACTGTCGCTCAAATTATCATGGCCCACAGCGTTTTCTTCGCTGCGGTCATGGGTGGGTAGGCGGGTGACCTCAGATCTACTTTTTACTAGGTGAAGATTTAAGTCACTTTAACCGGGACTTTTGTCGATAATTTGAAGATTGCAATGATCATGGACTAAAAATTAGAAAATAAATATATACATAAATAAATAAATTAATATATATATATATATATATATATATATATATATATATATATATATATTAAAGAAGGCTTTTTATGAAAATGACGAGTTAAACGCACTAAAACGTAGAAAATAGTGTATTTCTAACAATGTTTTGCGTAACTAATTTGTGTGCAGAAAATATTTTCAGAAATTAATACAAAAATAAAACCTTTAAATGTTGTCTACATTCAATTCGAATCCATTGGATTCATAGAGTGTTCATCTACACTCCTTTGCCAACCCTATCACTCCCTCCATTCTTTTTTTTTTTTGCTGTCGTCGTTGATGTTATTGCCTTTATATTAAAAAAAAATAATAATAATTTATTGCCATAAATGCCAAAGACTAAGACATTACATCATTTCTCCCTAAAATAATTTGTGCTGGATGCAGAATCAGGTCGTGGATTTTACTTTATGAATCTCCCAAATCACCAAGCAATGAATGCAGCGGATTCAGTTTAAGACCCCTCCCCCAATCACCCCCCCCCCCCCCCCCCCCCCCCCCCCCCCCCCCCCCCCCCCCCCCCCCCAACTCAGCTGACGCGATAACAGTTAGATCTAACGGTGTTGTGTGAATTCAGGGCATCGCCGCGTTATAACTGATGTCACGGTCATAGGTCAGCGTCTGGTTAGTGGCTTTGAAAACCTGGCCTCCAAAGGCGCTACTGAACATGCCGTGCCAGTAGGAAGCCACGCAACATAAAACCCGTTTTGAATACCAATATCTATCAAAACTGTTTATTTTTGCATACCTTTTAACTTATTGTATATTACATAGAATCAAATTAAACTGTTTACCTCATATTTTTAAAACTATTTTTGGTTATTTGCAACCCAAAAAAAAAAAAAACGTTTATAAATAACCCCCTTTTTAAAGTGACTTTCAAATAACAGAGGAAACAAAGATATAAATTTTTTGCATACCTTTTAACTTATTGTATATTAAAAAAAATCAAATTAAACTTTTTACCTCATATTTTTAAAACTATTTTTGGTTATTTGAAACCCAAAAAAAAAAAAAACGTTTATAAATAACCCCCTTTTTAACGTGACTTTCAAATAACAGAGGTAACAAAGATGTAAAGATACTATATGAATAAAGTCAGGGACCTATGCACCATTCCCGGTAGTTAGATTCCATCTTAATTCAGTCCACCTTTTCTTTCCCTACACACTTTTTGGTGCTTCTGTCAATACAGAAGGTGGGCTGATTTATGTGTGTCAAGGATGAAGCAAGTAAACCAACTACGGTTTGAAAACAAACATGAGAAAATAAGTTTTATTGTAGATCACGGCAATGCAATGTCATGTACAATACCATATACAATATCATATACAATATCACATACAATATCATGTACAATGTCATAGATAATGCCATGTCCTTGCCTCTTTGCTCGTGACCATATACAATATGTGTGTCGCCTGCGAAACCCCTACTCGCTTGGTGCTCTTAATTGGGGGGGGGCGGGGCTCCGGCCCCCCGACGCTCTCAATAAAACTGACGATGACAAGTAATGATAATAACATTGAAATGAAATAAGCAAACGAAGCACTTTCAATGGGTGTGATGACGAACTGGGCACGAGGTGAAACCACTTCAAGGCTATTAATTACGTATCTAATTCGAGGCGCACGGACCTTAGAAACAGAAACATAGACCTTTAACCTGGCTTCTCTACACGCAAACCCTAACAAGGGTGGCTGACACCTGGCATTGTAGTGCAAGGGCCTTCAGAGCTAATCACGTGATGCAACTGTGGGTTCTTTTCATTCCTTTGTCTTTATGGATATAGTTTTGGCCGGGGGGGGGGGGGGGGTGTTTAACCATTTATTTTTATTTTTTTTTTTAATATTTAAAAAAAATGTATTGCGTTCTCACTTAGTCAAATAAAACTAAAAATCAGGATTTAAATGGACATCACCTGGCCAATTGCTCACGTCACACGCAATGATAAGAATCCTTGTCGAATGGTTGAACAATAGATACAAGTTCACACTATTTTCATTGATTAGTTCTGTGGTTAGTTTCAGTGTTTTTGAATTCGCTGTCAATCGTTGCAAGAAGCATATGCAAAAGGTTAACTTAGACTAAGTTATGGAAAAAAGAAAAACAAAAATGTGTAAGAAAAGTGTTTTGTTACAAAAAGTGTTACAAAAAGTGTTACAAAAATTGTTTAGTGTCAGCCATTAAATTAGCTGCAGTTATAACATTTCAAGAATAAAATTAGTGTTACTTTTGCATCAGTTGTAAATTTTTTTTATTTGATACGATGTGTACTCTGTGATGCTAATAGCAGTGGTCCCCAAACCCCGGGCTGCGGACCGGTACCGGTCCGTGGATCAAATGGTACCGGGCCGCCCAAGAAACATTAAATTATTTCCATTTTATTTACTGTGGTGTATTTCTCTTTGGATTGTTCGCCTGTTGCACTGAGAGCATCATATTTGATGGCTAACCGTATTGCTAATGCTAAAAAGCCATTCACTATTGGTGAAGAATTGATCTTGCCCTCCACTAAAGACATTTGCCTTGAACTTCTAAGGAGAGGCCGCTGTTAAAAAAGATAGCATATGTGCCTTTGTCGTCTAGCACTGTGACTCGGGCGCATTGAGGAAATAGCCGAAGACATTGAGACACAATTTGTTGGAGATGTTTAATACATCACCGTGGTACGCACTACAGGTTGTGGCATCTACAGATATCGACAACAAGGCAATACCACTTGTTTATGTGCGATGTCTTTAACAGGAGGATGGACATTAGGATTTTTTTTATGTGCACTAAGTTTGCCAGCCAACACCACAGGAGCAGAATTGTTCAAGCCTCTGGATGGATATATATCAGGACAACTAAGTCGGTCCTTTTGTGTCGGCATATGCACTGACGGAGCTGCTGCCATGTCCGGACTACTGTCTGGTGTAACGGCTCGGATTAAGGAGGTTGCACCTGAGAGTGAATGTATGCAATGCAAAACAAAACAACGGAATAAACTGGACATAAGCAAAACACTTCGGGTGTCATTGTCTCCTATTACCCTCTCCAATGGAACAGTCTCTTTGAAGAGAAACAAGCTCAGGGTTCTCATTGTTTTAGCGTTCTAGTCAATTACAATGATAAATCATCTTATATTCATTTTTTTTGGTGTAATTGTATTTTATTTTGAAGGCATGTTTAAATACAATCAAATTTAAATTATAAAATCAAAATAATCTAAAACATAAACAATCAACTCCACCCCCAACCCCCCCCCCCAAAAAAAAAAAAGGCCGAAGTAAAATTATCAAACGTTGACCGGTCGGCGGCGTTAAAAAGTTTGGGGACCACTGCTAATAGAATACAAGAAATGAACGTGTAAAGGTAGCAGTGCATTCAAGCGGCACAGCTTATAAATTTACAATGTACGTATATTTTATTTCGTATTTGAGGGCTCACGTTCAATTTGAGATGTCGACTTTGATTGTGATTGAACTCCAGACCACCCGCTACTTGGATTGAGTCAGTTTAGACCGCTCGGCCACCCAGCTCCCTGAATGGCTCCACATCTATTTTAAAAGAATATTTTTTACAAGGCCTGCGCTTTTAAAGACAGTTTTGCAAGAATGCCAGTTTGAGGACCCATGAATGTTAAGTCACTGGGCAAATTCAATGGCCTTGAGTGAAATGTTCGTTAGCTGTAGGCACAGAGTACGATTTTGATGCCACTGGAAATGGAATGAGATTTTTATCCCAACAGGCTTGGAGTGATATGTCGATGCCCCTATGTGTATTTTTTTTATCCGAACGTCCTGGCGCAGTGTTCAAATGGTGTTTTCTCAAAAGTCATTCACGTCTTTTGAAATTTAAAAAAAAAAAAAATTAAAATTATATAAAAACAGGAGACGACAAGATCGTCCCTGCTTACTGTAGCATCGTTACTGTAGCATGGTTACTGTAGCTTGGTTTCTGTAGCATGGGTACTGTAGCCTGGCTACTGTAGCATGGTCACTGAAGAATGGTTATTGTAGCATGGTTACTGTGGCAATCGTCACTGCCGCATAAGTACTGAAGCATGGTTACTGCAGCATGCTCTCTCAGGCATGCTTACGATTAGCATAATGTGTACTCAAGCATGGTAACTGTATCATGGTTACTCAAGCATGGCTATTTAATTTCAAAGTGCAAATGAGGCCTTCACATTTACCACGGATCACAGGTAGTCAACAACACGTCCTTGTTAACAGAAAAAAATATTTTGATTTATAGTACTATAAATAACAACGTATTATGAAAGCATTCGTTAGTTCATTTGCATGTGAGAGAAACATTCGAGCAATAGTAGGGCTTTCTGGTTATTATACAATTTAAAAAAAATAATATAGATTTATTTTTAATTTTGTTTCTTCTATTTCTTTAATGTTTTGTAATATTTTTTTCCGAGTTGTTTTATCACATCCTGTTTGAATTTCCTGTTTTCATTTTCAACTCTGAGCACATAGATTTCGTGCAGTCAGTCGCTTCTATTATGGCACATCGAGTTCATTCACCAGAGATGAGTGTATGTGTTAAACTTAGGCCCCTGCGCTCTAGATAGGAGCGTAGAACATTTGCGTTGTTTTGAATAGTAAATGTACAGGGAAGCGCGTCCAATTGGTGTCAATTATGGCTTGGGTGGCGTGCACTGTTCCGACTCATTGTACACTTTGCGGTCGCGACGTCGCTTTTTTCGCATGATCCTGACAGTCCTGGAACAGGAAATAGAAGGCGTAAAGACGTTGACATACACGTACACAATTTTAGTACCGTACTTCACGTAGAACTTATTCAATATGTTTTATTAACCTCTGATGGAACTATACTATTCTACTAACAGTTGAAATCGTCTGTTCAAACTTCAGAAATTGTGTCAACAAGTGTTGTTGTTTTTGTTTTTTTATATTTGTGTGTGAGAATAATTGATATGTTAATGTAAAGAAGTGTAATAAACACGGGACTTTTCCGACGTATGAGAATAATCGTCTGATTTGTATGTTTTTTTATTAAATAACCTGGTAAATCTGGTAAATTCAGATTTAAAAAGTTTCGTATTACATTATCCTTTCTTCGCATCACATTATAAGGCTAGTCTACGCCGTATCACATTTGACAAACATCTTATAACAGTAGACCACATCTCAACACTTCAGACCACATCGTATCGCATTATACGACATCGTGTCCTATAAGACAACATCGTGGTCCCGTTTACGTCCAAAGTTATGGATGTGATCAAACAACCCATCGACTCACCTCAACCCAACGTTAACGTCGAACTGCGCAACATCGGCTCCTCTACGACGGTGACGTTATCAGGCTCATCTCGGAACGACAGCTTCTCGAGCACAGAGGGCCCCGAAAACAGCGCAGATGAAGACAGCAAGTTGTATGTCGCCAAATTCTTTTTCGCGAGACGAAGACTTTACCAAAGTTTGACCAGGCTGTGGCGTGGCCTGGAAGCGGGGATCTCCATGCTCTGCCTGTTTTTGTATCTGACGTACTTCTCCTACGCCATGTTCCTCCACCACGACGACAGCAGCAGCGGTGGACTGATCGTCATCACCGTGATTATCATCTTGGTGCTGCTGGTCAAGGGCGTTTCGAAGCACGAGCCCATCGCCAGGGTCTGCAAGCTACTGTCGAAACACGCCAAGGCAACCCGTCACCTTACAAGGTATGTGGTCTCAAATAGGTCATTGTGGTTAAACTTGGTCATTTCATGTCTTTGATCTGTTGTTTTTTTTTAAAATTAATTGTTTTTATTTATTTTACTCGTATGTCTGTGAAAAAATATTTTGTAAACATTAATTTAAAATAAAACATATTTACGTTTTTTGTTTTTTTGCTAAGATAAGATAAGAAAATATAAGATGAGATAAGATTCTTTATTGATCCAAATAATTTGAAATGTTAATATGCTTTATTTAAAAAAAATATTTTACTTGGGAAAAACGTAAAATTCGAAGCCTTTGGTTTCATAGAGTGCCTTAATACCCTTCATTACAGACTCCCTTTGCGCATATAAAATGAGTAAAACAGAGTAGGGTTAAACCTGAAAAAAGAAACGCAACAAAACAACGAACGTGTCGGCAGAAAGCCTTCGTCAGCGAACAAAACAACAGAAATTACGGTATAAAAATAAAAATAAGAAATATCCCTTAACATGAACGTATTATCCGTGGGCAGAAAAAGAAATGTGACAGAAAGTAATTTAGGGAGAGATTAAATATGGAAGAGCGAAAGAAAAGAGGAGAAAAAAGTCCACTGCAATAGTTCAGGACATGGATGGGCGGAGCTAGGGTCAAGCTGTGAAAAGAAACATGACATTCATCCCATGTGGCGTCAAAGTACCATAAGTCAGGATAAGCCTGTGTTCTAAATTGACCCGACTGGGTGTGTTTGTGCTAGCCACGATAGCACTTATTGAAAAGCCCGTCTTGCCCTGGTGGTCGCTACTACTGAAGTGTTTGGAGACGGGACACTGTTTATCGTGTGTAATGTCACGGAGGTGTTCGGTACACCTGTCAGAGAGACGGCATCCAGTCTCCTCTATGTACATCATCTGACAGCGGGTGCGGACAATAGCGTAGACAACGTTGCGGCTTGTACAAAGGAAACCGTCGCATATCTGAAAACTTCCCTTAAGGAAACGTATGTGATGAGTCTGGGAGACAAAAGGGCAAGTGTTGCAACGGCTTCGTCCATATGGCTTGTTCCCAAAGTGGGAGGGGGCAGCGTTGATACGACTGCGCACAAGGAGGTCTCTCAGATTTTTATCCCATCTAAAAACAATTAGAAGTGGGGAAGAGAAAATTTCTCTAGTGTCAGTGTCTGCGAATAGTATAGAGCGGTGTTTAAGGAAAACACGTTTGGCTATCAGATTGTGAGGGTGATAAGTTATAATAAGTTTTGTCTTGTCAACATTGTCCCTTGACGTGGCCTGAAGGCATCAGCACGGGTAATATTCTTAACCCTTTGGAGGGCTGATGAAAGTACTGTCTCCGGGTAAGACCTACACCGGAAAAAGTCCATCATTTCAAGTGCTTTGTCCCAAAAGTCCTCATCCGACCGACATAGTCGACAAAGACGAAGTAATTGAGAAAAAGGAATAGATTCTTTATGGGACTTAGGGTGGGATGAAAAGTAGAGTTAGATAGCTGCGGCTGTCAGTGGGCTTAAAGCTTAAAGTTCGCTGACGAAGGCTTTCTGCAGACACGTTCGTTGTTTTGTTGCGTTTCTTTTTTCAGGTTTAACCCAACTCCGTTTAAATCATTTTATATTGTGCTAACCTGATTGCAGTCTTTCCCCTTATTATCCCTTTGCGTAATAGGAACATTAAGAATTTTTAATGATATCCTAAACACTGGAACGTTTAAACTCTTTTTTGATTTTTAAAAAATATTTTTTTTTAAAGTTGTTACAAATATTATACGTTATTTTTTTGACCCAACTCTTAAAATTAATTCGTCAAGCCAAGAATTCTGCTGCTGACTTCACATCAAACCAGATGAAAATACTTTCATTGTTGACACTGTTGATAATATTGAGACTCACGTGTGGTTCTCCTTTCGTCTAGATGTCTCATTCTGGCCTGTGTCGTCATCACCTGCGTCACTCTGGTCACGGAAGTTGTTCTGGTCCGTCCTGAAAATCTCATCTCTCTCACTGGCATCGCGGCCATCTTCCTCACATTTTTCATAACGTCCACACACCCTCATAAGGTATGTGTCATGATGATAGCTGCATTTTCCTGTCCAAGTCCCCCTCTCTCTCTTTCTTTCTCTCTGCCCCCCTCTGTCTCTCACTATATATATATATATATATCGTTCTCACTCTGTTCACCCTCTGTCTCTCTCTCTCTCTCTCTTCCCTCCTCTCCCTCTCTCTTTCTTTCTCTCTCAATCCCTCTTGTCTCCCCGACGCTATGATATTGGCCTTTTCTTTTTTCTTGCATATTTCTGTCTATCCCTGGTTCTTATATTTATGATAGTTTTTTTGTAGCTGTCTGCCTTCTGTCGATCCGTCTGTCTGCCTGCTTCTAATTCTCTCTGTATGTAGTTCTTTCAAATTAACGAGCTGGGTGACCGAGTGGTCTAAACTGACTCAATCCAAATAGCTGGTGGTCTGGAGTTTAAGCCCCACCAAAAGCCAAGACAAGCAACAACAAAATAACAACAACAACAACAAAAACAACAAGATCATCCCTTGCACCCGGTTGGTGGGACTTGTTAGCTTTGGACGGCAACTCATCTAAGACGGCAAACTCTGAGATCAAACCAGGAGCCATAATGATCAATACATTGATCGTGGGCCCTTATAATACAGAAGAAGATATACATACATAACCACGGGATCTATAAGTCTCATGTTATTAATCTTATCAAGCGAAGTCTACATGTTTAGTCATTAAAATAAACTTTATTTAATTTGACCCATGAAGTATTTGAACAAAAATGGGAGAAAAAACCCATCAAGTGTTTTTCCTTCTGAAATACAGATCTCATGGCAGCCGGTGATTAGTGGACTATTCTTGCAGTACATATTCGCCCTGACCATCCTACGCATGCCAGCTGTACGCGGCGTATTCCACTGGACAGGTGGCGTGATCACCGTGCTGGTCGGGTTCTCGAAGGAGGGAGGCCGCTTTCTGTTTGGGGAGACCTCCAAGTCTGGTGGCTTTGTCTTCCACGTTAGTAGCTAGTGTTGTGTTGTTTCATTGCAGATAAACACTAGCAAAAATAGCCGAGTATAACACAATAGAAATTTAAATAGCAAATTGTATTATTGTGAAAGTATCAGTTGTTTCAAAACAAACAAATACCTATTTTCCCCCCTTTCTACTACAAATATCTTTGTTCATAATATTTAATAAGCTGCATCCATTAAAACTCTTGATCTAATCCTCACCGCTTGTCATTGTCTCCTTCAGCTCGTTCCCCTCATCGCTTTCATTGTCGCCTTGCTCGCCATCCTGGAGTACTTAGGAGTACTGCACGCCCTTCTGAAGATTGTTGGAAGGTTCTTGGCATTTTGCACGGGGGCGTCACCAGCGGAGGCTCTGAATGCCTCGGCTAATATATTCATGGGACCTGTGAGTTAAAATTATATTTTTGAACAGTTACTGTGTTTTATAGCCTTCGTGCTATTTAAGTGCCTATGCGCTATTGTTTATTTTTTTTTAGATAAAACATGGCAATAGTCAGTCATGCAATTGTTTGCCAGAGTTTGGTTTTATTACAGGCAGTATCAGTGGTAATAAATAACTAGTCTTCAACCCATTACGAGCTACGATATTTAACATATTCTTTATATATTAAAAAAACCGATTGCATTATAATATCAATAATAATAATAATTCTCGAGTGGATCTTTCTTGTCCACCTGCTATCATGGCGCACCATGATGCGCTCTCATTCGCTGCTTCCCCTGTTGTAAGCTTGATAACGTACGCACCAAATGCACACCAAAAAAAAAAACCCTCCAAAATAAATACAAATAAGCATCGGTGAATGTATGGAGCGTCATCTGGAATTATTGTTACAGATTATTCACCCCTTCCCGTATCTTACACGCCACCATGGTTGTGTTTATATATACATACATGTAAGTGTAAGAACAGAGACACCATACGGATGATCTGATTTCTTGTGGGTTATTCTTAATGTTATTTGAAATTTCGTGCCTGAATGCATATTAATTCCATGCAATCATCTGACAGGTCGACTCCGTCATGATAATCCGACCCTACCTCAAGCACGTGACACCCTCGGAGATTCACTGTCTCATGGCCAACGCCATGTCAACGGTTACCGGTAGCATCATTGGCTTGTACATTGTGTTGGGGGTAAGTTTAGTTTCATGAAGCCTTCGTCTTTAAAGTTAATGCATGCGTTGTTTGAGCTTATTGATTGGCGTAGACGGCGTCATGTAGAAATTGGAATGCATGAAATTTATGCGATTAATCCTGTTTCAGAATTTCAAGGCAGTTCTCGACTTATAAAAAAAATAATAAAATTATCACCATTTAAAAAATAAACATGTCACACCCACGCCTGTTTGGAGATCTTTTCGGTTTGAGACGCAGAGTTTTGTTGCATTTATTTTAAGAGTTATAATAACCCTGTGTAAATTTGAAGACCTCGTGAATGCGAAAGCCTCCCCCCCCCACCCCTCCACTGCACAATAGCCCACCTGACCCACGTCAGATTGGTTCTTACTTAAATCGTATAGAATTTTCGCAGAATGCAAATTAATGAAGTAACCAAATATTTCCTTCAACTGGACAGATCTCGGCCGACCACTTGCTAGCCGCGTCGGTCATGTCTGCTCCCGCGGCCCTTTCTGTGGCCAAGCTGGCAGTGCCAGAGACACAGAAACGTTTGGGGAAGACTCTTGAGGAGGATATGGACCAGACCAAACGGTATGGCGCTGAGTTGTTAACATATAGAACTTCATATAGACAGCTGTGTCTTTACACTTGTCAGTTTCAACAAAAACCACGTTTAAAAAAAAAAATGCGGTATCATAAAATTTTACAGACTTTTGAAAGCTTGTGTGATGCTTTTTTTTTAAAAAATCATTAGGTATCGAAGTGTAATGGACGCTGCCTCAAGTGGAGCCATTAGCGCCCTGACTCTGGGTGGCGCGATCATCGCGAACGTCACGGCGGTCATCAGTTTTATGGAAATGATCAACGCGACCCTCAGGTGGCTCGGTGGTCTGGTGGACGTCAAGAACCTTACATTGCAGGTGTGTGTGTGGGAAGGGGGGGATTGGGGGACGGGCGGGGGTTAATGCACGGTCGTGTGGTAGTACGTGGGATAGCACGTTCATTTTAGCTTGTCCAGTTTTATAGTAAATGATGATGCTTTTTTTAAAACAATGTGTCACGTACGTACCGTTTGTACGTTGTTGTTTTTTTGTGTGTAAAGTTTTATCTGCTTTAAGACTTTGCGACTTTGCTCGTTAGATGAACAATACGTAACAAAGGATCGAACACCTGGATATAAAGAAAAGCGATACCAAAGCTAGTGACACTAACACTATTCAATTTAATGGTACTATTAAAGAATACAAAGTCAAATAAGCATAAATAAATACATTTATCTATCTATATATATATATANCACACACGCACACACACATAAAGAGTACAATCTTTTAAGTTCATTACGTTTTGTAAATGTCTAGGGAAAATAGCGAACAACTCTTCCGGCTTGGAAAGCTGTCGCCTTATTTATGGGTTGAAAGTTGGAACCTCCCTTAAAAGAAATGATAGAAATTGAATTACCTGGTAGCATTATTTAGAATAAATTATTCGTATTCGAGCGTAAACAACCTTTTCCCAATCGAGGGAGGGGTGGGTAAAAGTAATGTCGCTACACGCTTAATCGGTGACGTCAAAATCATTACACATTGGGGGGTAGGTAGGTGGGAGGTAAGCTTGAATGCCGCGGCTTGTGGTGAATAAAAACTAGGTTAGCAATTGTCTTAGGGGGGGGGGGTTATTAAAATCAAATATTCTGTTAGATGTTTTAATACTGGGGTGGAGTATGGGGTGGATTAAAATATATTTTAAATTCCCGAATATCTTTAAGATTTGAAATTAATATAAAAAGAGGAAATTTGATAAATGTTGTAAAATGAGAATTAAGGAGAGTGTCTAGAAAAGTGTGTATACAATAAAAAATATGTTAAAAGTAAATATTTAAGTAATTTACTTTAATGTCTTTTCATGAAATTTAGAGATAATTTTAACTTAAATCATTTTATCCTCATTAAAATTTCCCCCTTGTCTACTCGTCTCCATCGTCGCAGTGGATCTGCTCCTACCTGTTTTATCCGCTGGCCCTGTCCCTGGGCGTGGACGTTCGCGACGGTCGCCGAGTGGCCGAGCTGCTGGGCATCAAGGTGTTCATCAACGAGCTGGTCGCCTACGCCAAGCTGGGACAGTTCAGGAAGAACCGACTCCTGCACGAGGAGTACGTGAGTCAGAACCTCACCAAGTGGTCGGTAGATAACGTCACAGGGGACGTGTTTCTTCCAGTGTGGAATGTGACCCTCCAAGAGGGATTTCTTTCTGTGAGACAATGGACGATTATTTGTCATAGCAATTTTTTTTAAAGGTTTTCAGTGAAAGTGATTTTAGTAAAAAAATATATATATATATTTAAAGTTTTCTTTTAGTGAATAGGATTTTAGTTTAAAAAATAATATATTTTTATAGGGTCTTAGTGAAAGGGATTTTAGTAACAATGTAATACATTTTTTAAAGGGTTTTCTTTCTGTTGAAGAAAATGGAAGGGGCAAAAATTCGTGTATAATTCATTGACATTTTAATCATAAGTCTTTACAAGAGACTAATATTTTTTTTTTAAAAATTGCGAATCCCATCTACATACATAGGAGCCATAATGATCAATACATTGATCATGAGCCCTTAATATATAGAAGAAGCAGAAGTGTGTGTGTGTGTGTGTGTTTTTTGTGGCAATCGAATATTCATACAAATGGCTAAGGTTAAATATAAATGTATCCAGAGAGAATTTTAGAAGGCATATATTTTTAAGGAAATGAAATAAGATCATTTATAGCAAAAGAGGCTAATTTTAATCTGTTCGAGCAATGCATTTTATTTCCCCCCAAAGAACCTGACAAGACTTATTACCAGCTTTATTCTTGAATCCCACGTGACAGTGGCGTAGCTAGGGTAAGGACCGCCCCGCGTGGGTTAAGATTTTGGACGCCTCCTCTCTGAACAAAACTCTGCAGTTTTCTGAAAATGCCGCCGCACATTAGAAAGAAGAGGGACCCGTTCGGGGCGAATCGCCCCACTCTTCTTACGCCATTGCCCTCATTAATCCACATTTATTTATTTTCATAACATTAAGACAATTTTATATCTGTTATGCAAATATCTATTTGAATTCTGTGCACCTTCCTCTTGCTGTCCTCTAGGATACTATATTGCATCTAAGGGTTATTAAAAAAAAAAAAATATTTTAACTTAAGTGTTCCCACCGATGCTTTTTTTGCCTGGTTGCATCTTATTTTTGGGGTTTTCCCATACTTTATTTCGCTCATTTCCTTTGCAGTCTCTCACCCTTATTACTTATATAGTTTTTTTGTGTTTTTTTTTTTTTTTGGGGGGGGTGGCAGATGAGATCTGAGGTCATCACGACTTACGCTCTGTGGGGCTTTGCCAACTTTATCAGCGTCGGCGTCATCGTGGGGTGCTACCTTGTGCTGGTGCCTCATCAAAAAATGGTCGTGTTTAAGTACGTCATGCGTTCTATGTTGGTCGGGCACTGTGCCAGCCTTCTGACGGCTTGTATCGCAGGTCTGTACACGCACGCACGCACGCACATACATGCATGCATACAACAAACACAGCTCAGCAGAACATAATTTTTTTGTATAGCTTCACAAAACATCGTGTCCTTTGGTTGACATTTATTCTTTGTACAATTTGTACAACTTCACATAAAATCACATCTTTTGCTCACACATTTTTTTTTAACGAGTGCACCTGCGTCATTAAAATGGGAGTTCCCTCTAGATCAAAGGTTCTCAGAATATGCTTTTCTTACGAGCCCAGCGGTCGCTCCAGGAAATAAAACTAGCCCCAGTATCTTGTACGACGGCAAACGGGTATAGGCCTATGTGGCTCAGCTCCATCTTATAAATTTATTTTAAAAGTGGCATCGCCAGTGAAAAGGTTTTGAGCCACTGCGCTAACGGTAGATCATTTAAGTCAGGGGTCGCCTATGGCCATAGGAAAACACATATTCTCTATAGTTATGAGGTAGCTACGAAAATAATTTTGTGGTTGGGGGTCAGACACAAAATGAGGAACTGTAATAGAGGGTCGCGGCATTAAGAAGGCTGAGAACCACTGATTGAAGTGAAGGGGAATTTCGTTTAGAAAAAAAAATGTCTGGAGTAACTTTATAAGCGTCCTCAAACTGTACGTGAACAGTCCACCAAAAGTTAACGGTAGCTTTTCTATGAAGTCGAATAATTTAATTTGATGCCACCCGGCGTCTAACGCTTCCCTGGGATGGGTGGAGGAAGATATTAGGACGTAAAATTTTCCATCCTGACTCCTATTAATAGTAAATACTCAAAAGGGCTGAGATTCAATCTCTTAGAGCCCTGGACATGATTTCTACGGCGTGCTTCATCTGCTGAGCGCTTCCGTATAGGAGATCATTAAGGCAGGCCTCCGGATTCCTACCGTCGGCCCCCGTCCCACTGTCCGGACACGTGACAACCAAGTGGGCTACTGTCTCCTCTTCAAGTCCGCAAAATTGGCACAAAAGTTCCCTTCTGTTGTCGAGCCGGTAGAGATAACTGCGCGTAGCGCAGTGCCCAGTTCTCATCTGAGTGATAAGGCTTTGTTCTCTACGACTAAGCTTCCACCACGGGTCGCTTTTGCTCGGTCGCTGAAATTCCTGGTAAAACTGTCGTCCAGTAGTGGCCGTGTCCCACTTATCAAGCCATTTTCTCCTGAAATGGTCTTTCAACCAGACAGTGACTCCGAGCTGAGTCATGGGATTGTCTGGTTGAGGTAGGGCTGCGCCTTCTTGTGCTAGGAAATCGGCCCTGTCTGGAAGCGACGCCTCTAAGCGCGAAGTGATAAGCTGGAAGACTACCTTGGGGCCATGTGCATGGATGGAGCCTACTGTCTCCAAAATAGCAGTGATCTTTGTCGAGCCCACCGATCTCTCCCCCATGTGTTCGAGAGCAGAACGAGAGTCGGTGAAGACCACAACGTCCGGGAAGGACTTTCGCTTAGCTAGCCGTTGGTTCAAGCTCTTGAGAGCTACCAGTATCGCCTCAATCTCCGCATCGAGGTTCGTTGCATTCCTGCCGCATGGTCCAGATAGCTCCTCGGGTGGGGCTATCTCTGCGGGATACTGGATGAGGACACCGTAGCCGCTACGTTTTACCTCCGTGAAACATGAGCCGTCTGTAAAGACTTTAACCAAGCTATTCGGGTAGGCTTCAATCGTGCGTCGTACAGCCTCTGATGGGTCTAATTGAGGACTGCCTTCGCTGGCTTTGACATCAACCATTTCCAGTCGAATGTCCGGTAGGGGAAGACTTTTGTGTGGCCCCCGCGCGAGGATCACTTTCACTTTTTCCCTGTTTCTGGGCAGAGTAACGTCTTTTTCAAGACTGTGAACCATGTCCATGAAGGATGGTCGCTTCAATCTGGACTTTTTCTCCCATTCGTCTTGTAATTTGAAACATCCAGCTTTTTCACCAAGCCCAATTTTTGTGAAGCCTTGGCGCATAGTTCGTGTACGTGGTGATGGAGTCGGAGTTTCTGGTCCAACTTAATCCCCAGGTAAACTGGAGTCCTGTCCCATACCAAATCTTTCCCATTTATGGAGAGTTTAATATCGGCCTCAAGCACCTTTCTTCCATTTGTGAACTTAGAATAGACCGTCTTCTCAGTATTCACAACCATTTTCCACCGTCTCGCGTAGTCCTCGATGCTACGGAGATCGTTTTGCAGCCGGTTCTGCAAGTGGTTGATGTTTGGCCCCGAAGTCCAGATTACTAAATCATCAGCGAACATGGCATTATCGGACACTAATCCCTCTTGCAAGTCATAGACATAGGCTAAGAACAAGGTGCAGCTGAGGGCAGACCCCTGGGGGAGTCCGTCCTCTAGAGCAAGCCGCTTCGATAGACTATTGCCAACCCGCGTGACAATAGACCTGTCCTTGAGAAAGTCCGTCACCCACCCGGACATGTTTCCAGTGACACCCAACTTCTGGAATTTATGCATGAGGCCAACGCGCCACACGCGGTCATATGCTTGCTTGAGATCAAAGAAAATTGCCAACGAATGATTTTTCTTCTGGAGTTCATTGGTCATAGACTGAACAAGACGGACCACCTGGTCCATGGGCTGCCTACCCTTACGGAAGCCACCTTGCGTCGGTGGTAGGTGCTTTCCACTCTCCAAAAACCAGTAGAGTCTTCCATTCACCATTCGCTCGGCCACTTTGCCCACACAGGACGTCAGCGATATTGGCCTGTAGCTACTTGGTAAATGGCCTGGTTTTCCTTCCTTTGGTACGGGAACCACTATGGCCTGCTTCCACACTTTCGGTAAAATACCTGTAGTCCAAGTTCGGTTAATGAGAGCCAGCAGAAGTTCTCTCCCCAGTTTACCCAGGTGGGTTAACATTTCATTGTGAACTTTGTCTGGGCCTGGTGCTTTCGCCGGCTAGCACTTTTTGAGCGCGTTTTGCAATTCTTCCATTGTGAAGGGAACTGTGAATATCTCAGGGTGGGGTCCAGAACGCTGGATACGAGCTCCCCTTTTCTTCAGACGGCGAATTTCCTTATGCTCTGGGGTCTCTTTCGACACTTTGGACTCGTTGTTCACTGCGGCAAAGTGAACATTCAGCACATTGGCTCTTTCCTTGTCGCTCGCCACGACACCTTTGTCCGATAGTAATGGTTGCGGGTTTTTGGCCTTACCCGCACCAGAGAGACTTCCGAGCAGATTCCACACCTTCCCACCGTCTAGAAGATTGAGTTTTTCACACGCACTAACCCACTTCGACTTTTTCGCCTTTTGAACAGCTGCTCGGACTTTAGCCGTAAGGTGATTGTAGCCGGCACGAGCAGCCGGTGTTTTCTTCCTCGCGGCTTCTTTCCGAGCTTTTGCTCTTAGTTTCACGAGTTTTGCAAGCTCTTTGTTCCAAAAAGGCTTGTACGGTCGCTTCCCGGTCGTTCTCGGGATCGTCACACGGGCGACCTCTAGGAGGACGTCATTGAACTTCTCGAAAGCAACATCTAAGTCTGAGTCGGCCACATCGACTGCAATTAGTCCGAGCTTGGTCTCGCACTGACTTTGGAAATCTTGCCAGTTGGCTTTATGAAAGAGCCAGTGGCGTTTATCGCACTTGGTTTTGGCCTGTCCCAAGTCAACCCTAAGCAGTATGGGCAAATGGTCGCTCCCAATGTCGTCAAGGACACTAAGGACCTGATGTCCCGCGAGATCAGCGGACACGAGCGTCAGGTCTGGCCTGGACTCCGTTCCATGGCCGTAATGGAGAAGAGTGGGCGTGCTCTTCTCGTCTTGAAGCCTGATAAGGTTGGTCTCGAGACATACCTCTTCCACGTGCTTACCAGAGCCGTTCCGCTCTGGATAACCCCACATGGGGGATTTGGCATTGAAATCTCCTGCAATTATAGTCCGTTTAAAGATCGTCTCCCCGTGGGTGGGGATCGTGATCACATTGCTTGGAGAATTGTAAATGTTCGTCACGGCGAACGTTTTCCCACATTTAGTGACTTTTACTGACAGGGTGTCAGTATTTGCGTATCGCTTACACTCGATGATCTCCACCGTGAGATCATTTCGCACCGCTGTGGTAATGCCTTGGCATCGGCCACACTTGCAATGGTATAGCGAGTAACCAGTGATGTGAAACGGCTTCCCGTGAAGCAATGTTTCTTGGAACAGTCCTACATCCACGCCGTGCTCGTGGAGTAGTTTGGTTACTTCGTGTGACTTTTGCCTGATTCCACACACATTCAATTGTAACACAATCAGGGAATATTTGAGGTGTCCCGTGCCACCTATTCGTTCTCGACCAGTCGTTTGTTGGCCTCGCACGCGCCTGTCAAGCGTCACACGTGCGAGAGGGGACGCCCTCCCCAAGGGGACATCCGCGGGGAGAGGATGCAGTCCACGCACCACACCTGTAGCTTTACTCGGTCCCACCCAGTCTCCCGACAGTGGGTATCGAGGGCCTTTTGAGGAAGCCACGGTCGGAGGGGCAGGATCGTGTCCAAGCCCCCCCAGTCGAACCTGCGTTAATGATAGATTTGACATGTTCATGAGTAATAGTGGTTTGAGCAAAATATCTTCCTCCCAGTGAAAGAGGGCTTTGCGTCGCCCCCCCCCCTAGCTCAGTGGGTCTTTCGGACATGGACGTGTGATCTTTGGCTTCCGGAAGCATGTCCGTACTAGTCTGCAACGCCACGAAGAGGCAGATCACGTGTACATCACTCGAGCAAAGTGGTGTTGGTTTCCCCAGTCGGCACAAGCCGACCTAGGGCTCCCATGCAGCCATCCTGACTCCTGAGAAAGTCGATCGCGTGCACTGTGCGAAATAACACAGTGTCAGACCGACCGGGTGTCTTTGGGTTAGGACGGCCCCCGGCGGAGACCTGGTCGAGCAGACTCGGGTGGGGGCCATCCTGACAAAGAGACATCCCCGACGTGCCGCTCCGCGGCCCGATACCCGGGTTGGGGAGGGGTGTTTTGGGGAGGGCATAAGGAGCGCAAGCTCGACGGCCCGCTGACGCCATTTCTTAATGTGATAATTAGATGCCACTGTATTCTTGTCAAAATTTATCTTTTTAAATGTATTATTGTACTCCCTCATTTTCTCAAACTTGTGGTCAGTAATGCATCTTTTTTTTCTCCCCTTAAGGTTTGTTTCTGAACTAGCCTCCCGGTGATTTTAACGGCTTGGTGCTCTGGCGAGGATGAGATTGTGATGCTGCAGAAAAACACCGAACCCACATATTAGGATAGCTAAATCAACGGTCCCGTTCTATAGAGCAGAGACGCGGCGTTGGCCTCTGATATTTAACGGGCCCAAAGGATGTGATGAAGAAGAGCAATTTCGATCAAATAAAAAAATGCCTGAAGGTGGCACAGAGCCTCCAAAGGGCGGTCCAGGGCTGTTGTAGCAGATTGTGATCTCTTAGAGGATTCTCCTTATTAATGACTTCGAAACCAATTTTTGACCAGGCCTTTTGAAATATCACCCTTCGAGATTTCTTGCTTCCGTTTTCCCTTGATGGGCTGAGACAAGCGTTTGTCGAGCTTCGCAACATGCTGCTGTCACCGGCGTTAGCTGCACCCTGCTAATCGCTTTAAGCGAAAGGCATCTCATTAAGACTTACCACCTGGCTGGATCGCGGTTCATTCACCAATATATTACAACGATTATTTAATGAGGTGGAAATGTTTTTGCGTCGCCCACGCCCACTCAAACAAGGTATTTGGTAATACAATAAATTATCCCTATTTTCAAGGGCCAAATGTTTTGAAGGCGGTCTAGGGAGTACAAGAATGAGAATTCTGCTGTCACCGACGAGATGGACATTGAAGGCTTGCATGTGGCAAAGATTTAGAATCTTTGATAACTCCTTCAGACTAGCATTATTTTGTTTAAAGAAATCCACATATCAAGATAGTTGTATTTTTCTTTATTTTACTTATACATTTGCTGCTGCGGGCCCAGAAAAATATTCATTGTAGATCAACAAAAATGTAAACATGTTCTTAACAATATTATATAAATATATATATATATACATATATATATATATATATATATATATATATATATATNATATATAAATATATATATATATATATATATATATATATATATATATATATATATATATATATATATATATAGATAAAGATATAGATATAGATATAGATATATAGATATATATAGATAGATAGATATAGATATAGATATAGATATAGATATAGATATAGATATAGATATAGATATAGATATAGATATATATGTGTGTGTGTGTGTGTTTGCGTGTGTGTGTGTATGTGTACATGTTTGTGTGTGGATGTGTATTAAAAATTAACACATCCCTTTCTGAATGCACCGGAGGCAAGTTTGTAAAAATTAAAAGAAAAATGATGTTACATAGTTTCATTGCAATTTGTGTCAAACAATAAAGGTTCTTGTATTCTTGTAATGCCATTTGTTTAACATTCTTTAACTGTTACACTGACTTGACAGATTGTCTTCATCTCAACACACAATAGAACCGCCCCAGAGCATCTTACTGTTAGTGTCCTTTGAAAGGGAACACTATTACATCAATAGGTTGTCGATCGTACGGGCGCGACGAACATATGGAAACTAGGAAGATGGGTCATATGTCTTGTTTTGTGACATCCTTTTTCAGGGAACGGGAACCTGCCACGCGCTAGCCCTTTGCGGCTCTTTTATCTTTCTCTTGTAGCTCTTGTATATTACTAGTTACCAGATCAAAATTTAATATATGGCTCTTTACCATAAAAAGGTTCCCGACCTGTATGTGTGTGTATGTGATTGTATGTGTATGTGTTTGTATATGTGTATGTGCTTTTGTGTGTATATATTTATCTATAAATGTACGTTTGTATGTGTACATGTGTATGTGTATGTTTTTGTGTAAGAATGTATTATTTATTAATATGTATGTGTGTGTATATGTGTGTATGTGTGTGTCTGTATATATGTATGTAATTATGGATGTATATATGTTTGTATATATGTATGTATGTATGTTTATATGTATGTATGTCTAAATGTATGTATTTATGTATGTATGTATGTATCTTTATGTATGTATGCATGTAAGCATGTATGTATGGATGTATTGTTTTTTTATTTGTTCGTGTGTGTTTCTGTGTCTGTCTGTTTTTCTGTCGATCCATCTCAGCCTTGGGCGACCGGTGAGTCGTATGCCCCTAGGTTTCTGCCTTTATCACTTTTTCTGCTCTCCAATCCGGCATCCTTTCAATATGTACTGTCAAACGCAGTCTTCCATTTTGTTTTTTGTTTTTTTTTGTGTGTTATATTTGCGACTATGGGTTGGAGTTTGTACAATTTATACAGTTTTTTTTCGGAACATTACTGTTTACCAGTGGGACTTATATTTTGCTTAAGCTTTTCCTCTCCCATGTATTGATCAGGTTATCTGCTTTTCTGGAAAAAGTCTCATGAGCTTTTGTTACGACTAGTCTTAAGATAGTGGTGTATACTGTTTTCTTTGTTCCCCTTAAGAGATTCTTGCTCCCCACTAGCTTTAATGGGTTGAAATTAAGGAACGGTCGGCTGCTGTTATCCTTTCTTTCACCTCCGACATTATTTCACTGTGCTCGTTTACGATCACCCTTCGATATTTGAAAGCGGCCACTTTCTCAAAGGTGTGATTGTTTATATTGATGTTGTCATCATTCTGTGTGTTTCGTAACATTATCATATATTTTGTCTTCGCTTCATTTACACCAAGTCTAGCTTTGGCCGGTACAACTTCAAGTTCCCTAAATGCTTTAATTATATCATCTCTGTTACCGCCCAGTACGTTTTATCGTCTGCTTACGCCAGGCGCTGCAATGGCTGGCTATATAGAGCTCCTAAATGTTGTTGTAACTCCGCCGTAGCCGGTCCCAAGCCCGGGTGAGAAAGGAGGAGGGTTGGGCGAAGGGCTAGCAACCCTTCCCTGTAAAAAAAAGACCTGCTACAAAAACACGAACAAAGATTTCAAAAGGGAACTCGGACCTTGGAAAGGATGGGTCTCCTAACAGAGAATTAATGAAGCTGGGTGGCCAAAGCCAACTGGAAACCAACCGGCGGACAACCATCCTCTCCACTAGGACCACCACCAGTCTAGGAACATGGAACGTAAGGACCATGTTCGAAACTGGAAAAACTGTCCAAGTTGCTGCTGAAATGCAAAGATACAAACTAGCCATCTTGGGAATAAGTGAGTCTCGATGGATAGGCTCAGGTCAGATAAAGCTCAACACAGGGGAACTGCTGCTATATTCAGGCCACGAAGATGAAAATGCGGCGCACAACCAAGGAGTGGCACTCATGCTTTCCAGAACTGCCCAGAACGCACTTATAGGGTGGGAAGCGCATGGTTCCCGTATAATCAAGGCAAGATTTAAGACCAAAAAACGAAAAATCAATATGGACATCCTACAGGTGTACGCTCCTACCAACGACAGTAAAGAAGAGGACAAAGAGGATTTCTACAACAGACTGCGAACCCTGGTCCAAATGTGTCCTAAGAGCAATATGGTTATACTCATGGGCGACCTAAATGCGAAAATAGGCAGCAACAATAAAGGCTATGAAGAATGCATGGGAACACAAGGTATGGGAGAGATGAATGAAAATGGTGAAAGACTAGCAGATCTATGTGCTACAATTGGACTAGTCATCGGAGGAAGCCTCTTCATGCAAAGAAATATCCACAAGGCGACATGGATTTCACCAGATATGTCAACGGCTAACCAAATTGACCATTCTGTATCTGCAATAAGTTTAGACTGTCGCTCCAAGATGTTGGAGTAAAAAGGGGGGCAGATGTAGCCTCAGACCACCATCTACTGATTGCCAAATTAAGGCTGAAACTGAAAAAGAACTGGACAAACGAGGGAAGCAAGCGCCAACATTTTAACATCAACCTCTTGAAAGATGAGTCCAAGCTAAAGGAGTTTAAACTTACCATCTCCAATAAGTTCCAGATTTTACAGGAACTAGGCAATGAAGAAACAATTGACAAAAACTGGAAAGAAATCAAAGAGATATTCACGACTACCTGTGAAGAAGTGTTGGGCCCTAGGCAACAAACGCATAAAGAATGGATTTCTGCTGAAACCATGGAAAAAATCCAATATAGGAGAAAGAAGAAGGCAAATCTAAACAATAGCCGCACCAGAACCGAAAAGGCCAGAGCATCAACAGAATACTCAGAAGCAAATAAAGAAGTTAAACGTATTGAAACCATGGAAAAAATCCAATATAGGAGAAAGAAGAAGGCAAATCTAAACAATAGCCGCACCAGAACCGAAAAGGCCAGAGCATCAACAGAATACTCAGAAGCAAATAAAGAAGTTAAACGTAGTATAAGGACAGATAAAAAGAACTACATAGAAGGATTAGCAAGTGAAGCAGAGGAGGCTGCGTACCATGGAAACACAAGAGAATTATTCAGTACAATCAAAAAGTTATCTGGAAAGTTCAACAATCCAGTGAGACCAGTTAAAACTAAAGATGGGAAATCAATACCTGATGAAGAGGGTCAGAAAAAAAGATGGATAGAACATTTTGAAGAACTCCTCAACCGGCTAGCACCACAACACACACTCAACATAGAGCCAGCGGAAAAAGATCTAGAAATAGAGTGCAGCACACCCACAAAGCAAGAAATATACATAGCAATTAAACAACTAAAGAAAGGCAAGGCGGCAGGTCCAGACAGAATACCGACAGAAGCCTTGACAGCAGATATTACGACTAGCACTGAAATGCTACACACACTATTCAAGAAAATATGGGAGGAAGAACAGATACCGGCTGAATGGAAAGAAGGAAACCTCGTTAAGCTCCCGAAGAAAGGAGACCTTAGTTCTTGTTCTAACTATAGGGGAATAACCCTGCTGTCGATCCCAAGCAAAGTTTTCAACAGAATGCTGCTAAACAGAATGAGGGAGGCAATAGACATCAATCTTAGGGACCAACAAGCAGGGTTCAGAAAAGACAAATCCTGCACAGACCAGATTGCCACACTGAGAATTATTGTGGAACAATCTCTGGAGTGGAACTCGCCACTATACGTCAACTTCATTGACTATGAGAAGGCTTTTGATAGTGTCGACAGACAGACTCTGTGGAAGCTGCTTAGACACTACGGGGTACCACAAAAATTGACAGACATAATTAAGGCTTCTTACGAAGGACTATCGTGCAGAATTGTCCACGGCCAACAAACAACGGCGGCTTTTGAGGTACAGACCGGTGTCAGACAGGGGTGTCTGCTCTCGCCTTTCTTATTCCTGCTGACCATTGATTGGATAATGAAAATGTCTACAGAGCAGAAGAGAAATGGTATCCAGTGGACACTATGGAAACAGCTTGATGACCTGGATTTTGCGGATGATCTGGCCCTAATATCACACACACAGCAACAGATGCAAGAGAAAACCAATTATGTAGCACAGTACTCTGCTTGCATCGGCCTGAACATCCACAGAGGAAAAAGCAAAGTCCTTAAAATAAATACATCAAGCAACACACCTATAGCACTGGAAGGAACAAACCTTGAGGAGGTGGATAGCTTTACATACCTCGGCAGCATCATTGACATACAAGGAGGGACAGACGCCGACATAAGAGTGAGAGTTGGTAAGGCAAGAGCGGCATTTAACCAGCTAAAAAAGGTCTGGAGCTGCAGCAATTTGACCCTCCAGACCAAGGTCAAGGTATTCAACACCACAGTGAAACCTGTCTTGCTATATGGGGCAGAAACATGGCGAACAACAGCAGCTGGTTCAAAAAAAGCTACAGACCTTTATCAACTCATGTCTCCGAACGATTTTACGAATCCGCTGGCCCACCGTCATCACCAACGAGGATCTCTGGCGGCGCACACAACAAGAACCAGTGGAAGAGTTAATCTGCCAGCGCAGATGGAAATGGATTGGCCACACCCTCAGAAAACCTGCATCCAGTATCACGAGACAAGCCCTGACTTGGAACCCCCAGGGTAAGAGAAAAAGAGGTCGACCCAAAACAACTTGGAGAAGGGAACTGGAGGCAGACATCAAAAAGAGTGGGCACAACTGGGGACAGTTGGAGAGGCTTGCCCGGGATGCCTGGAGAGCCTTTGTTTGTGGCCTATGCCCCAGACGGGACGACAGGCGATGATGATGATGAAATGTTGTTGTTCTTAAAAATCTCTCTGGAAGTAGCTTGTTATGGTTTCAATGGTTCTCACCAAATGCTTCTACTAACATTTTCTAGCGTGATGTTGAAAAGGATAAACGAAAGTAAATCTACTTGTTTGAGGTCATAATTAACTGGGAACTTCCTCGAGTATTCTCCCTTTACTTTAATTCTACTTTTGGAGTTTGCCATCGCTTTATATGCATGACCGGGTAAGTTCGTTAGGGACTCCAAGTTCTTCTAGAGCATTGTATAGGTAATTCCTGTCTACGCTATCGTATGCTGTTTTGTATTCCACATATAGTTGGTGTATATCGATGTTATATTCGTAGCATTTCTCCAGTAAACATCTAATAGTAAAAATATGATCCATGGTGGATATATTCTGCTTGAATCCCAATAAGTAGTTTTGTAGGATCTGTTCATTATACTTGCCAGTTTTCTTGCTATTAGTTTGTGAATTGGGGTTATGAGGGCAGTGTCCCTTTCTACATATTTTCTGCCAGATTTTGGATATGAGTTCACGTATTTGTCTATGCAATTCATTTCCACCTAGTTTTATGAGTTCTGCAGACACGAGATCTTTTCTAGTAATTCCAGAGGTTATGTTGATTTTCATGGTAGAGATCAACTTTTGTATTTCATACAGCGTTGGTTGATTGATCAATAGGTCCGATCCTACTGAGGGTAGAGCATAATCCTCATTGGTTCCTGCACCTAACCCATTCAGTACCTTCAAACTGTTGTGCCCATCTCTCTAGTACCATACTGCTCTCTGTGTTCAATTCTCCACCCATATTGTCACATATGTGGGATCTTACTTGAAAGCCGTTATTTCCATGCTTTCTCTTACGATAAATTCCCCTCACATCTCTTTCCTTTGCCAGCACTTATATCTCTACTATCTTTGATTTTTTTACCAACACTTCTATCGCTACTATCTTTGATTTTTTTTCCAACACTTCTATCTCTACTATCTTTGATTTTTTCCAACATCTCTATCTCTACTATCTTTGATTTTTTTCCAACACTTCTATCTCTACTATCTTTGATTTTTTTCCAACACTTCTATCTCTACTATCTTTGATTTTTACCCAACACTTCTATCTCTACTATCTTTGATTTTTTTCCAACATTTCTATCTCTACTAGCTTTGATTTTTTCCAACATTTCTATCTCTACTAGCTTTGATTTTTTTCCAACACTTCTATCTCTACTATCTTTGATTTTTTTCCAACACTTCTATCTGTACTTTCTTTGATTTTTTTCCAACACTTCTATCTCTACTATCTTTGATTTTTTTCCAACACTTCTATCTCTACTATCTTTGATTTTTTTACCAACACTTCTATCTCTACTATCTTTGATTTTTTTCCAACACTTCTATCTCTACTATCTTTGATTTTTCCAACACTTCTATTTCTACAATCTTTGATTTTTGCCATATACGATTTTCTTTCTACAAATGGTGTCAGCCACCGTTCTTGTTTGATTAAAATTGTCTCCCGTTGCAACCTAATAATCTGAGCTTTGTTTCTTTCTTCTATAAGTTCTCTGCATTCTGCGTCCTACCAATCCTGTTTTTTTCACTGTGTGTTTAAATCCTAGTGTTCCCCCTGTAACATTTTTACACGTGTTCTGTTGTCATTGCTCTCGTCATGCAGACTTTCTTTTCGGATAGTTGATCTGTAAGCAGGTTCTTTCCCGATTTTCGCATTGAAATGTCCAGGGATTATTTTGGTATCATGGCGTGGTGCCCCATCAAATACTCGTTCAAGTTTTTCGTAGAAAGTTTCCTTAATGCTTTTATCCGTATGCTCCGTTTGGGGCATGTGCGCAGATTAACCTGATCTCAAACATATTTCCTCGTATCTTTATTGGGAATAGTCTTTCACTCTCTGGTTTAAACCCAATGACTGCATATGCCGTTTCTGTTTGGACTGTAAACTCTGTTACTAAGGTATTGGTTTTGGTTCCACTGTAGAATAGTGTATAATCCTTATATATTTAGGATATTCGAGTCTTTCCATCTGATCTCTTTCAGTGCCGCTTTACCACTCTATATCTTAGCAATTCGTCATTGAAGCGGGCTAATGCTCCCGCTCTGTGTAGACTCAATACTTTCCATGCGCTATCTTTATATCCTATGTTTGTTCAGGATGAGGTCGAAGTCCATAATTATCAAACCATTTTTTTTCGTATGAGGTTTAGCTTTCGTAACATATGATTTTTTTTTAAATGACATGGTAATCAGCCCTGCTCACAGCCGTCTGAGGATGTGTGTATGTGGGGGTAGGGGGAGGTTTACCTCTTCCAGCTCTCAGGGTAGCTGTCTTTGTATTGGGTTGGGTCCCTTGCCTTTGTTGATCCCTTTACTTCCTACAAGATAGTAGGTTCTGATGTTGGTCCGCCCCGGGTATTTTATTTCCCCGGTACCCGCCATATCTGGTGGGCTTTCCCCTATCCGCCACCTGGGGAGGCGCTCGATGGAAGATCAGTATCTCCTCACGAGATGTATGTTTGTATGTATGTAATTCGTCCATCTGGTTGAGGTGTCGGTGTTTGAGATGACGATGTTTGAGGTTATGGTTGTCAAGATGTCAGTGGACGAGATGTTGGTTGACGAGGTATTGGTAGAGTTGTCGGTAGATGAGGTTTAGGTGGAGGAGATTTAGTGTAGGAGAAGTTGGGTGACGAGTTTTCGATGGTCAATGTGTCGGTGGTCCAGGTGTCGGTGGTACAGATGTCGGTGGTCAAGATGTCGGTAGTGAAGATTTCGGTTGTCCAGATGTCGGTGGTCTAGATGTCGTTGATCTAAATGCCAGATTAAGCCAACGAGTTGAAGTCTAAATCGCCAGAGTCTCCCTTAAATGTCTAATTGTTATTTAGATTTCTGGGAAAAAACGCCCGAGTCTTGGAAACATTCGTAAATTTGGTGCCGGAGTCGGTGGTCGAGGTCTTGATGGAAAACGTGTCGGTGGATTAAATATTGATGATCTACGTTTCATTCAAAGAGGTGTCTGTGGTCGAGGTCTTGGTGTTTGAATTCTCGCTGGATAGGGTGTCGGTGGACGATGTTTCGTTTGACGTGGTGTCGATGGACGTCGTTTCGGTTGACGAAGTGTCGGTGGTTGAAGTTTCATTTGAAATGGTGTCGGTGGACGATGTATTGAAGGACCGGGTTTCGTTTGACATGGTGTCGCGGGTTGAAGTTTCGTTGGAAATGGTGTCAGTGGTCGATGGTTCGTTTGACGTGGTGTCGGTGGTTGAAGTGTCGTTGGAAATGGTGTCAGTGGTCGATGGTTCGTTTGACGTGGTGTCGGTGGTTGAAGTGAGCAACCTTTACCACTCAGTGGTCGATGGTTCGTTTGACGTGGTGTCGGTGGTTGAAGTGTCGTTGGAAATGGTGTCAGTGGTCGATGGTTCGTTTGACGTGGTGTCGGTGGTTGAAGTGTCGTTGGAAATGGTGTCAGTGGTCGATGTTTCGTTTGACAAGGTGTTAGTAAACGATGCGTAGGTTGACGAATGGTCGGTAGAAGTGTTTTCGGTGGAGAAAGTTTCGATATACGAGCTGTTGATGGACGAGGTGACGGTGGACAAGGTGTCTGTATACGATGTGTGGGCCGACGAGGTGTTTGTGGACAGGATGTCGTTGGAAAAATTGTAGGTAAACAAGGTGTCGGTGTGTGAGGTCCCAGTGTTAGTGTAATCAGATTCAGACCACGAGCAAAGGGCTTGATCTCTAGATTCTTGATTCTATTGATAAACGCCCAATTCTTTGAAACATTCGTGGAGCTGGTGCAGGTGTCCGTATTCGAGGTGTCGGTGCTCAATGTCTCGCTGGACAAAGTGTCAGTGGACAATGTCTCGCTCGACAAACTGTCGGTGGACGGTGTATTGTTTGACGTGCTTTCGTTCGACGAGGTGTCAGTGTATGATGTGTAGTTTGAAGAATGGTCGGTGGACGAGTTGGTTTGCGATGTGTAGGCCGACGATGTGTCTGTGGACGAAATGTCGTTTGATGAGGTGTAGGAAGATGAAGTGTCGCTGTACGAGCTAGAGGTAGAAGATGGGTCGCCGTTCAAAGTGTCGGTGGTCGAGGTATCAGATTCAGACGACGAGCAAATGGGTTGATCTCTAAACTCTTTCCTTCGACGCGTTAAACTTTTTTGGACTTTGTGAAAAATCGCTCGTGTCTTTCTAAACTTTTGTCGACCTGAAGCAGGTTTCGGTGGACAAAGTAGAACGTTTTCCTCTCCATGTGTACTATTGAAATAATGGCAATGCATGCAAGAGAATAAACCGGAAAAGCAGTTCCGTAGTAGCGTATCTTTAGCCATTAGGCAAAATGTGATTAGCTACGAAATGCTCAAAAATAATGTATATTAAACTATATGTGCTTCAAGCCTCTAAGACTATGCAGAAAACTGAAAAAAATCTAATAGGTTATGTAATAGTAATGGTCAATGTTAACGTTAAATAAAAATATCGTATGTGGTGTGAGTCTTTAAAAAAACACGCAGATATATATTCAATGAAACTGAAAATAACTAACAAATAATACAATTTTAATGATAAATATAAAGTTTAATTAACAATATCTTTAACTGAGGCACAAAAACGATTTAACAATATATCTTTTCCGCACAAAGAACTTTGTAATTATTAAACGTTGAATTCAAATAGATATGAAAATTTAAAATAAAAATTAATTAATTGTTTAAATCGTTTTTAAACGGAAATATCCACACAAAAATGGCTCTGACCTTAAAATATCTGTCTTGATCAATGGCGCGAAATCCAAATAATGCCTCTTGGTAATGACATCCGGTATAAAATTAATAATGGCGTCCTACACAACAGTGGTCCTAGAGATTTTAAAGCTTTGCTAATGGTTGGAATCGGTTGGTTCGCAATTGCCCAGCTACCAAAACTGGTTCTCACCGTTGACCACTCTGGTCAAAACCGGTTTCTGGGTCTTCTTTTAAAATTTTGTTTACTCATTGAAAATATGACATCGGTTCGTTGTTGTTTCTTGTGTGTGTGTGGTGAAGGGTGGGTAGGGTTGAGGGGGTTTGTTTTGCCAAAACCTGTCGCCATTATATTTAAAATTAACGGCACTAGGGCCAGGGAACGTCTCAGATAGGCAGTAGTTATCTTCAATGATCAAACGACAACATTGGTTTAAAGGGTTACTTAATTTCCTTTACGACAATTCTCTCATTAAAAAAATAGAAAATGTTAACAGTAGACGTGGCCTATGTCAATGTAAGGCTGAGTGAACCTTAATTAAATGATCTTGAAATAAAATGAAGCACATTCTTCTTGTGTACAAGTATTAGAAATAAGGAAGCTACAAATTAAAACATTGATTTCTCGCACGTTTAACACTAAAACGTGCACCTTTATTAGCTGTTTCAGCTGATTTAAGTTCTGACATATTTCAATAATTTTATGCATAAAGGCTTTCTTCAGTTATACCTTGTTTTTAATTTGACTAATTATCAACAGGTTATAACACGTAAGTATGCATCTGACCACAAACATCTAATTACGAAGTACGTTCTATTACATCATGGGAACGATCGTCTTAAGACGTCGTCACAACCAATCGACCAAAGACCATATTAAATGACCGCAACATCTAAGGTCCCACTAAAGACACGAGACCATATTAAATGACAGCAACATCACAAGTCCCACTAAAGACACAAGACCATATTAAATGACAGCAACATCGCAAGTCCCACTAAAGACACAAGACCATATTAAATAACAGCAACATCGCAAGTCCCACTAAAGACACAAGACCATATTAAATGACAGCAACATCGCAAGTCCCACTAAAGACACAAGACCATATTAAATGACAGCAACATCGCAAGTCCCACTAAAGACACAAGATCATATTAAATGACAGCAACATCTAAGGTCCCACTAAAGACACAAGACCATATTAAACGACAGCAACATCACAAGTCCCAGTAAAGACACAAGACCATATTAATTGACAGCAACATCGCAAGTCCCACTAAAGACACAAGACCATATTAAATGACAGCAACATCGCAAGTCCCACTAAAGACACAAGACCATATTAAATGACAGCAACATCGCAAGTCCCACTAAAGACACAAGACCATATTAAATGACAGCAACATCGCAAGTCCCACTAAAGACACAAGACCATATTAAATAACAGCAACATCGCAAGTCCCACTAAAGACACAAGACCATATTAAATGACAGCAACATCGCAAGTCCCACTAAAGACACGAGACCATATTAAACGACAGCAACATCACAAGTCCCACTAAAGACACAAGACCATATTAAATGACAGCAACATCGCAAGTCCCACTAAAGACACAAGACCATATTAAATGACAGCAACATCGCAAGTCCCACTAAAGACACAAGATCATATTAAATGACAGCAACATCTAAGGTCCCACTAAAGACACGAGACCATATTAAATGACAGCAACATCGCAAGTCCCACTAAAGACACAAGACCATATTAAATGACAGCAACATCGCAAGTCCCACTAAAGACACAAGACCATATTAAACGACAGCAACATCGCAAGTCCCACTAAAGACACAAGACCATATTAAATGACAGCAACATCGCAAGTCCCACTAAAGACACAAGACCATATTAAATGACAGCAACATCGCAAGTCCCACTAAAGACATGCTACGTGTACATTATCGTTTTTTGACATCATTTTAATTCAAGAGATGTCATTTTAAAAAAAATAAAAAAAATGTTTTTTGATTTTAATGTTTGTTGATACCCCGCTTCCTTTCAAATAATTTACTTTGTTTGCTCTTTCTCCTTGTTTTAACTGGTAACTTCTGATGTTTTCAGGTATGCTGGTATACATTTTATACATTTTTTATTTATAATTTGTACTGTTTCGGCAATGTCTCTTCTATAGGTTGTATTTACGACATCATAAATACTCCAGATGATTGGTCCAAGACCTATAACCAATGTATGCTACACAGTCTTCTCTTATCTTACTTTTCTGTCATTTTTTTTAAAGCAATATATTTTCTTCACAGTCCATGTGTCTGATTTAGGTTTTATCTTTACCGTTGATATTGGTGTCACATAACACATAAGAATATTTAAAAAAATAAATACAAATTAACAACAAATACGTTCGACGCCTCTGAACTTATGACAAAAGCCTTTAACTAGCGCAGTTTACTTCTTCCCTGAGTTTATTTTTTTATCACCACTTTCATGTTCCGTAATACCTAAAGCAGGGTTCTCAAACTCGCGACGAGCGGGTCATTTGCGGTCCTCAAGACAATATGTTACGGCCCGATACCTGAAAGCAAATGTCGGTGTTATAGCGCCCCGCGCGTTCTCCCCAATTCTCAAAACTCTAATTTGGCCCTTCGCCACAGTTTCAGTCGAATCTCACCCGACAATTATTTCATTTTATTATGTTTGTATAGGTTTGAACGTTGATTACAATGGTAAAAACCCTTTTTTTTTCAATCGGACTAGAAGTTTTTATTATTTTATAGCATTTGATGAGACAAACATGGCCAAAATCCGAATTTGATCACAGGACTGCAGACATCAAAACACACAGAGCCTCTTATTAAATTTTGCTTATCTTTGTCCTTTGAAGATGCCAACCCACTTTTAATTTTTTAATTTTTTTATTTATTTTTTTTGGCGCTAAAAATTCAGCTGATTGAAAAGCAATTTTCCACTATGAGATCTTACAAGTCCCAAGTTTAAGGCCAAACTCTTTGATGGGCATCTTTAAGCTATACTGAGTGTATCAATTTCTTCCTCACTCAAGCCAAATGTAGCTCAGCTGCATAAGAAGAAGCGCTGTCAGGTCTCTGGCAAGAAGGAGTAGGAGGATGTAAGTGAAACCTAGTTCTTGAGAACCCTTGTGTTTTTATTTGTTGTTAATAAAGGTTGAGCAGATTGTAACAGGTTTCTTGATTGACTTTGTCATCGCTTTCTTTGTGGAATACTTGATGCGGCCCAGTCTCACACAGACTCTACCTTCTGCGGCCCAGTCTCACTCAGACTCTACCTCCTGCGGCCCAGTCTCACTCAGACTCTACCTCCTGCGGCCCAGTCTCACTCAGACTCTACCTCCTGCGGCCCAGTCTCACTCAGACTCTACCTCCTGCGGCCCAGTCTCACTCAGACTCTACCTCCTGCGGCCCAGTCTCACTCAGACTCTACCTCCTGCGGCCCAGTCTCACTCAGACTCTACCTCCTGCGGCCCAGTCTCACTCAGACTCTACCTCCTGTGGCCCAGTCTCACTCAGACTCTACCTCCTGCGGCCCAGTCTCACTCAGACTCTACCTCCTGTGGCCCAGTCTCACTCAGACTCTACCTCCTGCGGCCCAGTCTCACTCAGACTCTACCTTTTGCGGCCTCCAGATAGTTTAAGTTTGAGACCCCTGACTTAAACCTACTTTTTACTATCCCGCAATACTTTTTATTACGCCTATGTTCGTAGACGTTCGTACTAACTCCATAAATAATAGGTTCTATTTACGTGTAAACTAGACATTTGGTGCAGTACAAATACAAAACGTTTGAGTAGAGCGCCATTGTTCAATATCATATGTCGAGAAAAGCATATCCGAAGAACACTTTATGCATGTATGTATGTGTGTCTGTATGTGTGTTTCTGTGTGTGTGTGTGTGTGTCTGTGCATGTGTGTGTCTGTGCATGTATGTGTATGTGTTTGTGCGTGTCTGTGTGTGTCTATGTATGTGTGTGTGTCTGTGTGTGTGTGTCTGTGTGTGTGTCTGTGTGTGTGTGTCTGTGCATGTGTGTGTCTGTGTTTGTGTGTGTCTGTGTGTGTCTATGTATGTGTGTACGTGTGCGTGCGTGCGTGCGAGTGCGTGTGTGTATGTGTCTCCTTGTGTGTATGTGTCTCCTTGTGTGTATGTGTGTTTCTGTGTGTGTCTGTGTGTGAGTGTATGCATGCATGCATGTATAGATATATTATTAATGTTATTATGCTCCTACAATATAATAAAAAATAACGCATTTATAACGTACATTAGACATGATAAAGCAAAATCGTACCTTCTTAGTTTATAAACTATAACAACATAAGGGCCTTAATTAGTTGCGGCTTCATTTGTGCAGTAGAAATCCTGCTGGAAATTAACATCACGGTCACGTTTCTACCACTAGATGCTGTTAGATCACTTTTAACTCTGGGACCTATGGCAGTCATATCAGCCTGTTGGGTGCATGTATCAATGGCTAGACTTGTGTTAGTTAGTGAGAGTCAACATTAATCTTGATTGTCGTAGATCACTAGGAACATACAACTGGACGAATCTTCGGTTAGCACACTACAGGGTTAACAATGAGTCGACGCTACATTTTTCAATGAAATTATAAACAACTTCAAATCTTCCGTTTGAATTGTTAAATGGATAGGATGCGAACATCGTTTCAACTGATGGGATATTCGCTGGGATAAATCACTATAATTACCCTTTGTTTCGGTGTTGCTTCTTTTTTTAATGATCGGATATCCCTCTGAAAACCTAAAATTGATAGTTTGTTTCTGTTAAACTACGGAGAGCACATACCGTTAACGTAATTATTTGATCACCCTGGAACACCTCAGTTATCAAATACCAGTCTGAGAACTTAATCTGTGATCGGCACCTTTGAACAACCAGATACATTATCTTCAGATTGGCGATGTACAAGCTCTTCAACGAACCTCATTGGATTTCTTTAGCTGATTGTTTAAACAATTAAACATCGCAGGTTACTGCTGCTCACTTTCAAAACGTTAAGCCTACATATATTGTTTTAGCGTACTATAAAAAAAAAAAAAATTACGTCGTTTAAAATGGTTCTTGTGAAACAACTGAAGGAAGGAGATCTCTTGTCCCCAACAAACGTCGAACTTCGTCATTTAGAAACCGGGAACGCCGGTAACAATCTTGCACTTCCAGATGAAAAAGAAGAAAACAATTCCGATTCCGAATCGGCCGTCTGGGACGATTCTGCCGACGACGACAATAATTCTGAAGCAGGCGATGACGGCGGCTTCTGTCTGGGTTTGAGATTATACTTGTTGAGACGCAGGCTCCGTGAGTTATGGCTGAAGCTGGTCCGCTCTTTGGGTATATGTGTTCCTGTGATGTACCTGTGTCTGTATCTGTCGTATTTCTCCTACGCCATGTACCTCCGCCATGACGACAGCAGCATCAGTGGTCTGATCGTCATCACTGTGATCATCTTCTTGGTGCTGCTTGTCAGGGGAGTATCAAAGTACGAACCCATCGCCAAGGTCAGCGAGCTTTTCTTGAGACATCCGAAGGTAGCAAATCGCCTCCAAAAGTATGTCCTAATTTGTACACGTTGAATTAGAATTATTGATCGATTCATTTGCCATACATTTGACTTTCCATTATATCGACATTTATTTAAAATAAAATAATATTTGTTGCCTTCAATATTTTAAAGAATAGTTAATTCCGTAATACGAAGGGAAGAGACAATGACGCATAATCTTTGCTGCAAATGATGTGCAAGAATGTACAGCCTTTTCTTAACAAAGACATTGCTTACCTTTTTTATTGGGCTTTTAAATCTCACACATCTTGCTCTACTCAATTCGTATTTATTTTAAAGTTTGACATATTTTTATATTTTATTCACTTTAAAAACAGGCTTTTAAGACTACACAATGCATATAACGTTAAAGTTTATTCCAGTGGTCGGTAAACGCAATAGTCAAATACGCCAAATATCAACAGCAGGACGATTACAAAATTTTTGAGAGCCAAATTTCTTTTCAAGAACCTGTCAAGAAACATGTTTTTCGGAATCAACCCCGATTTTTGGTTTGACTGGCCGAGGAGCACTCAGGTCGCTAAAGAGCCGCATGTGCCTCGCGAGCCCCGATCTCCCGACCACTGGTCTATTCATACAAAGTCTAACGTCGTTAGCTTATCTCCTCTCTGAAGGCTGGTCGTGTTTGCTTGTGTTGTCGTCGGATGTGTTACTCTGATCACAGAGGTTGTCCTCATCCGTCCCAAGAATCTGGTCTCACTCACGGGGATCGCCGGCATTTATCTGGTCTTTTTCATTACATCCACACACCCGCATAAGGTGAGTGACGATAATAGGTGTGTGTTACATAATACTTTAAATCTCTTGAATCTATCCTCGCCAAGATTAAACACGTGTCTGAAGTCTACATGTGCACAGGAGAAATGCGTATTATTGGCTTATAAAACGTTGTCAATCACCAGTGAATCGCACTCGGGAAAGCGACGGCTAAGTCAATAAATTAAACGATCTGGTGCGCTTAAACATTACTTACACTTCATGTCATGTTCTCATTTCACTTGTTAAACCATTTCTCTGCCCCTCCCCACCTTTTGCCTTTCTCGTTACGACCAATTGCAGTGGACTTAATGTTCCTTTCTTCTGTCCCATTTTTTGCATGCATTAACTCCCACACCTACTGATGGTCTGTCTCATTCCTCTTGCTTTCCTCAAGGATACTACACCGCAGTTAAGTGTTTATTTTCATTTTGTTTTGTTTCGACTATTGTTTGTTCTTTGACGAAGGCTTCTTGCTGAAACGTTCATTTTTTAATTTTTTTTGTTGTTTTTTTTTGTTGCGTCCTTTTTTCACAACTAGTTTTTCCCATACTTTGTTTAACTCATTTACTTTAAGTTAATGGCTTTTTAATGCATTATTTAATATATTTAGCTACATCTAACCAGTTGTATTTAGATTTCATCGTTGGAGTTACGAATTTAGCAATATGCAAAATTAATGTGTTTGTGTCGCACCTTTACCATGTTGCACCTTCACCGGACTCCCATGTTGCACCTTCACTGGACTCCCATGTTGCATCTTCACTGGACTCCCATGTTGCACCTTCACCGGACTCCCATGTTGCACCTTCACCAGGCTCCCATGTTGCACCTTCACCAGACTCCCATGTTGCACCTTCACCAGACTCCCATGTTGCACCTTCCCCGGACCCCCATCTTGCACCTTCACCACCCTCCCATGTTGCACCTTCCC
>CAXITT010000538.1:146996-166014 GCA_964033795.1 Lymnaea stagnalis | reverse complement strand
AGTTTTTAAAAATGCATTCTAAACATTTATGGTTAATTTTTCCCCCCCCCCCCCCAAATTAATCAATTAATTATCCTGCCCATGTCAACATAGGCATTCATGATAGATGGTCAGCAGGATTCTTTTATTCGGTATTTATAATTAATTGCCATAATACGATATATTGTCATATATAGAGAACTCTAACTCTTACAGTAAAATTTTAAAAAAAAATGGATTTTTTAAAAGGTTTATTAAATAACGAAGATTGAGAGAGGAAATTTAGAACTGTGACACCAAGACAATTTCATTCTCTTACATTCTTACGTGTATTTTCTCAACCCCCAGATGCGGTCGGAGGCTATCTCCACGTACGCCCTGTGCGGCTTTGCGAACTTCCTCTGTGTCGTGGTCATTATGGCCACCTACATCGTTTTGGTACCTCACAGAAAGAGGACCGTGTACAAATACGTGCTGCGTGCAATGCTCGTGGGTCATTGTGCCAGCTTTCTAACAGCTTGTGTAGCAGGTTCGTTCAATGTTAATTTTTTTTGTTTTCGCATTTGTAAGTTGCGTTTTAGCCATTTTCAAAAAAAAATTGTGTCCTGTGTTCAATTAGACAAAAGCAAATGATGATTTTAAAATAATTCTATTTTACTTGTATTTTTATTAAATTTCTAAACCTAAACAAGAGTTAATATAGTTGAAATTTTTTTATATTTGAAATCCAAAAAGATGCAATAAATTTTACAAAATATTTCATTTCAGGATTGTTTCTTCATTGAGTCCATTTTTATCGTAACAGTTAAGATTTAAAAAAAACTTTACATCCGATGGTGATGGTTTTCTTTTAGTTTTGTTTATAATTAAAAGATGAATTTAAAAAAAACAACTTGTTAATATTATTTCATGACTGTGGACCGACAAATATCTGTTTAAGTAAGGAATAGTACACGTTCCACCTATTTACATTTTTCTATTTGTACGTGAGAAAATTATTGGTTAGTCTGGAAGGTGATAAAATAAGTAATCTATGAGGAACTTACATGAAGCTCCTGAACCATCCAACACACAAAATATGTCGGCATTCACAACGCATTTTAATACCTCCCAAACATCTTAAATCTTTAATGGTGTTAAAATAAAATAAAACAAAATCTACAGTTTTTCTAATTCAAAATATTTATTTCTTCTGTTTTTTCTTCTTATTCTCCATTAGACCAGCAAACTCAAAACTCTTCAGTGGATCAGCTTTTCGTTTCTGTCATGAAAAAGACAAAACAAGTCATATTTTAAGGTTCTAATAGTATGATAGTTTTTACATTGAATAACATACAGCATCTGAAATAAGAATGCTTTTAATTCAATGAAATATCTTATTTGACTATGCAACCAAGGGAGACGAGATAGGAAAATATGTATATAATAAACAAGTAAAGGATGCTCTCTTTGTCCCTCAGTTTTTTTTTAAAAATTAGCTGTGGAATGGGAACGAACAAGGCATTTGGATTTTTAAACCTTTCTGCCGCAACATATTGTATACCCTGTCCCCGACGACTACGTGTAGCACACCCGTACACTTATTATAATGGGAAAAAGTGTTTCTGGCTATTCCTGGCAACTGGGTGGGTTACACTCATAGTCTTATTTCACAGTGAATGGTTCTCTTTATGTTATTTTCTGTTTTACAATGTGGCATGATTTAGTTGCCTTGTAATCAAACTCTCTTCCCAGATCATGTTGTTTCTCCCAATGAAAATTTTGTTCTGTACATTAATGAAAAATGATACAAACAATAGCCGACTGCACCAACAGGGAAGGTAAAAAGGGACTGATGAGATCTAAATAAAAGCCTTTAATGGCTGCTTACTACACACTGGCGCTCTTCATCAGAACAGCACTTCAGTGGAATTTTTATTGAGCCATGTTGATGGAAATCCTCTTTTTAAGGCAGCATTTTCAATGAAGAGATTCAGCAAAGTTCTGATTCATATTTCCTTTGATAACAAAGATCAATCATTTCTGGCTCATGACATCTTTGCTCCCATAAGAGATGTATGAGAAACATTCCTGAGAAATTTGGCGAGATATTTTGTTCCTGGAGAGTACATCATAGAATGTGAGGAACTGGTTGGTTCCAGAGGTCGGTGCAGATTTATTCAATATATGCCAAGAAAGCCAGACAAATATGGAATAAAAATCTTCTGTGCCTGCGAATCGTCAGCGCCCTACCAGCAAAGAGAAATGTCGGAATATCCCCAGAGACTGTGATTTCACTCATAACAGGCTTCCAGGCAAGTGGCTGCAATGTCAGAACAGACTATTATTTCATTACCCTACAACTTGCAGAACCAATGGCCAAGTACAGACTCACCCCATAGTTGGAACAGTGAAATGGAACAAGATGTTTCTACCCAAATGTTTCGAGCAATAGAAGGTCCTGCCTCTCGACAGATCAGTTTTTTTATTCAGACTAGAAACAACCTTGTCAAATACCAGAGCTCAGAGCAGAAAAATGTATTGCTCCAGTACGCAATCATCCTGATATTGAATGTAAAACTGAATGCAAGAAACCAGGGATTGTGCTCTATAACAACAAAATCAAAGGAGGCAATCTTCGTCATGGACCAAATGGCCAAGGTCATCTCTGTAAATACAAAAAAACTAAAAGATGGCCTCTGGTTGTGTTTTTTTAAACACAGTTGACTTGGCATCAATTATAGCAAGTTATAGTTGCGGCGGAAAGGGTTAAAATAAATCCAGTGACCACTGTCAAATTTTAAAGATACCAAGTTTAACAGGGAAGAGCTTTACAAAAGAAAGAAATTCCTCATCAGTTGCATGCAAACTAAATTTATTTATGAGCTAAACTGCAAGAACAACTCTTAATACAACCATTTATTGGAAAAAAATTGGAAAATTGAAATTTCAATGACATACTCTGAACTTTTTCTCAGCCTGTGATACAGGCCTTCCTTGCTTAAATCTGACACTGTGGGAGTCACTTCTTGTGTTGCCACTTCTCCTCATGTTGCGCAGTGTATCTGGTACTGTTGTCAAAATAAAAGAGTGGAGTTAACAATCAACAGACATTTTAAATACAGGAGACTTGATGTTCTATTACAGTTCTATGTCAAGATAAGGAATTAAATGCCAATTCTTTACCATTTTTTGCAATCTGGCGATACGTAAGCAGGTCATATAAATAAAATTAATAAATATATATAATCTTTAAAAAGATGGCTGAAGAGATAATAAAATTATCGATCCTGCTCACTTGATCATCTGTTGTCACTCCCAGTTTTTCCAGTAACATACTGTAGCTATTTGTGTGTGTGTGGGGTGGTGGTTTGGGGGGGGGGGGGGGGGGGGGGGGGGGGGGGGGGGGGGGGGGGTTTGTATTTCAGGAATTTGGGCCGTACCATGTTTTGTGCACCTAGACAAGGAGAAAACTGATCTAGCTAGTGGGTGAGAGAACTGGTTTAGACAGTGGGTGTTGTTGAAATTTAAGCACCAGAGAGTGAGCTTACTGTCTACAGGGGTGAAATTGAATAAGTCGGAAAGTGAGCAAGCTGTCTACAAGTATTTACTAGGACCAGGACGGTTGTATACAAGCGATGTTGCTGCTGACAACCCAGACTGTTGTATACAAGCGATGTTGCTTCTGACAGCCCAGACAGTTGTATACAAGCGATGTTGCTGCTGACAACACAAACTGTTGTATACAAGCGATGTTGCTGCTGACAACCCAGATTGTTGTATACAAGCCATGTTGCTGCTGACAACCCAGATTGTTGTATACAAGCCATGTTGCTGCTGACAACCCAGACTGTTGAATACAAGCGATGTTGCTGCTGACAACCCAGACTGATTAGGATAAATATACGAAACATCCAAATACTTTGTATTCCCAACCAACTTAGTCGCAGATATTGTTTAACTTTGTATACAGTGGCTGAAGGATTGATGCACCTCCATTTTACAAGGTCAAGTTGGAGGCATTGACTTGATGGGTTTTTGAAAAGCATCCAATATCTTCTGTTACACAAACCTGGCTTGCTTTGACAATACAAAGACACTGGCTTTTTGTACTCAACCAAAGCCGGGAAATAACTGTCGCAGTCTAAGTCGGTCTACTCCGCTTTGTAACAAAGACAACAATACGAACGACACTAACATATATACACATGTAACACATACAGGGCTTCTAAATACTACACATATACTTCTTACCATCTAATAATGACAGCACTACAAAGTGGCCTGCCCAATACTGATCTTAATCCAAAATTATTTTACATAACATAACCCTCAAGTCACATATCCTGAAGCCTAGCTAATGTACTACATCAATTATTTTAACAAGGCGCATCACGCCTTTGACCAAGAAACAACATTATTGTGACATTTGGATACAATGTGCAACAAGATCATTTTGTGGAAAACTAAAGAGCCTAAGAACAAATCTGCTTTACAATCTGACTTTGAGCTGAAGTGGAATTCAAAATGTTTCATCACACCATCTATAATTGCTGCAATAACATTGCAAGGCTTTATAAAACAAAGTGGCACTGGGAACAAACAAATAACACACCTATGTATTCAGGAACATGCTTCAATTCTTTTGTAGTTTTAACAGCATGGAGAGGTTTATCATGTCGCAGGGCCTGCAAGTCTTGGGGATTGTCATCAAAATATGACTGTAAAAGAAAGAGGATGGGAATGAAAAAGTTTCATTTCAATGTGGAAACGTTGGTATGAAGTCTAATATGAGCTCAATGGTAAAGTTACATAGGTTACACTAATTACAAAATCAGACCGGATTAGTTATTCAGACACAGAAATAAAAACAATTGGTTCTGGAAATGACATTATTTCCCTTAAGCTTAATATATATTTTAATCTAATGCGGTCAAGTACAAATATAACATGTCCTGAAAGTTTTGGTTGTCTTGAGAACATCTTTAAAAAATTTAGAAGTCAACATTTTTTTCCAATCCAGAAGTGTCATCGAATAGAGTTGACAGGCTGCAATTTCATCAAAATGTCTACAGGCTGACATGTCATCAAATAGAGTTTACAGGCTAAACCACAGAGATGGGGAAATTGTTTATTTTACGTTTTTTAAAACAAATTAAAGATCTACTAACCTTGAGTTTGTTTGAATTGAGAATTTCTTGGCGGATATCTTTCATTTTTGCTTCTTGAATAGCTGATCGTGTAACAGCTTGTAAGGCATCCTAAAAACAGAGAGTAAATTTTTAAATTTTTTATTGCAATTGCATTTCTATGAAATAAAAGTTAAAGATGAACTGTAATAAAGAAAGTTAACCCATGAACTTATGAACTTCTGTGCTGGTTACTATTGTGTGCTTGCAGGCAATTTAGAGATTTTGGGTGCCTTTGGAACAGGCGATTTTTCACATGCAAGTACCCCATAAAATATTTATTTATTGAAATTAGACTGAGTGGGGAATCATACTGGCTATTTCGTTAATGCTATTTAATACACTGCGATCGTTACCTTGACCTTGGAGTGATCAAGAATAAAGAAAGTAATGAAAATTTTTCTTTTCAAGTACCCCAAACTACCATTTTTTAAGACATATTATTATAACTTTATATAATATGATAACACTTTTATTTATCTTTCAGAAAATGTATTATTTGTATATGTTTTAGTTATAAGTGGATTTTAAAAAAAAAATAATTTCTTCTGATACCTATAATTACGTTCGAGTAACAAAGCACAACATAAACAATATAAACATTACTAAATAGCAAAAAACATAAAATTTAAAAAGCTGCTATATAAATATGTAACCCTTAAAATGAAATGTAATAAAACATAATATACAGAACATCCGATTATTTTTTGTTGGTACACAGTCATCTGCAACATAGTTTTGAACGAGTCCTGTTGTTGCGACACAGCCTACTCGTTCTAGGCCTAGGTCTAAATCGTTTTTAGTCATTAACTAAAAAGTTATCAAAAAGATTCCCAACTGATTTATTTTGTAAGTCAGATGGTCAAGCCATGGCCTCATGCAATTCGTGAAAATCTACCTACACAAATTTGCTTGATAAAGACTGTTGCAAAAAAATAACAACAAAGTTTTAAAAAAGGACAAAGAAGAGCGAAAAATGGAATTTTATTTATTTTTAAAAGGAATTAGTTTTATTTAGTGTAAAATATTGGACTGGAAGTTGTTCTTTCAAGTTTATTTTTATCAGCCAACACAGTAGAGAAAGAGGAAATTGGCCAACCACAGTTTGTGGGTTAAACTCGATTACGTTGTGCTGTGTTACGAATGTATGTGAATTTGATTAGAATCATGTTCTTTAACTGCATTTCCGCCCACTAGATATACATTTTATCATTGTTATGTCACTGCAAGTATTAACACACACAAAGTTCCATACCTTTGCCCTGTAACGAAATCCTTCAATTTCTTCCATTTTAAAATTGTAGGGTTTAAAGACAGAATCTGTCCCTAGATCAGCAGATGAAAAAATATACAATTAAAATATGACATAATGAAAGAAACTGAATTTTAAATTTTTTTTTAAAATTCCAAAAATAGATTATACATATTTATCAGGAGAAATGTTTCATGCAAGAAATATGTGAACCATTAACAATTACTGTAATTCTGATTTCAGAAACAATATTTACATGATCAGAGATCAATAGCATTTATTTTTCAATATCTATTTGCTACCAATCACCATTTTCTCCAAGAAGTGCTTCTTCCACTTCGATTAGCTTTTCATTGTCCTTGACACTCACAAAAGACAAAGCAGTTCCTGGGTTATCTGCTCTTGCTGTCCTAGGGATGGAGAAAAATAAAAATTATACACACATCCCAATAAAGATTACTTTTTGCATGCAATTTAAAAAAAAAAAAAAAAATTTTTCGTAATAAGTTATAGAGAAAACCAACCTTCCAACTCTGTGAATGTAAGCGTCTGGATTGGGTGGGAAATCAAAGTTGATCACATTAGACACATTGTAGAAATCTATACCTCTAGACACACCATATTCACTATCACTTTTCTTCAGCCTGAAATGCACGAAATGAAGTTTATGTCGGTATAGTTAAGTTTTTAACAATAGCTCTAGGCATTGGAAAAATTAAATACAGAAATGAAATTAATGTACCTGATAAATTTAAGACACTTAAACAATAACACATTTAAAAATCTTACTTTGGTACAGAAGGTTCTTAGGAGAGACTTATACTATACAACAAATTAATCCCGTATCTTAACTCCACTATTTCAATTGTTGCATATTCTAACCTCTTTGGCTTCTCTTTTGCTTTTGAATCAGATTTTTTAGATGATGAAGCTGCATTCACAGATTCATCTGAAGCAATGACATAGTCGTATAAACCTTCATTAAACTGATTGACTATGTGACACCTGAAAAGGAAATTGGACTTGTCGATAGGAATAAAATATAATATCTGTAGTAGTCAATGAAATGTATACAATATATTTTGTGTGATTATTTTAATAAATGTCTAAATCTAGGGTATGCTGTAATTCAGTGTTAAAAAAATCAAAACACACCTTGAATTCACAGGTAATTCTGAGTTCAGGATGCAGGCTCTAATACCAAACTGTTCAAGGAATAGTTTTAATCTAAGGAAACATATTTATTTTGATTAATAAAAAGGAATAACTAACAAGAAATGAAATGATATGTACATGTATCAAAGGTTAGCAAAACAAGCAACTATTGAAATATAATAAATGGCTGTCCATTAATGCGACCACATCGACTAATTCCTTGAATAAAAATCATGAAGATTAATCTTACACATCGTGGAACAAACAAATTTATTTGTTGCCCTTTAAATTTTTATGTGTCACTTTATGATAAAGATTTACACAACACTGATGAGCTATTTTACTAATCTATACAGAAATTACATTTGACATAGGTTTTTAATGCTAAGTTTTAAACTTGAACCCAGGACTTACAGATAGCATTTGTTCACAGAGTTGACAAAAAAGATACTCTTCCCTCTAACCAAGTTGAGTTTCAGTAAGGCAGCTGTCAGTGCAAACTTGTCATTCTCCTCACACCTAAGAATGAAGAAAGTTGTTTTATTAAAATACATCACTAACAATGAAAAGTTAAGTAGCCACCACTACTGAGAGCAAAAATCTACATTTTAAAATCTGTATGAGATTTGAATCTTTAAAAACATTTAGTTTGCAGGTGTAAATTATTATACCCCCCCAAGAGCTTGTCTTAACTTATGTTTGTACTTATTTACATACATTTGGAAGGAGTGGGGAATGTGGTTGGGGTAAAGGTGTAATACCAGACCTGTTTACACCTATGCTTTCACTGTACTGTAGTAACTATGTTTTAAAGACTAAGATTATGGAACTACGAGCTTTAAGAAAACTATGGTTTCAGGAGTTGTTTTTTTTTGTTTGGTTTATTTCTAATAAAAAATAAATAAATTTAGGTGTTTTCGGTGTACCACATTTTTTTGTGTTCAGAAAAATAGTACAGTAATGCCTTGGCAGTTTCTTTCTGTTCAGTTTACCTATCAACATTTTAAGGGGTAAGTAAAGTGTACAATTATTTTATTTCAGTCAATAATTATTTTAATGTAGTTTTTCCATTTTAAAAAGAAATATTCTTTTTCTATGTCAACTACTTGTCCAATAACCAAATTATCCATCTATTGTATATTACTTATTCTTAGACTACCTTGTCACTAAGTTTAGCCTACTTTTTCCGGGTTTACTGTAAGCCTAATGATTATAACAATACTTATTTGAATAATGGTAATAATAGGAGCTTGAGGTGTGAGGCATAGTTCTACTCTATGCTATGCTTATGATCAAAGTAGTGAAATTCATTTTTTAGTTGTTAACTTAGTAATAGACCCTTTTTTTAAATCTAAAATATAACACAGAGTCCTTAAAAAAAGAAAGAATTAAAGGCCTAAGTTAATTTTATTTTTTATTTTTTGTACTTCACTAATAATAATGCAAATTAACATTGCATGCCACCATTTCAAATCTCATTGTTCAAAATGTTCTTGATACCCCTTCTTCTGCACTTCATTGGCTAAGTCCTTGGCCACTGCATGGTCCTGCTTTACTATCTCTGATCTCTACCATATTAATTCTGATATAAATAGTATAATAATCTAAATGATAAATGAGCCTAATATAATAATAATATGTTAATTCTTTTTTGTTTCTATATTCAGGGTCTAGGGTTAATAAAATAATGTCCAACAACAACAGTTAAAGACTGGTGATAGGAGTGCAACCAAGGCTAAAAGACTGATGATGGTTTGAGGAGCAACCAAGTTTGAACAAGTCATCATTGCTACACTCTACTAGATTTATTGATATCAAGCATATTTGCAGCAGTCCGCAAGTGCTATTTTGAGGCGAAAATGTTTAATAAAAGCCAATCATCCTTATCAACCACCTGAGGTGTCCACTTCTGGAACTTCTCAGTCAAGCTCTCAATTTATGTGTCCAAATAAGAAACCCTGATGGTAGAGGTTTTATAGATACTAAAGTGTGTTTACTGTAACTGTTCATTTTCCTTGCAGGAAAAAGACATTGATTCCATAGCCTATATGAAAAGATGTTTTCTTCTTGTGATAACTAAATGCATGTTCTATAAACCCACAGAAACTGGAGACATTGCTGAAATTTTTCAGGACTTTGAAAACTTAGACACAAAAATGTGTAAAATCCTTTTAAGTAAACTGATGTAAAATGTGTGCTATAGCTTGGAAATTTAATAAATATATATGTGTATACACCTTTACTGGTCAATTTTGTTCTGGTGTTTCCATATTGTTTTTAATTTTACAAATTCTGATTTTCATATTGCCAAGAAAACAAAAAAACTGTTGTGTTGCAGTCATGAATTTTAGTCAGTGCTTTTTGTGCTTGCTTAAGAACTTTTCTTATCCTTAAGCCCTTTAGAGACAAATTGGAGGATCATATTTTGTATATATATATATATATATATATTGTGTTAACTTACTTATATAGTTGAGTGTATTTCCTGACACAAATTATATTTTGATTGCAAATCAGCCTCCCCACCCCACTCCTGATTGACCAAACTACTCTTAAAGCTTGAAACTACATTTTTGAGAGATGAAAACTACTCTGACACTAACACAGGGGTAAACAAGTCTGAGATATTGATTAGGTTTACACAGTTCATATTTTAAAAAATTTAATATAAATTCATGTCCAAAAACATTTCATTTCAAATTTAACAAGAAATGAAAGTATAACCTTCTTGCTTCTACTTTAAAAAAAAACGATACACATGCAAAGAAATTTTGAATGTATTATAAACTAATGAAACATTTATTAAATAAAAGAGCTATATATATATTATTAGAATGGGGGGGGGGGGGGGGGGGGGGAGGGTGGTGTGTAGTAAAAAATGTATGATCGACCTAAAACATTTATAATATGCGGGAAACATAGAAGAAGAAAGGGAAGTAAAATACAAGAAAAAAAACCAACCTTTTTACAACTTTTGAGGCATGGTTAAAAGTTTTCCTGGAAAAAAAACACAAAAACCCCCCCCAGAAACTTACTTAATTTGATACTGATTGAGCTGTGAAGTTTCTGGCAGTTGAGATTCTTCTAGTTTCAAGATTACCTTTGAGACAGGGAAATGCAAAATATATGTAAAACAACAACAACGTCCGTCCCAAAAATCAAAAAAAAATATGTAAAAACTTTAAAATAAAAAAGTTGTAAAAACAAAGTACACTAGCTGTGACCCAAAGGAAAAATGGAATTTTTTTATTAATAAGACGCGATATATGTAATAGCTTCTTCAAATTTAAGTATATATCCTTTTTTAATATACAGCAGAAAAAAATTAAGAGTTAAACTTTAGCTACAGGAACAGAAATATTATTAATATCCTTTCTTTCTACATACAGCATTGTGCAGGACCATTTTCTTCAAGTTTTTCACATCTTCACCAAGTGTTGCAGACATCATAAATGCTTGATAAATTTTTGGGAAGTTGCTGGGTAAAGAATTCAATTAAAAATGAATTAGAGACTTTGAAATACTGAGTTAGCAAAACAAAGAATACAGTCCCAAACTTTTCAGATCTAAACATTAACAGCTTTTTAAGGACACTCCTGTGGCAATTTTCCTAAAGCAACATCAGAATCAAAGATGAAAAGAAAAAGTTCAAGAAATAAAACTATCAGATTTGTTAATGGCCACATACAAGCAATATTAGTATGCTCTTTTAAAGAAATTTTTTTTTACTCACTCAAGAAGTTCTTTCACATCAGATTCATAACCAAAAGAGAAGACAAGGTCAGCTTCATCCACCACTAATATTTCCAAAGTTTTCTTGACATTGATGTTCTCTGCCCTGATATGAGCCAACAGTCTACTTGGGGTAGCAACAACAATGTCAGGCTTTTCCATCAACAAGGGTCTAAAAATAATTTTTTGAGCTATACTTAAAAAAAATATTTACTCTTTCAATATCATTGAACAATAAGTGTTTTAAAAAGATTAAATCTTAACAAAGCCATTAAAGTTTAAAGTTAGCTATAACTTTTGCTACAAAATAAAATTTCAGAGCATTCTCCATTTTAATACTCCTCTAATAGTTGTTAAGGGAGTTACATCTAGGACCATAGCAACTTGAACCAATGTGGCAATATTATTGCAGTCTCCGCCACCCTAGACTTACCTTTGAGAAGCCAAGGGTACTTGGGGTGAAATGTCAACACATTTGATATCTCTGGAGCATCCTGTGGTCAATTCCTAGGGTAAAAAAGTGCAATGAAAGGATAAAACAGCTGACAAAAAACAATTTTAAATTAACATGGGCTTCATTTTTAAAATGATAACAAGAATAGATACCAATATGTTTCTGCGTGCTTGATTGCAAAGCTCTTTAGATGGTGTAAGGATTACAGCTCTTGTTGCTTGCAAGGAGGCAGTCTGAAATAAATAAGAAGTTTATCTTTCACAATATAAATGATTTTTTTAAATGATGAAAGTAAGACATGTTGCTTTATTTATAAGATTAACTTTTAAAACAACACTAACACATTGATTAAATGTGTCTACCTGTGTCAATGGAATAAAAAATGCACCAGAAAGGGATATGAAAAAGCATATAACCTTTAACTTATTTTTTAATAATCATGATATACAATTCTACAAAGCTTAAAGCGATAAATAGACAGAAACAGGACAAACATTTTTTTTCACTTAAAAAAAATAGCCAGGAATTATCAACACAAGACTGAGGAGCTTATTAAATAATTATTCCCATATTAAGTAGAAAAGTACTGATACTCTTATTTTCTTTATTTCAAAGTAAATACCAGAAAAAAGAGCAGATGGGGAAAACTAAGCAATCAAAATAATAATTAAAAACAATTAAAATGCACTGTGTTTTCATTTTAATGAACTGTGAAAAACATGTTTGGGCGTGTACAAAGTTTCCAACATCTCCAGATTCACAACTGTGTACAGTTAATTAAGAAAGTTTTAATAGTGGCAGACACATGGTCAAACAAATCTTTTCTTGGCACTTATCACAATAAAGGTAACAGGGGACAACATCTATAGTTGCAGTGGGGTGGAAAAAATAAATAGGACCTTGCACTTTTTCATCACTGATAAAACAAGAAGTGGTAACTGGTTTGAGAGTCACCTGCTTCATGTGAAGTAGTTTCTGTATGACTGCAATGGCATATGCAGCCGTTTTCCCTGATCCTGTTCGAGCTCTTGCTAAGATATCTTTTCCTTGCAATGCTAATGGAATGGCTTTCTCTTGAATCGGTGTGGGCTGTGACCATCCTAGCTTTGAAATAGCCTAGTTATTTGATAAAAAAAGAAATATCTTTTATGGCAGTTACTTGTCAAGTCATTTTTACAAAAATCTACTTGCCCCAAATATCTATTAATGTATATAATGTGTGTAAAAAAAAACTGTTTCATGTCATTTAAAAAAAATATTTATCAATTTAAAAATTTAGGCACTTAGCTTAACTATGAGAATGCTCAGTGAAATACGTTCGATTGCATTTTTGAGGTAAAAAAGATGGCTCAATTTGTTAGGTACCATAATTTCATTTGCATTTTTATCTCCATAAACTAAACACTTGCGGCCCGCAATTTTTTTACAACCAGAAAATGTTAGTCTCAGTTTCAAATAATTTTTACTGTATATACAATGCTTTGAAACATTTTTTTTCAAAAATTATTTCCTATTAAAACTGTTCCACCATTTCCACTGTTCTTCCCAAATGTTATCTTCACCAGATTTGTCTTTTATTAATTAGAAAAATTACTGATATGCATAATTCAATTTCACTTAATTTAAGATAATTCCCAATCCAGAGAAAAAACTGCAAAATATTTTTAAATCAAATGCATAAAATGCACAGATGGAATTCGGCTTTAAATGTAAACTAGGTATGTCAAAGCTGGATTTGAGAAACTGGTTTTAGTTTTATAAAACCAGTTTAAAACACAATTTCAGTTTTACAAAGTATTTAACCATCTGCACAACAAAGTAATATTTTGCCATACTCTTATAACCTTGTAAGTGGAAACAGCAATCTATATTTAGAGATGATAGGCCACTGTCTCACCATTACGATATCAGTTTTGTTCCAGCCAGCCATTACTACACCACACCAAACCCCATGGCTGCGTGTGGTAGTTATTTGTTGACCTGACTCAGGCCATGACATCAGATTTGTTAATACAACCCGCTATAGTTTTGATTTCAATAAAATTAAATTTAATATACTGAGCTTCTTGCTTGACCTAGATGTATTGTAAATAAAAATAAATGACTTAGTAAATGCATTAATTATTGATATTATCAGCGGAGTCTAAGTGCTATCTGGCCATGATTTTTGCCGCCCCTTAACGGAAAAACTCTGCAGTTTGCCGAAATACCACATCTCCATATAAAAAGAAAAAAAGTGCAGCGGCAGGTTGACTGGCCCTATTATGCCCCTCATTTCCTTCACCAATGGTTATCATTCATCCATTTTGATTAAATGCTTACAGTGCTGAGGTAATGATATCTGTACTTGTGCAAACTTGTTAATGGACAGCTTACTACACTATGATAAACTCACAATGTATGAAAACCATGGCATCTTGGATTTCATATATTATAAGTAAGTCATCTATTTTAGGAGGAAATGATCCTCCCTGAATTCAGCTAACCTCTCTAAAGTTTAGATAAAGTTTGCGGGGAGATTCAACACTGGTGACAATCAAAATCAATGCCATATTATGCCATATAATAAAAAAGGTATAAAATAGGCGATGAACAGATTATTTCTCACTAGTCACAAGATCAATAATATAATCCCCCCCCCCCCCCCACAAACAAAAATTCTGCAAGAATTATTTACAAGTCTATTCTCACTTCACTCACTCAACAGTAAACTGGTCAAAATTGGTTTGAATTATAATTAATTTAATTTTAATTATTAGATGATGATCCATTTTATTAATTAGGTCTAGGGTTGAAAACTTTATTTAGCTAAATATTAAACATTAGACAGAAAGACAGAGTTTTAGTTTAATTTAGAAAGTCTAAGAAAGTAGCAGTAGACTAGGCTGAGTTTGCGAGCTGGTTGGTTGATTTACAATTTATTATATAATTTACTAAAAATTTACTGAACTGGCACTAAGCCGCACTGTTTATGTTGTCCTTGATTGCAATTATATTTCTTAAACTTAATGTAATTCATGATAACGTAGCCTACCTCTAAAATTCGATCATCTATTCCCATCTCGTGGAACTGCAAGGTATCGTCGTCATCTTTCTCCATAATATTAGTTAAAGTTTAGAGATTTTAGTTTAACAGTGTAATCAGTAACAACATGCGTTTTTTCATACTTCCAAAAAATATGTACACTCTATTTACCGAGACTATGTTTTAGACACGTTATTTAAAAAAACAACAAATGAAGAGTAGTTTTCGTTGTTTAAAAATAAGTGTGCATCTTTAACATCTAGTTCTAAACCCATTATCATGTATACTCAAATAATTATGTGTCGTTTTTAGTTTATAGTTAAAAAAACACGAATATTGTTTGGTTGTCGCTATATATGACATCATGCACTCGGGGGTTGGGGCAGGGCTGTCTTAAGAGCACTGAGACTATTCCTCTTTAACTATTAGGTAATGTTAAGAAAAGCCCATGCTTTATTTACAGAGTTTCCTTTAAACAATTTCATCGGCAGTGCACCTATGTGCATTAAGCCAAAATTAGGCTTCATGTTACCCGTGGCCAGTTCTGACATTAACATTAATTTATTCCGGCTATGGCGCCCCTTGTAGGTTGTCTCTGGCCCCAACTTATTTTCACCATTGGAATCAATCTAGTGGCAATTCAACTATATATTAATTATAAAGCAAACAAAGGGAAAATAATATTTTTGTAAGTTCAAGACAAGCATTTACTTAATAACATTCATTGCATTTTTTTTTGTAGATAAAAAGTCGCTGGTACTGTAATTTTAATCATGGAGGGAGCAGATATCGAAGGCTCCAAGAATCCCAAAAAGAAAAATGAGATTGGGGTTAGTGAGCTACTCCCGAGAAAATTTACAAGGGTGCACTCTGGCGAATACCTGAATTAAGTTTTACATTTTGGGAAAAGGTTATGAAACTGAGATTACATCTTAAAAACACAAGACATTCAGACGTGAAAATTGTTAAATAGATGCGGCTTTAAATATAAGAATTCTGTTTTTAAATTATTAATTTTTTGTTTGTTTTTGTTATATAGTTCAGAAGCGAGGCAGAGTTTAGCTAAATGTTTAATGAAGATACCAATATATTTAGTTCTATTAGTGCTACATATATTTAAAACGGTAAACAGTTGTTTTTCAAGGTTAAAGACATGATTTTACAATTAATTTTTAAATATTTTCTTTGAAGTTCATAGAAGAAAAAAAATGCCCAAGCCCAATGATGTGAGAAAACTAAATATCTATACAAATAGTCTTCTTTAAAAATAACTAAGGTCTTATTTACTATTTCCTGAATATACATTTCACGTACATTTTTTTTTTTTTCGAGAATGCAATACATCAAAACTCGATTCGGTTACATTCGTAAAAATTTGATTTTTAGATTTTGAGACTTTTTTGAGATTTTAAGAACAGGTGGAATGTAGAACAATATGCCTTCCACTACCATCCCGTTAACACCGTGTCAATTATTGTAGTGGTTTAATAACTTTAAAAAATAAAAATTATATAGCTTTCTTTTTTTCATTTTTGTCATAAATTTTGAGCTTTAAATCATTGCATTAAATATCTGGTTAATTATAATTATGTTACACTAAAATTTTAGTTTTAGTTTTTATGTCTTGTTTTCAAGAATTTACCCTACATTAAATATTTTTTTCTCAAATATGTCGTGGTAAGGGTCACCATTCTTTTATATAAATTAGGTATGTTGTCGTGACTTGCAAATGCCTGAAAAAATGAGTAATGGAGCTACTACTACTGAGCTTTTAAAACGTCCATTGCAAAGGTAGGTAATAAAGCAATATGAAGTCGTTTTATTTACATGTGCGTTATATTCGGTTGTCTTTCTTTACCCTTAAACTGACTAACTCCCGTGTTATATCGCAGCCCAGAAGAATTGACTGCAATATTATATACAAGAGATTAGTAAAAGAAAGTAAGGTTAAACCCGAAAAAGGTAAGCAACAAAACAACGAACGTGTTGGCAGGAGGCCTTCGTCAGCTAACAAAACAGAAAAAAAACAGAATAAAATATAAATAAAAATATAGCACTTAGCTTAGAAGTTGTATCCAAGATGGCAGCAAATGAATTGTGACAGAACATTATATACAACATCTTAAAAATCCACAAGAACATAAACAGTAATAAGTTCTTTATGTCTAGCCAGGGGTCGGGAACCTATGGCTCGCGAGCCAGATGTGGCTCTATTGATGGCTGCATCTGGCTCGATGACAAATGTTCGATTATTTTTTTAAAAAGTCGAATTAATGGCAAGTAATACTCATTATTGATTAGCAACAGCATAACAATATTATTAAAAAGAATTCAGAGACATAATTATTATTATTATGGCATTTTTAGTGTTGAAATTACACAAAATGTGTAGTTCTTATACGGAATCTGTAATGTTTAAACTGTAAACATATGTAGTTCTTATACGGAATCTTTAATGTTTAAACTGTAAACATATGTAGTTCTTATACGGAATCTGTAATGTTTAAACTGTAAACATATGTAGTTCTTATACGGAATCTGTAATGTTTAAACTGTAAACATATGTAGTTCTTATACGGAATCTTTAATGTTTAAACTGTACTGGTCCAAACATCTTTTCAACAAATGTTTTCTGAACCAGAGATTTAAGGGGGCCGTCCATTAAAATACGCCACGCTCCGGAGGGGGGTGGGGAGTGGGGTTTTAAAAAAAAGCGTCACAGTTTGTTACACAAAAAAGTGTGTGTGGGGGGGGGGGGGAAAAAGATCATGTGTGACGTCACACATTATTATTATTTTTTTTAAAAATCATACAAAAAAATGGGGGGAGGGGAGGGGGCGGTATAATTGTCCAATAAAAATAGCGTGATGTACTTTATGAAAGGCCCTTGAAGGAAATCACAAATTCGGTCATTGAACCAGTCCAGGTGTTTCACAATTCCAAAAACTTTGTGGAATATTTTGCTCATTTAAAATTATGAATGTCAAATTAATCCGCAGTGGGAAGCTGAAAAAAAAAAATCATAAATTTTACGTTTGAATCCAAGCCAATTGGGCCCATTCTCGCAAAATTAATTCATTAAAAATTTTAACCACAAGAAGTTACTTACAAGAAGTTAAGAATCTTGATTTCAATGACATGTTACCGAACAAAAGGGAGGCTCTGGACCAAAGGTCAGAACACTAATGTCATGACAGGGAAACGTCCTTTGCATAACCAATTCAAACAAATGTTCGAGGTGCCCGAAAAAATATTGTATTTTTGTTTTTTTAAAGTTTTTAATTTGTTTCAAAATTTTAAATGTCGAAAGAATTTATTCAGCTGCCTACCTACGCGTGGCTAAGTTGGAGTCCAAGTTTAGACAGGAGTTATCTTCCTAAATGTAAACTAGGATCAAAACTTTCTTTCTTTCTTTCTTTCTTTCTTTCTTTTTTTCTTTCTTTCTTTCTTTCTTTCTTTCTTTCTTTCTTTCTTTCTTTCTTTCTTTCTTTCTTTCTTTCTTTCTTTCTTTCTTTCTTTCTTTTTTTTTTCTTTCTTTCTTTCTTTCTTTTTTCTTTCTTTCTTTCTTTCTTTCTTTCTTTCTTTCTATCTTTCTTTCTTTCTTTCTTTATTTCTTTCTTTCTCTTTCTTTCTTTCTCTTTCTTTCTTTCTTTCTTTCTTTCTTTCTTTCTTTCTTTCTTTCTTTCTTTCTTTCTTTTTTCTTTCTTTCTTTCTTTCTTTCTTTCTTTCTTTCTCCCTTTCTTTCTTTCTGTCTTCTCTTTAGACACCATTCTGATGCGCCATTCGGTGCGTTCTCCCTATGCTTGTTGTCTGCGGCAGTAAAGTTTTAAAGGGTAACGACGAGCCCCCACGTTTGCTGCAGGTCTCATCACTCAAGTGTCGGCTTCCATTCAGCAATCTTTACGTGCGGAAATAAAACTCAATTTTAAGCGATGGCTTATCTGTGTCTACAAATAACGAAACGATTTCGATATACGACAGCAGAATGGAAACACACAAAACAACAAAAAACTAAAAAAGGGAAAAATTAGAAACGAAAAATCTACGGAAATTTGACATTTATTCCCGAGACTGTGGCACCGGACCCGAGGCCGCGTAATTCTTCTCGATATTCAAGTTTTCTGATCTTTTTTTTTTTTTTTATATAACCATAAAAAAAAATAAAAAAAAAAAAAATAAACTAATACAAAAAAAAAAAAAAAAAAAAAAAAAAAAAAAAAAAGAACAAAAAAAAAAAAAAAAAAAAAAAAAAA
>CAXITT010000538.1:104112-123726 GCA_964033795.1 Lymnaea stagnalis | reverse complement strand
GTTCTTAATGAATATTTAATTTGTATAATACTAGATCCATAAATTTAAATATCTATTTCATATAAGATATGAATTTTACTTGAAAAATTTGCATAAGATATTTCTCTAAGACCCATAAAAACTCATTGATGTATTTTAATGTATCATATTTTGCCATGATTTTAAGGATTGTTGTTAGAGAACGGTAAATTTCTTTTCATATAATATATATATATATATATATATATATATATATATATATATATACTTGAATTTATCATATTCTGCCATTCTAATGGGGATGAAATTGAAAAGCATTACTTGCCTATATATAGGCCGTCATAATAATGATAGACGTGAAATGGCTGTCAACTGTAAGCCAAACAAACATTTAAAACAGAAAATATATTTGGCCTGGTGCGACTAGCAGAGGCCTATGGTTTGCAAAACTAGAAATACCTTCAATTAAGTCAACTGTTAACATTCTGAAAAGACCTATAATATAATATCGTGTATTGTTTAGTTTACCTCAGAGTTATCAAGAAGCTTTGACAATATCATAAACGTATAATATATATATATATATATATATATATATATATATATATATAAATAATGTGTGAGGTGACTCCTTCAGTGTAGCCTTAGAAAAATTGTTTAATTATCTCAGCATTTGTCGTATGTATGTGTTAATATAGATTAAGAATATGATCTTATGGAGAAAGTTTAAAGCTTAAATTTAAAATAAAATAACGTAATATACCTTTGATATTTGTCTGATTTCAGCATCTCCTCAGTACTCAATAATTGTTGTTGTCGTTATGCTTGTGTGTATGTTGCATTTAAATTACATGGGTTGTTTTTTTTTCTACAAGTAGCCTAAGGCGTAAGACTCAAAGGTTCAAAGTGGAATTATGTAAACCATTTACAATGCAAGGATTTCAAATATTGAAAAGGTGCTTCCACCAAACCAAGTAAAATTAAATCCACAAGATGTCACTGGGTTGGTTTGGTTGGGGGGGGGGGCCTTACTGTACGGGGCTCTGATGACATGTATAAAGGGGAATTATTTGTCTAAGGAAGAATTCAATAATCTTCCATTACTAATCAAACCAATCTCAGCATACGGAATTGGGTTGGGGGGGAGGGGAGGGGGGCGACGACAAAACCAACAATATTGAATGATAAAGTAAAGATCAGAAAAGGAAAGGAGGAGGCCTGCGCCTGCCGTCTGTAGTGGCAGCATGGTGGGCGGGTTTGTAAACTCAACTAAAATTTACGCTCAGAATCAATGAATAAAACAAAGTCCGCCCAATATTCCAATGAACTAATCACAACAGAGCAATAAAAGCTGTTGTGTCTGGACTAAGATTGTGGCGGGGGGAGGGGGGGAGGGGGGAAGGGGGAAAAACGCTAATATTTATAGGGGACTGCGTTGAAAGCGTGTTAAGTAAATAAATAGTAGAGGAAGCTATTATTAGGATCAAGGACATCAATGATTCATTGCCTTTTTCCAAAGCCTAAGCATATATGTTCCACTACTTCAAATTGTGGAGATTTGTTTTTAATAAATATCTCTATACATTAAAGTAATATTACAGGTCCCCAAAACAGCCAAAATATAAAGCATAAATGAAAAATATAACATAAAATTTAGTTTTTAAAAAATGCAAATAATTTTTAATTGTTTACTTTGTTTTTTTTTACTCTTTCTTTTTAATTTGCTAAATGGCGTTATTTACATTTCCGGTAAAATCTATATATCTAAACATATATATATATTTATACAAAATTTTTTGAGTTTCAACGTTGAAAAGAAGAGAAAAGGAAAAAAAAAAGATGCATTCTTTTCTACTCGCATTATATATTGACTTGGTCTCTAGCAAATTTTCCAACTTTGGAAAAACATTCCTGGTGGCACCTCCGCGGATGAGAGTGAGACCTGATACTGATAATAGGCACCAAGTTCACTTTTACGTGTGGACTTCCCATCCCCAAGACGTCATAGTCCTCATTAAAAGCTACTTCATCCCCATCGCTCATTTCGAGCTGAACGATTCGATCACGCTGAAGCCTAGGACGGTAAGCGAGTACATCCATCACACGGGAGGCGAGCTCCAGAGAAAGAGCGGCGTCTCGTGGAGCTACTGGCTCCACAGCACCAAGGCGTTCGCGCTTCAGGTCCACGTGAGGCCGAACAGGCATTCCGTGTCCGCTTTCCAGGTGGTGCCCGTGAAATCCTGGTCGCGACTCTACTACGCCGTGACGTTATTCGAGAACCCGTCCATTCAAATCATCAGCAACGTCGATAACAACACTGTGCGGGTCTGGTTTCGATTCCACGGACCTGCTTCGCGGAAATTTATCATCAGCAACCTCAACTTTGCACCGAACAAGACACTGCGCATAATACTTGATAAGAGGAGAACCTTATCCATTCATCAGTGCGACCTAACGAGAGCTAATCACAACGGGTCAATGACGGGCACGCGAGTACTCGGTCAAGATCCCATAGGTGTTATCAGCGGCAACTGTCACTCGTCGACGTATACCACCAACTGTCATAGTGATGAGCCCACTCGCTGGGGCTCCTCCTCGGATATAGTCACTGAGATGCTCTTGCCCGTCGAAGCGTACGGAACAGAGTTCGTGGTCATTGCATTGAGGGAAAGAGACCCGCCGGGAGCCTTGATCATCGTGTCCAGCGAGAACGAAACGAAGGTCAGTATAGTATTGACCTCGGACGGGAAGTACAAAAACATAACTTTAAACTTTGCCGGTGACGTCAACACGGACATCTCCATGGACGACAACCGAATGCTCTTCAGTAATAAAAAAATACAAGTCGTTATGATGTCGCGGTCAGCTTGCTGGAACTCGGATGAAAATGAAGGGATAGGCGACACCTCAATCAGCCTACTCGTACCCAATTATCTGTTTTACGTAGAGTACTTCTGGATTACGCCGGACCTCACCCCCGATAGTTTCGCCACCCTCGTGGCCGAGAAAGCACATATCGAATATCTCGTTTTGGATAATTTACCTCTACAGGACACCACCGCGTGGAGCAAGGTGACCGGCTCCATGTCGTTTCTCGTCACTTCGGTCAAAGCCTCCACGGGGAGTCATTCGGTGGCATCGACTCATTACTTCAATTTTGGATGCTATCTTTCCGGCATGAAGCATAATGCAGAATACATGTACCCGGCCGGATTTCACGAGCACTGCGTCACGAAATTGGAGAATATGATACCTGACGACGGCATCGACAACGACTGCGACGGGACAAAAGATGAAGAAACCATCAATGGCATGGATGACGATTACGACGATCAAATCGATGAAGACACTTTCCTGATCTACGGGAAAAATGTTTCCGCCATACACGGCAGTTGGGGAGAATGGGAGCCGTGGGCGTGCTTTCCCACTTGTGAAATCACCCCTGCCTTTCGGATGCGTACGTGCACCAACCCGGCTCCCAGCTTAGGGGGTCGCTTCTGCCAAGGTAACGACGAGGAATCCTCGAACGCAACATGCGACACAAACAAAACGTGCATTCCTACATGTGAACAGTTCGCCTGGGGAAAGTACTGCAATCGCACCTGCTTCAACTGCAAGGACACGTGTGACACGCGGTCCGGTGTGTGCACGGGCTGTAAACAAGGGTTCAAAAATCCTATAGTCGGGTGTGACGAGGCGTGCGGTGTCAATGAGTACGGTGCAGGCTGTCAAGGGAGGTGCTCGGTCAAGTGCGGTTCCGGTACGGATTGTGTCGACAGGGTCACGGGGGAATGTCCTAAACTGAGGACAAAGTATTTCATCTATTCGCCGCTTCTGATGGCGGTGCCGGTTTTTGTGCTACTCTTGATTACTAGAAAACGGCTAGCCAAGGAAGCAAGTTCTGAAAATGAACATGAAGATACATCAGATAATTTTAAGATTTTTGGCTTATGACTCTTCTTCAAACTGGTCCTCGATGGTGATTTTAATGAATAAAGTGTCCTACAACGTGTGCCATTTGTATAATCATAACTTAAACGTAATGAAGTGGCTATTCCGACCCATGTCCGAAAAGTTAGAGGTTGGGATTAGAATTCAAAAAAAATATTAATGTTTCGATTGAAAGACAAAATTTGGTATCAAATGAAAGATAATTGAATGGACTATATGTTTGTAGACTTAATTCTTTAGTTCAACTAAAATAAAGTACCGCAAATGACATCCGAATAGCATTCAGTCTAAAGAGACCCGGGTCCGAATAGCGGCAATGCGTTTCCTGTTCAATTTTGAATAAATGCTATTATATGAAGATTTCAAGCGAAAAACCAGTGATGTCAGGTTTTGAGAGTTTTGAGAAAAGTTGATAATAAATTTGGAAAATTACTCATGAAAGTATAAAAATGTCAAAATGTCTAAACATTTATTTATTGACTAGGCTGCTTTTTCAGTTTGGCCAATGTGTCATATTATTCTATTGAATGGAATGTATCGACGAACAGAACTTAAGATGGGGCTCTACAACCTCAGCGGCTGCACGGGATTCTCAAATATTTATCATGTGGAAAAATTAAAATGTTAACATTGAATGGAGTGGGCACGAAACGGAAAAGCGGCAGGCAGATGGCCTCTAAGAGTCACACGACGCCCTTAACGGCAACGGTCTGATCTTTTCCTCAGTCGACTTGCACTAAAGCAGTGCTGAAATGTGGGAAGTTTTTGGTGAGGACCATAGTGTTTACCTGCAATACGGTAAGGTTTTCAGATAAAAAAGAAATTCACTCTGCTAACAAGAAAACTTAAGGTTTCAAAGGATAGAAAAAAACTGATATTTTCATAATTAGCTTAAAAAAAAAATAAAAAAATAAATAACTATAAAGGAAGATTCAGAAATTAACTGAAAGGAAATAGAATCAAGCAATCACTTTCATTTTCAATGCATAGGAAGGGTCAGAGCTGCCGAAAAAGGCTTATAAAATCATGATTTTTAGCTGTATTTGTGTTAAACGGCCTTTAAGTTTCAATGATTTGGCCCTCAAACAGAATACTTGCAACAGATTTGCTATAAATAAATATAAGCGAAATGTCAAAACTTATCGTAAGTTCTTATCATTGAGCGTAAAATTTTGTGAACATGTAATATTGTAAGGGTCTTTTCCGGATCATAAAGTTTGACAGTAGCACTACACAAATGGAAGATGGTTCAGAGGGCCTTAAACACGTCTTTCGCGTGTTGCCTTGTGTAATTTGTGTAATGGTCTACCCTCACACCTTCCAAGGTAAGATTGCTATTTCAGACTCAAAGTTGCTCTTCCTTCTTTATTCCGAAAAATAAATTTTGGCTTTTTTATTGTCTTTTGCTGAATGTGCTGTATACTTTATCAAATATATTTCCCAGACGCCATGGGATGAACAAGATCTCATTGATGCCTCTATGGACAGCAGTCAGAAAATCGAATGAGAATTTTTTTGATGCCTCTATGGAAAGCAGTCAGAAAATGGTATGAGAATTTGTTGATGCCTCTATGGACAGCAGTCAGAAAATCGTATGAGAATTTGTTGATGCCTCTATGGACAGCAGTCAGAAAATCGTATGAGAATTTGTTGATGCCTCTATGGGCAGCTAGAAACTTTAGCTGAACCCCTTTTTACTTTGAACTGCTTTGGAGTAATTAAGCACACCCTCTTAGATACCTACCCTGAGCTAAAAACAAGCAATAAACCAATATGTGCCTCTTTCTTTTGGGCCGTTGCAATCAAATATCACGAAGTTGTAGTACTAAAAGACAGCTGTTAGTTTAGCGAACATTGGTGATCTTTAAGATTAAATTCTTTTTTATTTTTTTTATTTTTGTGTGTATTTTATCATTTTAATGATCTACTCATGAACAATATAAATTGTATTATATCTGAAAATTAAAAATTAGTTATTGCTAACATGCATGAGGTAAGCCGTCCCCCAAGCCCGTCGTTTTTTGTAGCTGTTGATGAGACATCCTATATTATAGTCTTTTACCTTATTTACACATATAGGTAAGTTGTTAACAATATCAATCACAACCAAGAAACTAAGTGCTTACAATTCTAAGATTTATGAAGGAATACGTGTATAGGGGGAACAAGGACAGACTCCATACTTTTGGAATTAAGTAAGTCTGTAGTGAATTATAAATAGTGTGCATGCCTCATGTGCAAATGCCAATCATTTGTAGACCAGATTCTGATGGTGTTTGTATTTAAAAGTGTTTCAACAGGGGTGGTGTGAGTTAGTCACACTGCTTCCAGGCAACCTTTTTCTCTCCCAGCTGTGGTGTGAGTTAGTCACACTGCTTCTAGGCAACCTCTTTCTCTCCCAGCTGTGGTGTGAGTTAGTCACACTGCTCCTAGGCAACCTCTTGCTCTCCCAGCTGTGATGTGAGTTAGTCACACTGCTTCTAGGCAACCTCTTTCTATCCCAGCTGTGGTGTGAGTTAGTCACACTGCTTCTAGGCATCCTCTTTCTCTCCCAGCTGTGGTGTAAGTTAGTCACACTGCTTCTAGGCCACGTCTTTCTCTCCCAGCTGTGGTGTAAGTTAGTCACACTGCTTCTAGGCCACGTCTTTCTCTCCCAGCTGTGGTGTGAGTTAGTCACACTGCTTCTAGGCATCCTCTTTCTCTCCCAGCTGTGGTGTGAGTTAGTCACACTGCTTCTAGGCATCCTCTTTCTCTCCCAGCTGTGGTGTGAGTTAGTCACACTGCTTGTAGGAAACCTCTTTCTCTCCCAGCTGTGGTGTGAGTTAGTCACACTGCTTCTAGGCAACCTCTTTCTCCCCAGCTGTGATGTGAGTTAGTCACGCCACAGAACACCACGTAAATCATATTAAAGGGCGACTGTTAAACAACTACGCGTCCCCCCGGGGTGGGAGGGGGGACTTAAAGACGTAAATTATATCCACCCCAGCCCCTAGAAAGTCCGACCCGGATGCTGTGCGAGCAGCACCCGGCCGGCCAGGTGATCCTTCTCTGATGCCGCCTCACTGGCATAGTCAATCGAGTGGAAGGGTGGGTGTGGCTGTCTCAGGGGCGGAAAGCCTCCGGCGTGCCGCTTCGCGGCCCGACTATAATAAAAACCACGGGGGAGTGGATGAGGGCCGGTTGGGTTGGTGGGGTAGGGCGCTGGGGAGGACTTTATGAACTCTGGCTCGATAGTTGGCTGATTTTCTTAAGTAAGTTAGTTAGCACAATAGAAGATTCTTTAGGAACTTTGTTGAAGACACATGACTTTATAGAGAATTAGTTCCTGTAAAAACAAGGGCCAATCGGTGGGGACTTCTTCTTGTACTTTCAATGTATTAAGAATACAGATAATGGTTATTATTCCTTAATGTGTGAATGGACAATACACATATTGGTTGTTAGCTTAATCTGTGAATAGGTAATCAACACATTGCCATTAACTTAATCTGTGCATCGGCAATGTACATATTTGCTAGTATCTTAATCTGTGAATAGGTAATACACATATTGATTATTAACTTAATCTGTGAATAGGTAATATATATATATTTGCTATTAACTTAATCTGTGAATAGGTGATACACATATTGATTATTCACTTAATCTGTGAATCGGGCCGAGAGTTATTAAATTAACAATTTATTCATAATCTGTCATGGTAATAGACAATCAACCCAAGTCCTGATTTCAAATGAAAGTTGAGAGTGATATTATAATGAAAATACTCTCTACATTTGTTTTTCTTCTTCAGCAGAATTGTTCCTCGGGTGATGGTTCAGTACACTATAAATGTGTTATCTGACATGTATGATCATTCCAAATGTTATCATGTAATGCTCTTGAGATCAAGAAGTCTTACTGTCCTTGGCCGTAAGCAGTGTCACTAGTGTCTGTGATCATTTTTAGTGTATTAATATTATCAAAAAAGAGTGCTATTTTTAAATCATGAACCAGGTAAGTTAAAATTGATTTATAAAGTTTTCACAATCATTTATCTCTAATTCATCAATAGATTTAATGGCTTTCCATAACTTTATTTGTTTTAAAGTTGGCTGCTTTAATTATATTTTTGTCTGTTGCCATTTTCTGTCAATTTGTCAAAACTATTTTGTATACTTCGACTTTATATCTTGTGTGCTAAAATAAAATAAAATTTATTTTAAAAAAACAACTACTCTATATACCAATTAAGTTTGAATGAATAAACTTAATTTCTTGCTAATTTCATTATTAAAGATTAAAAAAGTCTCATGTATATTTAAATGGATGCAACTTCAGTTAACACATTTGTTAAACCCAAGGGTAGTCCCCTTGATATTTACAGAGGAAAGGGAATATGTTTATGATATCTAGAACTCGAAAGTACCTTCCCTGACTACAAACATAGCGTATGAGCATACTGTTATGAAATAAGTTTGAATCTGCTTTTGAAATATTAAATATTAAACTAGAAACATTTTGGGGATAATTTGTGATTGAAGTCTAACCCTAACCCTAAACCTCATTTGAAACTAAAGATTTAAAATCCATTAAAATTAAAAATGTTAAATGTAAATAATTTTGCTTTTTGTTTTAATCTATAAATTAAAAATGTTATACCTTCTTCTGTGAAAAAAAATAATGTTATTTAAAATTTAATACATAATTCTAAATTGTAACATTTCAAACTATTTTTAAACTTTATTTGATACAAGTCTTGACTTGAACATATCCGTAAAGTGTATCTGATTCACACATTTAGTAACAATTAAAAAGGACACATATTTATGTCTAGAAATAAAATTTATTTTAATTATGACACACTTTAGGTTAAAGTTTTAAAAAAAATATCACTTTTAAAAAAGCTTTAATGTCACTATTGATCTCTATGTCTACACTACTTGTAATAATATGAGGCTTTTAAGTTTTAAAAATAATTTTTTTAAAGGCAAGTAAGTTAAAAGGATTCCACATATTAATTATTTTTCAAACGATGTCTTTCAACAGAATACTCTAAATATCTCTTAGCTGTGCAGCTATTTGTGGAAATGGGTCTCTTGGCGGGTGAGGGGGTGTGGGGGTGGGTAAAGATATTGATAGTTGAGTATTGTATTCACTCATTAACAGCTAGTCGTGAACTTTGGCCAATTCCACAAAGGGAATGGTAGTAGAACAATCCCATGGTAGTAGAACAATCCCATGGTAGTAGAACAATCCCGATTTAATTTTTAAAAAGAAACCACCAACGCCTAACAATGTTGTGCTGTCTATGGTTGAGAAAGTTCGCCCCTCTATGGAGGTACTTGGTGAATGCAGGTGTCTTGAGAACATGAAGATAATGAAAAACTTCACATGACCCTCAAATCAACATACGACTTATAAGTTGACGTGCTGGATTTTTACACAGTCCGGAGGATTTATTTTTTGTGTCTGCATGTATGTCTGTATGTCTATATGTCTGTATCTCTGTATGTCTGTATGTCTGTATGTCTGTATGTCTGTAATGTATGTATGTATGTATGTATATCTGTATGTCTGTATGTATGTCTGTGTCTAATGTATGTATGTATGTATGTATATCTGTATGTATGTATGTATGTATGTATGTATGTATGTATGTATGTATGTATGTATGTATGTATGTATGTATGTATGTTACATACATACATACATACATACATACATACATACATACATACATACATAGTATGTATGTATGTATGTATGTATGTATGTATGTATGTATGCATGTATGTATGTATGTATGTATGTATGCATGTATGTATGTATGTATGTATGTATGTATGTATGTATGTATGTGTTTGTATGTATGTTCGTTTCTGTGTGTGTCTGTGTGTGTCTGTGTCTGTCTGTGTGTCTGTGTGACTGTGTGTCTGTGTGTATGTATTGATGTGTTTATGTGTGTATGTGTGTATGTGTGCATGTGTGCATGTGTATGTGTGCACGTGTATATGTGTGTATGTGTGTATATATGTGTGTATGCGTATATGCATATATGTATGTATGTATGTATGTATGTATGTATGTATGTATGTATGTATGTATGTATGTATGTATGTATGTATGTATGTATGTATGTATGTATGTATGTATGTATGTATGTATGTATGCATATATATATATGTTTGTATGTATGTATGTATGTATGTATGTATGTATGTATGTATGTATGTATGTATGTATGTGTGTGTATGCATGTGGGTGTATATCTGTGTATATGTGTGTGTGTATGTATGTGTTTATGTGTGTATGCATGTGTGTATGTGTGTATGTATGTATGTAGGTATATATGTATATATGTGTATGTGTGTATGTATGTGTGTGTCTATGTGTGTCTGTGTGTGTATGTGTGTCTGTGTTTATGTGTATGTGTGTATGTGTGTATGTGTGTATCTGTGCATGTGTGCATGTGTGCATGTGTGTATGTGTGCAAGTGCATATGTGTGTATGTGTGCATGTATGTGTGTATGTGTATATATGTATGTATGTGTATATATATGTATGTATGTGTATGTGTGTATGTATGTGCGTGCGTGTGTGTGTGTGTCTGTGTGTGTATGTGTCTGTCTGTGTGTCTGCCTGAGTGTATGTGTGTATGTGTGCATGTTTGCATGTGTGTGTGCGTGCGTGCGTGCGTGCGTGTGTGTGTGTGTGTGTGCGTGCGTGCGTGCGTTTGTGTGTTTGTATGTGTGTGTGTGTGTGTGTATGTGTGTATGTGTGTATATATGTGTGTATGTGTGTATGTATGTATGTATTTATGTATGTATGTATGTATTTATGTATTTATGTATGTATGTATGTATGTATGTATGTATGTATGTATGTATGTATGTATGTATGTATGTATGTATGTATGTATGTATGTATGTATGTATGTATGTATACATGCATGTATGTATGTATGTATGTGTGTGTGTGTGTATGTATGTGTGTGTATATGTGTGTATATTTGTGTGTATGAATGTGTGTATGTGTGTATGTATGTATGCATGTAGGTATGTATGTATGTATATATGTATATATGTGTATGTGTGTATGCATGTGTGTGTCTGTGTTTGTCTGTGTGTATGTGTTTATGTGTATGTGTGTAATTGTGTATGTGTGTATGTGTGCATGTGTGCATGTGTGTATGTGTGCATGTGCATATGTGTGTATGTGTGTATGTATGTATGTATGCATAAATATATGTATGTATGTGTATGTATGTATGTATGTGCGTTTCTGTGTGTGTCTGTGTCTGTCTGTGTGTATGTGTGTATGTGTGCATGTTTGCATGTTTGCATGTGTGTATGTGTGTAGGTGTATGTGTGTGTGTGTGTTTGTGTGTGTGTGTTTGTGTGTGTGTGTATGTGTGTATGTGTGTATGTGTGTATGTGTGTATGTATGTATGTATGTATGTATGTAGTTTCACATATGTGACAAAGTGTATGTATTGATATTTCTTTGTTAGTTTCACATATGTGACAAAGTGTATGTATTGATATTTCATTGTTAGTTTCACATATGTGACAAAGTGTATGTATTGATATTTCTTTGTTAGTTTCACATATGTGACAAAATGTAGGTATTGATATTTCTTTGTTAGTTTCACATATGTGACAAAGTGTATGTATTGACATTTCTTTGTTAGTTCCACATATGTGACAAAGTGTAGGTATTGATATTTCTTTGTTAGTTTCACATATGTGACAAAGTGTATGTATTGATATTTCTTTGTTAGTTTCACATATGTGACAAAGTGTATGTATTGATATTTCTTTGTTAGTTTCACATATGTGACAAAGTGTATGGATTGATAGTGATACCGGTGTCCGCGCTGCTCATGTTGACTAGAAAACGATATTTAAAACACAACGCTGAACATTAGACCAATTCTCAGGATTAGCTCCGTGCATGTGCTATATTTTTAAGGCGCATTTGGCTTACATGAGGAAAAAAAATGTTTAAAAATGACATAACATAAGCTGTTGTGTTGCAGTGTCGTTTGTTAAAAGCTTTTTTAATCATTATTTCATGATCAGCTCAGCCTGCATGGGACGAATGGTGCATCAGCAAAGGGTCCTGGATCTATTTCGGAGAAGGGGCGCGTCAAAGAAAAGCAACGCCCGTGTGAAAAATAAGAAAAATGTATTTATATTGATCTATTTATTACCCCACCCCCCCTGCACGCCCCACCCCCCCAAAAAAAAACCCCGACATTTTTAGCGTCTTCTGATTTAAGTGATTGAAATCTACGCCCCCTTTGGATCTATTTCGGAGGACGGGACTCCTCAAAGAAAAGCAACGCCCGTGTCAAAAATAAGAAAAATGTATTTATATTGATCTATTTATTACCTCCCCCCCCCTGCACCCCCCCCCCCAAAAAAAAACCCCCGACATTTTTAGCGTCTTCTGATTTAAGTGATTGAAATCTATGCCCCCTTCGCAAACCCCGCCCCCCCCCCCCTCTCAATTTAACATGATCCTGTTCCGGAGATCCGTCTTTTTCCTATTTTATTCTTTGTTCTGTGGTGATGTCTTAATGGGTTACCTGGGCTTCCCTTTGTTACCTGGGCTTCCGTTTGTTACCTGGGCTTCCGTTTGTTACCTTGGCTGTCCTCTCTAACTCGCTACATATACTGATTTCCCGCGGGGTCAGCTTGTTTGAATTCTAAAAGCAAGCCATATCCCTCGATGTATTGTATCGCTTCTGTATGCAGCTGTTGTAATTCTGAACAGACGTCCTCGTTCTTAATGAATATTTAATTTGTATAATACTAGATCCATAAATTTAAATATCTATTTCATATAAGATATGAATTTTACTTGAAAAATTTGCATAAGATATTTCTCTAAGACCCATAAAAACTCATTGATGTATTTTAATGTATCATATTTTGCCATGATTTTAAGAATTGATGTTAGAGAACGGTAAATTTCTTTTCATATAATATATATATATACTTGAATTTATCATATTCTGTCATTCTCATGGGGATGAAATTGAAAAGCATTACTTGCCTATATATAGGTCGTCATAATAATTATAGACGTGAAATGACTGTCAACTGTAAGCCAAACAAATATTTAAAACAGAAAATATATTTGGCCTCGTGCGACTAGCAGAGGCCTATGGTTTGCAAAAATAGAAATACCTTCAATTAAGTCAACTGTTAACATTCTGAAAAGACCTATAATATAATATCGTGTATTGTTTAGCTTACCTCAGAGTTATCAAGAAGCTTTGACAATATCATAAACGTATAATATATATATATATATATATATATATATATATATATAAATAATGTGTGAGGTGACTCCTTCAGTGTAGCATTAGAAAAATAGTTTAATTATCTCAGCATTTGTCGTATGTATGTGTTAATATAGATTAAGAATATGATCTTATGGAGAAAGTTTAAAGCTTAAATTTAAAATAAAATAACGTAATATACCTTTGATATTTGTCTGATTTCAGCATCTCCTCAGTACTCAATAATTGTTGTTGTCGTTATGCTTGTGTGTATGTTGCATTTAAATTACATGGGTTTTTTTTTTTTTTCTACAAGTAGCCTAAGGCGTAAGACTCAAAGGTTCAAAGTGGAATTATGTAAACCATTTACAATGCAAGGATTTCAAATATTGAAAAGGTGCTTCCACCAAACCAAGTAAAATTAAATCCACAAGATGTCACTGGGTTGGTTTGGTTGGGGGGGGGGGCCTTACTGTACGGGGCTCTGATGACATGTATAAAGAGGAATTATTTGTCTAAGGAAGAATTCAATAATCTTCCATTACTCATCAAACCAATCTCCGCATACGGAATTGGGTTGGGGGGGGGGGGGGGGAGGGGGGCGACGACAAAACCAACAATATTGAATGATAAAGTAAAGATCAGAAAAGGAGAGGAGGAGGCCTGCGCCTGCCGTCTGTAGTGGCTGCATGGTGGGCGGGTTTGTAAACTCAACTAAAATTTACGCTCAGAATCAATGAATAAAACAAAGTCCGCCCAATATTCCAATGAACTAATCACAACAGAGCAATAAAAGCTGTTGTGTCTGGACTAAGATTGTGGCGGGGGGAGGGGGGGAGGGGGGAAGGGGGAAAAACGCTAATATTTATAGGGGACTGCGTTGAAAGCGTGTTAAGTAAATAAATAGTAGAGGAAGCTATTATTAGGATCAAGGACATCAATGATTCATTGCCTTTTTCCAAAGCCTAAGCATATATGTTCCACTACTTCAAATTGTGGAGATTTGTTTTTAATAAATATCTCTATACATTAAAGTAATATTACAGGTCCCCAAAACAGCCAAAATATAAAGCATAAATGAAAAATATAACATAAAATTTAGTTTTTAAAAAATGCAAATAATTTTTAATTGTTTACTTTGTTTTTTTTTACTCTTTCTTTTTAATTTTGATAAATGGCGTTATTTACATTTCCGGTAAAATCTATATATCTAAACATAATTATATATATATATATATGTACAAAGCTTTGTGAGTTTCAACGAAGAAAAGAAGAGAAAAAGAAAAAAAAAGATGCATACTTTTCTACTCGCATTATATATTGACTTAGTCTCTAGCAAATTTTCCAACATTGGAAAAACATTCCTGGTGGCACCTCCGCGGATGAGAGTGAGACCTGATACTGATAATAGGCACCAAGTTCACTTTTACGTGTGGACTTCCCATCCCCAAGACGTCAGAGTCCTCATTAAAACCCACTTCATCCCCATCGCTCGTTTCAGACTGAACGATTCGATCACGCTGAAGCCCAGGACGGTGAGCGAGTACACCCATCACACGGGAGGTGAGCTCCAGAGAAAGAGTGGCATCTCGTGGAGCTACAGGCTCTACAGCCCCAAGGCGTTCGCGCTTCAGGTCCACGTGAGGCCGAACAGGCATTCCGTGTCCGCTTTCCAGGCGGTTCCCGTGAAGTCATGGTCGCGACTCTACTACGCCGTGACGCTATTCGAGAACCCGTCCATTCAAATCATCAGCAACGTCGAAAACAACACCGTTCGGGTCAGATTTCAATTCCGCGGAACTACTTCGCCGACTTTAATCATCGACAACCTCAACTTTGCGCCGAACAGGACGCATCGCGCAAAACTTGGTAAGAGGAAATCCTTATCCATTCATCAGTGCGACCAAGTGACAGGTAATCACAACGGGTCAATGACGGGCACGCGAGTACTCGGTCAACATCCCATAGGTGTTATCAGCGGCAACTGTCACTCGTCGACGTATACCACCAACTGTCATAGTGATGAGCCCACTCGCTGGGGCTCCTCCTCGGATGTAGTCACTGAGATGCTCTTGCCCGTCGAAGCGTACGGAACAGAGTTCGTGGTCATTGCGTTGAGGGAAAGAGACCCGCCGGGAGCCTTGATCATCGTGTCCAGCGAGAACGAAACGGAGGTCAGTATAGTATTGACCTCGGACGGGAAGTACAAAAACATAACTTTAAACTTTGCCGGTGACGTCAACACGGACATCTCCATGGACGACAACCGAATGCTCTTCAGTGATAAAAAAATACAAGTCGTTATGATGTCGCGGTCAGCTTGCTGGAACTCGGATGAAAGTGAAGGGATAGGCGACACCTCAATCAGCCTACTCGTACCCAATTATCTGTTTTACGTAGAGTACTTCTGGATCACGCCGGACCTCACCCCCGATAGTTTCGCCACCCTCGTGGCCGAGAAAGCACATATCGAATATCTCGTTTTGGATAATTTACCTCTACAGGACACCATTGCGTGGAGCAAGGTGACCGGTTCCACGTCGTTTCTCGTCACTTCGGTCAAAGCCTCCACGGGGAGTCATTCGGTGGCATCGACTCATTACTTCAATTTTGGATGCTATCTTTCCGGCATGAAGCATAATGCAGAATACATGTACCCGGCAGGATTTCACGAGAACTGCGTCACGAAATTGGAGAATATGATACCTGACGACGGCATCGACAACGACTGCGACGGGACAAAAGATGAAGAAACCATCAATGGCATGGATGACGACTACGACGATCAAATCGATGAAGACACTTTCCTGATCTACGGGAAAAATGTTTCCGCAATACACGGCAGTTGGGGAGAATGGGAGCCGTGGGCGTGCTTTCCCACTTGTGAAATCACCCCTGCCTTTCGGATGCGTACGTGCACCAACCCGGCTCCCAGCTTAGGGGGTCGCTTCTGCCAAGGTAACGACGAGGAATCCTCGGATGCAACTTGTGACACAAACGAAACGTGCATTCCTACATGTGAACAGTTCGCCTGGGGAAAGTACTGCAATCGCACCTGCTTCAACTGCGAGGGCACGTGTGACACGCGGTCCGGTGTGTGCACGGGCTGTAAACAAGGGTTCAAAAATCCTATAGTCGGGTGTGACGAGGCGTGCGGTGTCAATGAGTACGGTGCAGGCTGTCAAGGGAGGTGCTCGGTCAAGTGCGGTTCCGGTACGGATTGTGTCGACAGGGTCACGGGGGAATGTCCTAAACTGAGGACAAAGTATTTGATGTATTCGCCGCTTCTGATGGCGGTGCCGGTTTTTGTGCTACTCTTGATTGCTAGAAAACGGCCTGCCAAGAAAGCAAGTTCTGAAAATGAACATGAAGATACATCAGATCATTAGAAGATTTTTGACTTATGACTCTTCTTCAAAAAGGTCCTCGATGGTGATTTTAATTAATAAAGTGTCCTACAACGTGTGCCATTTGTATTATCATAACTTAAACGTAATGAAGTGGCTATTCCGTCCGACCCATGTCCGAAAAGTTAGAGATTGGGATTAGAATTTTTATTTTTAAATATTATGGTTCGATTGTAAGACAAAATTTTGTATCAAATGAAAGATAATTGAATGGACTCTATGTTTGTAGACTTAATTCTTTAGTTGAACTAAAATAAAGTACCGCAAATGACATCCGAATAGCATTGAGTCTAAAGAGACCCGGGTCCGAATAGCGGCAATGCGTTTCCGTTTCAATTTTGAATAAATGCTATTTTATGAAGATTTCAAGCGAAAAACCAGTGATGTCAGGTTTTGAGAGTTTTGAAAAAAGTTGATAATAAATTTGGAAAATTACTCATGAAAGTATAAAAATGTCAAAATGTCTAAACATTTATTTATTGACTAGGCTGCTTTTTCAGTTTGGCCAATGTGTCATATTATTCTATTGAATGGATTGTATCGACGACCAGAACTTAAGATGGGGCTCTACAACCTCAGCGGCTGCACGGGATTCTCAAATATTTATCATGTGGAAAAATTAAAATGTTAACATTGATTGGAGTGGGCACAAAATGGAAAAGCGGCAGGCAGATGCCCTCTAAGAGTCACACGACGCCCTTAACGGCAATGGTCTGATCTTTTCCTCAGTCGACATGCATTAAAGCAGTACTGAAATGAGGGAAGTTTTAGGTGAGGACCATAGTGTTTAACTGCAATACGGTAAGGTTTTCAGATAAAAAAGAAATTCATTCTGCTAACAAGAAAACTTAAGGTTTCAAAGGATAGAAAAAACTGATATTTTCCAAATAAGATTTAAAAAAAAAAAAATAATAACTATAAAGGAAGATTCAGAAATTAACAGAATCGAAATAAAATCATGCAATCACTTTCATTTTCAATGCATAGGAAGGGTCAGAGCTGCCGAAAAAGGCTTATAAAATCATGATTTTTAGCTGTATTTGTGTTAAAGGGGCCTTTAAGTTTCAATGATTTGGCCCTCAAACAGAATAGAATAACTTACTTGCAACAGATTTGCTATAAATAAATGTAAGCGAAATGTCAAAACTTATCGTAAGTTCTTATCATTGAGCGTAAAATTTTGTGAAAATGTAATATTGTAAGGGCCTTTTCCGGATCATAAAGTTTGACAGTAGCACTACACAAATGGAAGATGATGCTGAAGGCCTTAAACGCGTCTTTCGCGTGTTGCCTTGTGTAATTTGTGTAATGGATGTACCCTCACACCTTCCAAGCTAAGATTGCTATTTCAGACTCAAAGTTGCTCTTCCTTCTTTATTCCGAAAAATAAATTTTGGCTTTTTTATTGTCTTTTGCTGAATGTGCTGTACACTTTATCAAATATATTTCCCAGACGCCCTGGGATGAACAAGATCTCATTGATGCCTCTATGGACAGCAGTCAGAAAATCGTATGAGAATTTGTTGATGCCTCTATGGACAGCCAGAAACTTTAGCTGAACCCCTTTTTACTTTGAACTGCTTGGAGTAATTAAGCACACCCTCTTAGATACCCTGAGCTAAAAACAAGCAATAAACCAATATGTGCCTCTTTCTTTTGGGCCGTTGCAATCAAATATCACGAAGTTGTAGTACTAAACGACAGCTGTTAGTTAAGCGAACATTGGTGATCTTTAAGATTTTTAATATTTTTTATTGTTTATTTTTTGTGTGTATTTTATCATTTTAATAATCTACTCATGAACAATATAAATTGTATTATATCTGAAAATTAAAAATTAGTTATTGCTAACATGCATGAGGTAAGCCGTCCCCCAAGCCCGTCCTTTTTTGTTGCTGTTGTTGAGACAGCCTATATTATAGTCTTCTACCTTATTTACACATATAGGTAAGTTGTTAACAATAGCAATCACAACCAAGAAACTACGTGCTAACAATTCTAAGATTCATAAAGGAATACGTGTATAGGGGGAACAAGGACAGACTCCATACTTTTGGAATGAAGTAAGTCTGTAGTGAATTATAAATAGTGTGCATACCTCATGTGCAAATGGCAATCATTTGTAGACCAGATTCTGATGGTGTCTGTATTTAAAAGTGTTTCAACAGGGGTTGGGCAGAGATACGGCTACATAAGAAATAACAAATCTTTGATAGATAATCTTCATCTTCATCTTATATTTGAGGGGCCCACGATCAATTTGTTGATCATTCTGGCTCCTGGTTTATATTCAGAGTTTGCCTTCTCTTAGATGGGTTGCCGTCCAAGGCTAACGAGTCCCCTCCACCCGGGGTGCTTGGGATGGCTTTGGTGGGGATTGAACTCCGAACCACCGGCTTTTTGGTTTGAGACAGTTTAGACCGCTCGGCCACCCAGCTGTGGTGTGAGTTAGTCACATGTGTACATGTGTGTATGTGTGTATGTGTGTATGTGTATATATGTGTATGTGTGTATTCATGTGTGTATGTATAAAGTTAAACTAATAATGGTAAAAGACTTCTTTCATTTAGTTCGGGTGATCTGTTTCAATCTTTAACCAAAGACAGCACACACTAGAAGTAACGCACGGACACTGCGCTAGAAAGAGAACGGCTGCATGGTTCCTAACAAGTTCAGGCGAAAATAACGCCGAAAGAGGTCGGAACTTGATTACAGTTACCGTATGGATATGAGGTGAGGGAGCGTGGCGGCCAACACCGATGATTCTAAACATACAGTCTTTAGGGGCTCTGCTCATAGGCAACCTCTTTCTCTCCCAGCTGTGGTGTGAGTTAGTCACACTGCTCCTAGGCAACCTCCTTCTCTCCGAGCTGTGGTGTGAGTTAGGCACACTGCTTGTAGGCAACCTCTTTCTCTACCAGCTGTGGTGTGAGTTAGTCACACTGCTTGTAGACAACCTCTTTCTCTACCAGCTGTGGTGTGAGTTAGTCACACTGCTTGTAG
>CAXITT010000538.1:76612-101612 GCA_964033795.1 Lymnaea stagnalis | reverse complement strand
GGCGTGTTTTATTCTTTGTGTATTTGTGTGCTCCTACTTATATGTGTTTATTTCGCATTATTTATTGGCATCATTATTTCTAATTGTATTAACTGTGTACCGGTACGAGATCTACCATACTGTAAGTTGAAGATTGTAATTTTATTTTATTTTATTTTGTAATTATCTTAAGACATAATAAATCTTAATTAATTGTAACTAGAAACTGTTTTGGGTCGTATCTTTAATATTGTTGATTCTATGGTATCGTCCTTTGTTAGGCACTGTTTACAACGAGCCAATTAAAATTAAAATAGGAGATTAATTTCTCCCAATACAAGTCAGTGCGTAACAAATTGGGTTGCTCGTCCCGGATATAGCGGACTCTATATTATTATTTTTCTCAAGACCCCAATTCTAACAAATTGGGGGCATCGTCCGCGATAACCGAATCCATATTTTATTCTCATTAGACCCCAATTTTAACAAATTGTGGGATTTTCCGAGGATAATTTTAATCCATAGTTTTTATTACACCAATAATAAATTGAGCGTTTTTTCTGTGGATTTTGACAAACTGTTTACCTTAATACACTCAAACTAATTTGAGATCACGATACCATTTTACGACACCAACAACAGAGCTGGTTACAATTTTTTCATTAGTGTGTGCACTAAGCTTAAATTTTTATAAAAAAATCATTGTTATATTTTGCCTGTGTCAAAATGGATTTTGATATTGAAAACCCATCAGTAGTTGCATTAGACAAATGTTCTAGGAAGGAGCTATTTTCCATTGCTAAAGCTCTAGAAATAAATGTAGCTCATTCGGCCGTAAAAAAGACCATACGAGACATGATCATCATTCACTTTGTGGATGAAGACATGTTATCTGAAGATGAACTTGCCTCAGTCACACAACCGACTGATCCAAGTATGGAGCTCCAACTAAAGCTCAAACAAATGGAACTAGATGCCCAGAGAGAAAAAGAACGTGAGCTTAAACAGCTGGAGCTAAATAAAGAACGAGAGCTTAAACAGCTGGAGCTAAAAGCTCAGAGAGAGAAAGAAGAAAAAGATAGAGAGCTAACAATAAAGTTAAAACAAATGGAAATAACGGCCAATTTAGGAGCAATGGAAAATAGACTCACGGCTCCAGCCGGTCAGGGTTGCGATGCAATTAAATTTGCAAAAGTAATCCCTAAATTTACAGAAAAAGAGGTTGACCAATATTTTGCGCAGTTTGAGATAACTGCCCAAAATTTTAAAATTCCTGAAACTATGTGGTCCACCTTACTTCAACCAGCCTTGACCGGAAGGGCATCTGAAGTCTTTGTGTCCCTGAATGCGGAACAGCGCGGGGACTATAACCTAGTAAAATCATTAATACTTAAGGCTTATGAATGTGTCCCCGAAGCATACCGTAAAAAGTTTAGGGAACTGTGGAAACGTGATGGCCAGACTCATGTTGAGTTCCTCCGGGAAAAGGAACGGCTCCTGGACAAGTGGCTGCACGCAACCAACACCGAGACAGACTTCAAGAAATTCAAGAACCTCATTCTGATGGAGGAGTTCAAGAACTGTGTTCGTACTGAGGTGCGAATACATATTGCAGACCGTGGCGAAGGTGACGCACATACGGCAGCAGTGTTAGCCGACGACTTCACCATCTCACATCAACTTTCCAAGAATCCATCTGACACCAAAAATGACAGGCACAATAAGACAGCTGTATCAACTTACAGTAAACCTCCACAAAAACCATTCAAGCCCGGTACGAAAGAAATTGGTGCAAAAGACACATGTGCCTACTGTAAAAAAGAAGGACATACGAGGGATGATTGCTGGAAACTCAAGAAGAAAACTGAGAAGACCACACATCCTGGTACACAACACAAAGTCTCCGCTTGTACGTCTCGTCATACATCTGGAAACACATTTTCAAAATTCAAGAGTTTTTGCTCTCCAGATGTCCATACAAACTTCAAAGAGGTTTGTCACGACTCATCAAAGAGTTTCAAAATGAACAATAAGGCTAGTTTTACTGACTCCAGCCAAGTTCCTGCTTCGACTGCGAGTTTTATGAGCTTGTCGCCAAGATCCTTTTGCTCCAAGAAGAGGTCTACCTCCAGAGGGCGTTTTACTGAGGACTTGTGTGCAAGTTTTGACGACTCTACCCAGAGTTTTACTTCCTCTACCCTAGCCGAATGTTCTCAAGACTCCAACAAGAGTTTACCTACCAAGGTCCAAAATTCTACATCAGAAACTACTGATGTCATACAAGACTTCATGCCTTTCATATCGGAAGGATTCGTATCACTGCCAGGTGATTTTTCCAGTCTACAACCAATCAAAATCTTACGAGATACAGGTGCTTCACAGTCCTTACTACTTGAGGGTATACTTCCCTTGTCTGAATCTACTGCTACTGGGAGCAACATCCTGTTACGAGGTGTAGAGCTGGGATGCATAGATGTACCTTTACATCTCATCAACCTAAAATCAGACTTAGTCTCCGGACCTGTGGTTGTGGGTGTCCGACCAACATTACCATTGGACGGCATCTCGTTGCTGCTAGGCAATGACTTAGCTGGTGGGAAGGTGATAGCCGAGCCCATCGTTACTCATGAACCTTGTTTAAATGAAAATCAGGAAGAAGATCAAGAATTGTATCCAGCATGTGCTGTGACAAGGGCCATGAGTTCCAAGATCTCCACAAAAGAGATTTCACAAAAAAGCAATAAAATTCTTCCTGAAATTGACCTGGGAAAAACATTTTTTGCAAGTCTAAATGAAGAGGCTAGTAATTACAAGACTCCAACTCGAATGCAACTTATTGAAGAACAGAAGAGTGATCCAGAAATAGTCAAACTTCGAGAGAACGCTTTGACCCAAGAAGAAGCTGAACAATTCCCTATATGTTATTACCTTCAAGATGACATACTTTTGAGAAAATGGCGACCTCCAGACGCAAATGCTGACGAAGAATGGAGGATAGTTCATCAAATAGTAGTTCCTACCCCATTCCGGAACGAAGTCCTGAACTTAGCCCATGACTCACCACTTTCAGGGCATTTGGGAGTAAAGAAGACATATCACAAAATCACGTCGCACTTCTTTTGGCCCAAAATCAAGAAAGATGTGGTTGAATACTGCAGATCATGTCATACTTGTCAGGTTGTAGGGAAACCAAATCAGAAGATACCAGCAGCTCCTCTTCAACCCATTCCAGCATTCGAAGAACCTTTCAGTCGCGTTATTATAGACTGCGTTGGACCTCTGCCAAAGACAAAATCAGGTCACCAATACTTGCTGACAATCATGTGTGCGTCAACAAGATTCCCAGAAGCTATTCCTCTTCGCAATATCAAGACTCCGAACATCGTCAAAGCCTTGACGAAGTTTTTTACATTGTTTGGTCTTCCGAAGTCTGTACAGTCTGACCAAGGAACCAACTTCAAGGCTGGAATATTCAAACAAGTGATGAACCAGTTGGGCATAGAACACTGCTTGTCGAGTGCATATCATCCTGAGTCACAGGGAGCACTTGAGCGATTCCATCAGACGTTGAAGAACATGATGAGAACCTACTGCCTAGAACAAGAGAAAGACTGGGATGAAGGCATCAACATGCTACTGTTCGCCGCAAGAGAAGCAGTTCAAGAATCACTTGGATTCAGCCCCTTCGAACTGGTGTTTGGCCACACGGTTCGCGGTCCCCTTAAACTTTTAAAAGACACGTGGATGTCATCGGCACCCACGGAAGGACTTCTTGACTATGTCCAAAAATTTAAAACTAAACTTTTTAATGCCGTTAATTTGGCTAAAACACATTTAAAAGATTCACAATCTAAAATGAAAGTTTGGTATGACAAAAAGTCAAAATTCAGACAGTTTGCTTCAGGGGACAAAGTGCTTGTGCTTTTGCCGATACCAGGGCAAGCACTACAAGCTAGATATTTTGGTCCTTATGTTGTTGAGTCCAAAATCAATGATTTAAATTACATTGTGTTAACACCAGATCGTAAAAGAAAGAAACAGTTATGTCACATTAACATGTTAAAAGAATATTTTGATAGAAAATGTGATGATCATTGTCCATCCTCAGAAACAAATGTTAACACAATCTCAACTGTAACTTCAGTACTTAAAGAAAATGTTACTGAAACCTTTGATAGTGTCCCAGAAAAAGTTGGTAATTATAAACTTAAAAATTCAGAAATATTGGCCAACTTAGATAAGAAACTAGGACATTTGTCATTGTCAGAGAAGGATGTTGTTAAGTCTGTTATTGCAGATTTTGTTTTACTCTTCCCTGATGTACCTAATAAAACCAACATTGCTGTACATGATGTTGACATTGGCAATGCAGTTCCGGTCAAGCAACACCCCTATAGGGTCAATCCGGAAAAACTTGAAATAATCCGGTCTGAAATAAAATACATGCTTGAAAATGATATAATTGAACCAAGCTCTAGTAACTGGAGTTCACCATGTATTTTAGTCCCAAAGCCTGACAAAAGTTACAGGTTTTGTACTGACTTCAGGAAAGTGAATGCATTCACAAAGACTGATTCCTTTCCGATTCCAAGGATAGACGATCTTATAGATCGAATAGGTGATGCCAAATATGTAACCAAGATAGACTTACTATCAGGTTATTGGCAGGTTCCTCTATCTGACAGAGCAAAAGAAATCTCTGCTTTTTGTACTCCAGATGGTTTATATCAATATAAAGTAATGCCGTTTGGAATGAAAAATGCCCCAGCTACATTCCAACGTCTTGTAAATAACATTATTGCTGACCAGGAAAATTGCAGCGCCTATATTGATGATGTAATTATTTACAGTCAAGATTTTTCAACTCATGTAAACCAATTAAGATCTCTGTTTAAAAAATTTTTGCAGGCAAATGTAACTGTAAATTTAAATAAATGTGAATTTTGTCATGCAACTGTGGAATATTTAGGTCACATAGTGGGTCAAGGTCATGTAAAGCCTGTTCAAGCTAAGATAAATGCTATTGTATCACTTCCACCACCCACTACTAGAAAACAGTTAATGAGATTTTTGGGAATGGCAGGTTATTATAGAAAATTTTGCAAAAATTTCTCAGTTATTGCTTCTCCTTTAAGTAATATGTTAAAGAAAAATGCAAAATTTCATTGGTCAGATGCTTGTCAGGAAGCATTCGAAAACATTAAAAATATACTTGCTAATGCTCCTGTTCTCATTGCACCAGACTTTAACAAACAGTTTAAATTAGCTGTAGATGCCAGTGATGTTGGCATTGGTGCAGTTCTTTTTCAAGAAGATGACCACAATGTAGATCATCCTGTCTCTTATTTCTCAAAGAAATTCAACTCACATCAGAAAAACTATTCCACTGTAGAAAAGGAATGTTTAGGTTTAATTCTTGCTCTCCAACAATTTGATTTTTATGTCAGTTGTTCTTTACATTCAGTACTTGTTTTTACTGATCACAATCCTTTAACATTTTTGAATAAGATGGTCTCCAAAAATCAAAGATTGTTAAGATGGAGCCTATTTTTACAAGAATATAATTTGGACATCAAACATATTAAAGGCAAAGACAATGTCATTGCAGATACTTTGTCCAGAAATTAATTTTCACTTATGTTATTGTTTATAAGCTGTTAAGAAGTTTTTGTCTAATAATTTGAGAGTAAGAAATGTACTTTCTTCAATTTTAATGGAAAAAGAATTCCATTTTTTTGAAAAATGAAATTTTTTTTCTTTTAAGAGGGGGGGGGTGTTACAGAGAGCTTGTTTACACAATATTTCTCGTACGTGCCCTCTGATTTACCCCGCATGAGACGCTGTGTTCACAAAGGGGTGTGGCTTAGGTCTTTGATGTATTTCTTGTTTACACCGCCAGCCACTGAAAATAATTAATCTGTTCCAAATAGTATTTGGTAGAATGATTGGGATTTTTCTCGAAATGTCTCGAAGGCAGGGCTTGGGCGTCGGTAGACCCACCTATATAAGGGATTGACAGGCACAGACGAGGGACGGAGATTTTTTGAGATAGATTCTCTTAACAATTACGAGGCGTGTTTTATTCTTTGTGTATTTGTGTGCTCCTACTTATATGTGTTTATTCCGCATTATTTATTGGCATCATTATTTCTAATTGTATTAAGTGTGTACCGGTACGACATCTGCCATACTGTAAGTTGAAGATTGTAATTTATGTATGTATGTATGTATGTATGTATGTATGTATGTATGTATGTATGTATGTATGTATGTATGTATGTATGTATGTATATATGTATGTATGTATGTATGTATGTATGTATGTATGTATGTATGTATGCATGTATGTATGTATGTATGTAGTGTGTATGTATGTCGGATGGATGCATGTATGTTTGTATTTATTCCTGTCTGTCAATACCCATAATCGTACAGACGTAGTTAAGCTAGTTGCCAATGACAATACATTTAAGCCCCAAACCCTTACCCTCGAAAAATTGAGTTTAAATCTACCTGTTGCCACTGATGTCCCTAAATAAAATTCCCGATACCTGCGCTGAATGCGATTCTTAAATCTATACCAAGTGCGTTTGGTGTGTAATGTTTTCTATTGCTTTACTGAAAAAAGTTGAGGTAAAAGTTTTTGGGACGTTATAACGTTAATGTACTTGATGGGCGTGAACAAAATCTGCTGTTGCGACCCTTTGGGGGGTGGGGGGAGTGGGGAGAGCTCTATTTGGGATTGTTATATAAGGGCATTATTTGTAAGCATGTTTTGTCAATTTTTCAGCCCCACCAGGACCACCTTATCATTTCTTCGTGTGTTTCTTTCTTGCAAAATCTTCAGAAGGCTTATTGACGGCTTTCCCGTTATATTAGCGAGATGAAATTGGCACATAGACCTGTTGCTGATGACCACATATTCTATCAATTTTTCAGCCCCACCCTCAAAAATCAGATTTTCCTATCTCTCAAGGGAAAGATGAAGGAAATATGATGCAATAATTTCTTTAGAACTGTGGCCATCGCAAAGTCGCACAAAAATGCCTATCAAGATTTATATGAATTTTTAAATTGTTTCTTCCAGTGGTTATTTCTTTTTTCACTCGGTACTAATAATATTAAAAGGCAGGTATAGCTATTTTTTTAAATTTTTTTTTGGGGAGGGGGGGGGGGCTTGGGGGGAAGTTTTCAAGAGAAAGCAGGGCGCAGGAGAAGCAAAAGATAGGTAAGAGATATTTGAAACTAAATATATAAAAAAAATACTTTTTCAAAACATTAATAAATTTTTAAAAATCACTGGAGCTGTTGAATACCGTAACAATGATTTTTAAAAAATTTATTGCTTTGGGGGTTGGGGCCGTCTCTTAGTGTAGAAGTTTACATTGTTGGGGTGGGGGGGGGGCTTGGGGGGAAGTTTTCAAGAGAAAGCAGGGCGCATGAGAAGCAAAATATATGTAAGAGATATTTGAAACTAAATATATATAAAATATACTTTTTCTAAACATTAATATATTTTTAAAAAGTTAACTTGCATTGTTTTCTTATTTCTTCCATTTATTTATTTTTTTAAAAAATTATTTTGTTGAACTTTTTAAGATAATTTAGACAGTGTTATCTATACTTTCGGGAGAAAGCAGGACGCTTGCGAAGCAAAATATATATAAGAGATATTTGAAACTAAATATATATAAAACATAATTTTTTAACACTAATATATTGTTAAAAAGATAACTTACTTAATTATTTTTTCTTATTTCTTCTATTTATTTTTTTTGTTTGTTTGTTTGTTTTTTTTTGTAAATAATTTTGTTGAAATTTTTAAGATAGTGTTATCTATACTTCCGGTTGCACTTATGCTACGTGTTTTGTTTTAAAATTCAAGTCAAAAAGTTAAGCAAATTAAACATGTACATGATTGTGCTCCTTGTGCTATCAGTTGAAAAGGCGACATGCGCGTTTTCAAGTGTCGGGAAATCGTTTTTGGTCGCGCTCCCGTGGATGATGCGAAGTCCCAACACCAAGGAATCCTCCTTGATTTCGTTCAGCATGTTGACGTACTCGAAGAAGAACCTCACGGTCCACATTAGCACGCATCACCTCGAGCAAAAAGACCTAACGCTGGATGTTAATTTCACGCTCACCTTCAGGCAGATCCGGAAATTCGTTCACAACACGGGTAATATGTCCGAAATTAAAATGGGTTACTCGTGGAGCTACGGGATTACCGGCAATAGAAAATTCTCGCTGACCGTTCTTGTGAGTCCGAACCGACAATCAGTGGCAGGATTCCAGGCCATCCCAGAGTCATCGTGGGGGAGGCGTTATTTTGCCGTGACTTTATTAGAATACCCTTCCATTCAGATCATCAGCAACTCGGATGGGAACAGTGTTAGAATCAGATTTCATTTTCAAGACAAAAAGTCTCCCGGATTTTTGTACAATGAAGTAAACTACGGCTCCGGGACCATGTTGCAGTTTGATCTGGATAGTAAAAAAAGCTTTCACATTCATCAGTGCGACAAAGAAGAACAAACGAGAACAGGAGCTTTGACGGGGTCTCTGATCAGCGGCAAGCATCCTATCGGCGTTGTCAGCGGCAACTGCAGGACGGCCACGTTCACCAGCAACTGCAAGAGTAAAACTTTCAGTCAGTGGGGTGCAAGCTCTGACGTTGTTGCGGAGATGCTCCCGCCCATCGAAGCGTATGGAACGAGGTTTGTTGTGGTTACCTTGGCGGAAAGGAAGACGCCCGGGGCGCTTGTGGTCGTGTCCAGCGAGAACAAAACGGTGGTAAGCCTCGCCATGACCCATACAAAGTTTAAACGAATAACTTTGGAAACTGCGGGAGACTTCAAGATGGATCTTGCCATCGACGACAACCAAATGCTCTTCAGTGACAAAAAGATACAGGTGGTCATAATGATGAGGTCATCTTGTCGGGGCGCCGACGAAAACGAGCCGTTTGGTAACCCTGCCATCAGCTTGCTCGTACCGACCGCGCATTTTTACATAGAGTATTACTGGATCGCATACAATATTTCGTCCCGTGCCCACGTCATGTTGGTAGCCGAAAAAAACCACACTAAATATCTCCTTCTTGATTCCGAAAAACTGCCGGACAAGACCCCTTGGAGCGCTGTAATAGGCTCCACGACGTACCTCGTGGCGACATTGAATTCTTCCGCGGGAGGTCATTCCGTGACGTCGTCTAATTATTTTCCTTTCGGCTGCTACCTCTCTGGGATGAGCGTAAACTCCCAATACATGACACCAGCCGGATTTATGAGCTGCATTCCGACAAGAGAAAAACCTAAACCCGATGACGGGGTTGACAACGACTGTGACGACAGCGTAGACGAGGAGGCGTTCAACGGCGTGGATGATGACAGTGACGAGAGGATCGATGAAGACACCTTTCTGGTGCCAAATAAGAAGACGATGAAAGTCAAAGGCGGATGGGGAGAGTGGCAGCCCTGGATTTGCAACCCGACCTGTGAACTCGTCTTCCCATTTCGTTTGCGCATATGCGACAACCCGACCCCTAGTCTGGGCGGAATTTACTGCCCCGGGTCTGATGAGGACTATTCGAACTCCACGTGCGAAACTGACGCTTCCTGCAATGCCGAATGTGAAAGCTACACGTGGGGAATAGCCTGCGAGAACACCTGCTACAAATGTCTAGAGAGCTGCGATGGTAACACCGGAGTGTGCTCTCGGTGTAGCGCTGGTTTCAAGAATGCTTTCGGCGGGTGTGACATGGCCTGCGAGGCGAACGAGTATGGCGAAGACTGTGTTGGGAACTGCGTGGAAAAGTGCGGGGTCGACTGCGTTGACAGAGCGTCAGGCGCATGCCCCGTTTCTTTACTGTTCAAGTACATGGTGTACGCGCCAATACTGCTCGCAATACCGGTATGCTGCTTACTTAGGGTTAGCAGGCACCACTTTGCTGAGGATCATAGTGAATTCACGTTAAGCTCCCAGGGTAGCTCAAGGTGATTTATTGCCTTAGATTTGTAGTTGTTTTTATGTTTTTACAGAATAACCTGCTTTTGATATGTCGAGGGGATGAAACAAGACAATCTTTAAAGAGGGCAGACAGAGGAAATAGCCCAAATGAAAATATTAAAACCTGTCAAAGTGGGTAAAAGAGCACAATTTTGACCCAGGTCGTTGTCAGAGATATATCGAGGGCTCTGTCCCACAGGAGATTGCCTCCCCCTCCCCACTTCAACCCCATGCTCAAATCTCCTTATTGTATATGCCATGGCCATAATCTTAGCATGTGATTAAAAAAATAAAAATAAATGTAGCTCAATTTAAAATATATAGTATTGCAGAAGTGTGGATGTATTTTTTAAAAAAATGGGTTTCCCTTGCTTGCTTCTTTAGGTATATGTATATATGTATAGTGTGTGTATGTGTGTATGCATATAAATAATAACTTATTAATAAAACTCTTTTAAGCAAATGTTAAAATATTCCTCATTTAAGTGATTCATTCATTGAACGTATTTGATAAGAAAGATTCAGTCTTCGCCGCTGAGCGTCAAATTTGCTCAACGTGATTAGTATGGTTTCAATTTTATGTTATTGATTGACCTTATATGTCATTCGAGCTTCTAGACTTTTGGCCACTCTTGTACCAGCATTAAAGAGTCAAGCCAAAAATCAACAAAATAGTTTTAAAGTTTCTGTTTTTTTTTTTTGTTTTTTTTTTTAAAACATTTTTTTTTGTGTGTGTTAAAATTTTTTTTTTTGAAAAATAAATTATATCAAAAACGTTGGAGTGTCCTAGTTTTGAAAACTGTTAANAGTTGTCAAAGAGGGCGTCATGGTGGCCGAGGAGCGAAGAATGGAAGAGGCTGCAGACAGAAGAGCTAGGAGAAAGGCCAAATCATTTGGAAGCACAGAACTCGTGTGTAAAAACTGTGGTAAAGACTGTCACTCAAGGATAGGACTGCACAGCCACTCGAGAAAATGCAACCCAACCCAACGGTGATGCACCATCGTCTCACGAGACGGAAGGATGCCGATAGATGTCGTCGTTAATAATAATCAAGCAGTCCAAGTCATATTATATGAAATTGCAATGATGTGTTCAGGCGTAGAATCACTTCCAATCCCCCATAGCCCAGTTGCGTAGCTAAGGGGTGGGGGGGGGGGTGTGCGGAACGCACCGGGTGACACCATCTCGGGGGGTGACACCAAGTTGAAAAATTGCATATTTACAGAGCACACGCTGATTGGTCTAACCGAATTTCATCAAATAAAAGGATTCAACTCCAAATGAGATGCTCGGTAACTATCGTAAGTGACAGGAAGCTATATTTATCTTAATGCTGAGAAATAATGCTTTCCATTGATACCAAATACGATGTGTTTGGGCGATTATATGGCAAACAATTTTCTAATATCTTTTAATTCTTAATTTAAATAGCCACAGCGAAACAAGAAAATATTTTTAATCATTTTAGGGTAAAAAAGCGTTTATTTACAATAAAAACAACAAACAGAAAAGTATAATTTAAAAAAATCGAAAGAGTAAATAAGAGTAGTAAAGAAAGAATTTAAACTATATTTAAAACACAACATAATATTAGTGATAAAGAAATAATTAAATCGGGGAATAATTTTTTTATTATTTTAAATATAGTTTTTTCCCCCAATCTTAAATCATCAAGTTTTTTATTTTTTGTGACGCCATTAAAACTCTACTTCCGGTGAAATTTAAACTATGAATTTCTTTGATTACTTTGAAGGGGGAAAAACCACTAATGATTAAAAAAATGAATAACATAAGGCGTATATGGTAAAACAAAAACGGTTAAGCCGATTCCTAGCGAGATGCGTATTTCCTAAATGAAAGCATTGGCTCTGCTCCTCGTCTTGTCATTTGCTCCTTATGAAACTTCAGCCCAGATCTCCTCGTTCGGAAGAGATTTCTTGATCGCACTGCCCAGGTTAATGAACAGGAATTCCGCTGGCGAAGATCGGCCGTGGGTAATATTTTACATGGTGACCTTACTTTCGGAGGAAGTGACTGTCAATATCTCTACCGCCAGAAAGCCGAGCTACAACTTCAGCATGGTCGTCACGCTTAAGAGCAAACAGGTGTTGCAGTTTATCCTCACGCAGCTGGAGTACTACTCCGAGGTGTACATGGGGCCGAAGTGGTGCTTCCGGTTCGCCGGGACGGACGAGTTTTCGCTGAACATTTTTTTGCTGGACACGACCGTGTCCCAGGCCACTTTCCTCGCCGTGCCCGTCAGTTCATGGGGGAGGATATACTATGCTGCCACCCTGCAGTCGTACCCTTCCATTCAAATCATCAGTAACTCTGAAAACAACGGCGTTATCATCGCGCCGCGTTTTCGGGGAGACCCGAGGCCCGTGCTCAACTACGGGAACGCAAACTACGGGAGCGCCGGCAATCTCAGCATCATTTTGGACAAATGGAGCGCGTTCGATGTCTCCGAATGCAGCGGGGAGAGTGCCGGGCAAGCGTCCATGACTGGGACTCTCATCGTCGGGCAGAAAGCCATAGGCGTCATCAGTGGCAACTGCCGTACGATCACGCAAACGTCTGACTGTAAGAGTGGAGCTCAGCAATTAGGGAAAACGAGTGATATCGTTGTCGAAATGTTGCTACCGGTCGAATCTTTTGGGACTGAATTCATAATTGTGCACGTTGAAAGAAAGGAAAAGGGCCTGGTGATGATCGTTGCGGCGGAGCCCAAGACGCACGTGAACATTAGTCAAAATTATACCGTAAAAACTGTGCATTATGAGAACGCTGGCGACTGGACCATGGATTTGGTCATGGACGCCAACCGAATGTTGGTGAGCAACAAAAGAATACAAGTCCTCATGGTCATGAGGTCTGCTTGTTACGAGTCGAACGGTTTCGTGGAAGAGCAAGGCGACCCTGGGATGAGCCTGGTCATCCCCAACACCCTTTTTTACGTCAAATACGCCTGGAGGGTTCCTAAAACTCGCTTCAACCATTACGTCATTATCGTAGCTTTGAAAGACCACATTGAAAACATTGAGCTGAACACAAGACCCTTACCGAGTTCTTTCAAGAGGCACGATGTCCTTGGGAGCTCGAAGTTTCAGGTGGTCACGATTCTAAGCATTGAAAAAAAACACAACGTCACTTCGAAAGATGACCAACCGTTCGGCTGCTATCTGATGGGGATGGCCCCTAAACGGCAGTACTTGCGCCCCGCGGGATTCCGTGGCTGCCACAAATCCATTGAGTTCATGGTCGAGGGAGACCGAAAGGACAACGACTGCGACGGGAGCGTCGACGAGGAGTTTATGGATGGCAAAGACAACGACAATGACAACAGAATCGACGAAGACGTACGCCGCAAAAGCGACCCGTACGACATTGATGGGGGATGGGGCGCTTGGCAGGCCTGGACGTGCAAGCCGAGCTGTGTCCACAAGGTCCTCATCAGGGCGCGGCTCTGCGACAACCCGGCCCCGAGCGGCGTGGGTGTCCCTTGCCGGGGCGTCGATCAGGAAACGCAGAACAAATCATGCCGCCCCAACATACCCTGTCCCTCGTGTCGGCCCTACACGTACGGCGAGAACTGCAGCAAGAGCTGCAAAAACTGCGCCCGCGCGTGCCACAACGAGACAGGCCAGTGTCCCCACTGCAAAGACGGCTACAAGAATCCCGAAAGAGGTTGCAACACCGCTTGCGGTTGGGACGAGTACGGGCAGGGCTGCCTGAGCAGGTGCTCGCTCAAGTGCCATGGTCAGGACTGCCTCAACCGTGTCACTGGCGAGTGCCCGCGCTATCAGAACTACATTCTGTTGATACCCCTGCTGCTGGTGATACCGGTGGGGCTGTCCCTATTGCTGTTCAGAAAAAAGCAGAAGCAACAAGCCCACGAGTATGAGCATTGACCTCACACGGCAAGCCGGTGGATTCGGGAATAGTTTTTTGTACGTGCATGCGTTGGCGCTTTTCTCGTTATCTCTCAAGCTATTATTTTTTTCCACACCAACTCTTGAGGGCTATACAGAAACTCCGTGACCCCCCATCCACATACACACACATACATACACGCACGTACACTCTCGTATACACAAACACACAAACAAAATCCAATGAATAATTTTAAAATATTTGTGTAAAAATATTCAACATGTATTTGTCTCATATAGTGGACCACTATGATCTTCTTATTTAGGACCGCTATGGTCCTATAGTGTGGAGCATTATAATCTTATATTGTGGACCATTATGATCATATATTGTGGACCAATATGATATTATATAGTAGAGCATTATGGCTTGATATAGTTGATTAATATGATCTTATTTAGTGGACCACTATGATCTTTTATAGTGGACCATTATGATCTTATATAATGGATCACTATAATCTTATATTGTGGACCGCTATGACCCTATATCGTGGATCCTTTTAATCTTATAAGTGGACCACTATGATCTTATATAGGGGACCACTGTGATCTTAAATAGAGGAATACTAATGGAGCATGTAAGTTCAAGTGATATTTGCCATTGCCCTTTCATCACTATGGGTTATGGCAGTAGAGTGGGCAGCCGTGTAGGCCAGGGTGAAGGGGGGCTGGCAAACTACAGCCTGTGGGTCTCTTGCAGCCCATGACCTCGGTTGATGTGGCCCACGGAGTCAATAATGATTTTTTTAAAAATAAAATTATAGATGGCTTAACGTCTACTCATCGGTTGCTTACACACGTAATAAAGGGCAAATTTGCATGGTTTAAAATGGTGTCTGGTCCAAGCTGAAATTTTCTTCATTGCGTTACTCAACAAAATGCATTGTCAGGCTTTGGTCCAGTCAATCTACATGAGGTTCATTAGAGATGAGATCAATACCACGCTACTTTGTGCAAGGAGTTCTTCAAGACTTAAGACGGTAGTTTTAGGGCAATTTCTTTTTCAAGATCCGTCAGCAAGTGCAAAAAAAATATGTAATCTTCCAAAAACCCGTTGGGTTGTGAAGCTGCTGGCCTGAACTTAAAGCGGAGGCCATCGATCTGCTTTTCAATGAGTTACTGATAATCAGAAAATCAACATGCTCTGTTAAAATGCCTTTCCTCGTTAATCGTGTTCACTCTTCTAAACTTTCTCCTTGTGTGTGCGGACATTTTCCGACATGAAACACGTGAAATCTTGCTACAGAGTAACATTATCTGAAGAGGACTATTAATCAGTTTTGATGATAAAGTGATTCCTAAATTTCAACCTCAAAGAAAGGTTTTTATGTCCGATAAAAAGCACTAGTTTCATGGTTCTCACTCATGCGGAAAAAAACACTGTTGTACAATTCAAATGTTTTCCATCTTATAATTATTAATTTTTTTTTACACATATAAATGATTAAAAAAAAATATTATTTTTTTTTGTAATCTCAATGAAATTAATGTAATCCGACTATATTATAAAAGCAGCGATTTATTGCTTCTTGTTACATATTAACAAGGAAATAAAACTATGTCGTACATGTTATCTATTTGTTTGATAATCTGTTCCAGCATAAGTCCACTTTGATTTTAGGACACTCTATAGTCTGTCCAAACTTCATGTCTCCCTCACCCACCCCCTCCCCATGCCGACGAAATATTCTTACCGGAACACGTCAAAAAAAAAAATTAAAAAAAAAAGACCACTTGTGAAGGCAATCTTGTCATTTAAAAAAAACTTTGTTGTATATAAACTTTCATAAGTATAAACAATTGTGTTCACGCGTTGTTTTATAATCCCTTTCAATTTTATCGGCGACTGTTAATTAACGGATGTATCAGAGTCGGCACTAGGAGTGTGTGAGGCCTTAGGCGAATTTAAAAACAAAAATTATCAGTGCGGTTGACTTTACGTACCATAGCCGATAAGATAGGAGGACCCGTCATAGACACACTTGGTCTTAATGGTCATAATGATTGGACTCTTCATGGCAGGTATTTGCTTACTCATTTGGCTTCCCAATTTTTTTATTTAAAAAAAAAAAAAAAAAAAAAAAAAAATTGCTGTACCTGTTGAAGTGTCCGGAGCCAAGTAACGCACAGCGACGCCAATTCTGTTAATGGTATGACTGTGACAAAATAGATTCCAAAAACACAACGCTGAATCGGGTATGCGCTATCCAATGTCACTGCATAATTTGAATACAAATAAAATTGGCCTTCAGACACTAGTCAGGCAGATTGGCTTACAGACACTAGTCAGGCAGATTGGCCTACAGACACTAGTCAAGCAGATTGGTTTACAAACACTAGTCAGGCAGATTGGCTTACAGACACTAGTCAGGCAGATTGGCTTACAGACACTAGTCAGGCAGATTGGTTTACAGACACTATTCAGGCAGATTGGCTTACAGACACTAGTCAGGCAGATTGGCATACAGACACTAGTCAGGCAGATTGGCTTACAGACACTAGTCAGGCAGATTGGCTTACAGACACTAGTCAGGCAGATTGGCTTACATATACACTATAGTCAGGCAGCTAATGAAACAGAGACCAAAATCCACAAAAAGTTCTTATCACATCAGCATTTCAGTAATTAGCTTAACGTCGAAATTTGTGTCTTTATGTGGAAAAAACTTTAGAACCACGAGAGGAAACATCTTGAATTGTGATTCGACAACATATCCTTAGATTATCGATGTCATTAAAGGAATGGGCGAATATATTTTAAGCGAAACACAGTCATTTATTGGGGTGCTTCAGGGTTGTAATGCATTGGCATAAACAAAACAAAAATCCTTTGGCAAAAAAAAAAAAAATTAAAGCAAATATGCGGACAATTCAAAATATAAAAGATTGCTTTGAACGAATAATTAACTTGCGCTCTTGGTGGCAAACACAACAGGCAGTTTTATCTTCCTCAATTGTTGTAACAATGTCTCGTTTAATGACAATTGTTGCCAATGCATTCAATTGAACCTGAGACACCAGTGATCTCTATTAAGGGGTTACCCACCTAAATTTAAAAAAAAAAAAAAAAGATTAATTCAAGCGTTGGCGACCGTTATCACCACTGTCCACATGCGTTTGTACATTGCCATGGTTACCAGCACTGTTGACATTAGTTTGTACATTGCCATGGTTACCAGCACTGTTGACATTAGTTTGTACATTGCCATGGTTACCAGCACTGTTGACATTAGTTTGTACATTGCCATGGTTACCAGCACTGTTGACATTAGTTTGTACATTGCCATGGTTAACAGCGCTGTTGACATTAGTTTGTACATTGCCATGGTTAACATCGCTGTTGACATTAGTTTGTACATTGCCATGGTTACCAGCACTGTTGACATTAGTTTGTACATTGCCATGGTTACCAGCACTGTTGACATTAGTTTGTACATTGCCATGGTTACCAGCGCTGTTGACATTAGTTTGTACATTGCCATGGTTACCAGCACTGTTGACATTAGTTTGTACATTGCCATGGTTACCAGCACTGTTGACATTAGTTTGTACATTGCCATGGTTAACAGCGCTGTTGACATTAGTTTGTACATTTCGACGGTTATCAGATGTGTTAACATTAATTTATACTCGCTACGGTTGTAAGTATACTGTTAACATTAGTTTGTACATTGCTGTGGTTATCAGCAATGTTAACATTAGTTTGTACATTGCTGTGGTTATCAGCAATGTTAACCTTAGTTTGTACATTGCTGCAGTTATCAATGCTGTTAATACTTATTTGTACTTGCCATGGTTATCAGCAGTGTTAATAATAATCTTTATTTGCTATGGTTATCAGCAGGTTTAACACGTTTGTACTTGCTATGATTATCAGCAGTTTTAACACTAGTTTGTAAGTGTTATGGTTATCAGCAATGTTAACATTAGTTGGCACGGGATCGCAGCACTAGGAAGAGAATGTTCAAGCTGCGCTGGGATTTGAAGACACCGTCGTAATGTTTGTACGTCTGGAATAACTTACTTCAGGACCATCAAGTCTCCTAGCATTGTTGTATTAAAGACACCGATCACGCAATTCATATTCTCATATAAGGGTAGGCCATACAAACCAGATACGTCTGCAACTTATAGTAAGTGTAGTGCACTCGTAATCCTAATTTTTGTTTTAAAAGATTTAAGAACACCAGAGCGAAGTAAGCATGCTTCAGTAGCATGGATACCAGCGCTATATAAATATCCAATCAATCAACCAATCAGTCACATGCGTACATCCAGGCAGGAATTAACAGACCATGGAGGCAGACCCATATATTTGAAAAGAGTCATTCCAGCTTGTACCTTAATTCTTAAGCAATTCAACAGTTCCAATGGAGTCAGTTGGTCCTTTCCATAGTTTGCTTGATGAACAGATGACAATTATGGATCTCCACTATAAGATCTTCACTGATACCAGCGGGTATTTATCTGCCAGCAATTTAAATTTTTAATACTGTTCTCCTTTAGGAATTAATAGGTACTTCCAGGGGAACTGACCTTCTTAGACATGTTCACAGCAGCTTTGAAACGAACAGTGAATCCGCCAAAAACACATTATCCAATATTAAATAGAAGACAGACTTTCTGAAATATGCTTCCTCGGGGAATCACCCATTTCATCTGTTTTGACCAATCTGCTTCTTCTGTACCACCTTCTTCATAGAATCACTTTCCTTTGCCTTTGCGTTTTGCTTCTACCCGCGTGCCAGAGATTTCATTTCCATGCACAAATTAAAAGCAGCATGCAGATCTCCGCCATATACATTATTATCCAGCTGTTTCCGAAGATTTGTCAGTTCTGAAGATTTAGCTTTTTAAGTTCGACCCTTCAACATCCAGAGTGGCATTTCTGGACTGAAAAAACCTTGTTATAGATATCAACTTGAACTAATACTCTGTACCATACAACATACATTATCATACAAGTGGAAAAAAACTGTAAAATCCATCTACAACCACAAACTCTTTTAATTACGGTATTACATAACGCAAAAGAAATGTTGCTTGCTTTACATGGGATGAATCTGGTGTAGAATCAACAATAACAGCAAAATACTTTACAGTTTTCCTGTCCTCCAACATGTGTCGCTTTACAAATAAGGAACGTTCAGCAATTAAGTGGGTTTTTTTTTTCGAATTGGCACTGAGATAATGCATCTTGAAGTATTTCTCCCTGTCCTCGTGACTCTTTAAATTGCAACACTTTGTTCTTTTAGAATTTGATCCAAATGAGACAACTCTGAGAATCGCTGTAAATGTCCAATGTCTTTTTCCCCCAAGGTGCTTGGAATTGCCGCACAAAGCAAGCCCCCCGCTAACCAAGGAATAGCACAACATCAAAGATTCGCTTCATGATGTTGTACAACTTGACACATTCATTTTCAGTTTACGCCTTCAATTGACTATAAATGCATTTGCCAGATGACAGGTGTCTGTCTAGCTATCGCCAAGCCAGATTATAGCACTGCCTATATGACTATTGTTTCGCCCTGGTTTTTGAGGGAAGACATGAGCACACATTACAGGGGAGCTGTCCTCCAATTTTTCCCCTCGCAAAGTAAAAGGAATCTGAGCTCACATCATCCCCTTAACAAAGTACAAGGGAGATGTGCTCAGGCGACCCGCTCACAAAGTACAAGGGAGATGTGCTCACGGCATCCGCTCACAAAGTACAGGGGAAATGTGCTCAGGGCATCCGCTCACAAAGTACAGGGGAGATGTGCTCAGGGCATCCGCTCACAAAGTAATGTGGAGATGTGCTCAGGGCATCCACTCACAAAGTACAGGGGAGATGTGCTCAGGGCATCAGCTCATTAAGTACAGGGAATATGTGCTCAGGGCATCCGCTCACAAAGTACAGGGGAGATGTGCTCAGGGCATCCACTCACAAAGTAATGTGGAGATGTGCTCAGGGCATCCACTCACAAAGTACAGGGGAGATGTGCTCAGGGCATCCACTCACAAAGTACAGGGGAGATGTGCTCAGGGCATCCACTCACAAAGTACAGGGGAGATGTGCCCAGGGCATCCACTCACAAAGTACAGGGGAGATGTGCTCAGGGCATCCGCTCACAAAGTACAGGGGAGATGTGCTCAGGGTATCCACTCACAAAGTACAGGGGAGATGTGCTCAGGGCATCCACTCACAAAGTACAGGGGAGATGTGCTCAGGGCATCCGCTCACAAAGTACAGGGGAGATGTGCTCAGGGCATCCGCTCACAAAGTACAGGGGAGATGTACTCAGGCCATCCGCTCACACAATAATGTGGAACCCCGCTACAACGCGATAGTTGAAGCTATTTTAAAAAAAAAGAGTATCTCGTTTTATTTGACTTTTGTCTGGAAGGTTTGTGTACAGGTTCATCTGTTGCCTAAATGTATGACGTCATTCATTGACGTTAAGTTCTGCTACACTTACCTCATCAATATAATACTTAAAAATAATAGTTTAACATTATTATTCTCAATTTAATTTTACATTGTATATATCAATCATATCAAAATACATAATTCTCTTTCTATGATTGTCACCAACACCACTACATGGCGATGATTTCACTGAATAAAATCCCCCCAATTGCGTTACATGAGATTCTTTAAAAGTACTTAAGTTCGTTTGGTGCGTAACTTTTTCCCTTGTATTGTGGAAATTCTTGGTGTAATAAATATGCGGCATACAATGGGGTGTGGAAATAGTCTAGAATATTGAATACAGTTTAGGGGTGGGGGGGGCTACGCGGGAGGGGGGTGTTACCACAAATTCGGAATTTTATAAAGTTCGTTATTTGAATGCATGTTTTGTAGGTTGAGTGGATGAGATACTCACGCATTCGGCCGCCATTTTAAGCCGGCTAAAGCTATGCTATAATGATAATTCCAAAGTAAATTTTGTCCGACCGCTCTCAGTGCGCACCATGATGCGTTCTCATTCGCTGCTTCCCCCGTCGTGCACTTGATCACGTACGCACCTAATGAACCCAGAAGAACACATTTTAAAACTAGCAGTACACATAAATACCCTACAAAAGAGACACAACTAGCCGTCAATACCAAACGAAAACAGGATCTATACCTTTTCTACCCGCTTTATGTGGAGTAAATACACTAAGTATTGGTGGATATAAAGAACGTCATATTGAGTTATCATCACAGATTATGCTCATTTTACCGTGATTTTACATGCGCAGCGTGGTCTAAACTGAGTTCATCCCAAATTAGTGGACTCGTGTTCAATTCCAAGATAGTGGACTCGAGTTTAATCCAAAACTGGTGGACTCGAGTTCAATTCCAAGCTAGTGGACTCGAGTTCAATTCCAAGCTAGTGGACTCGATTTTAATCCAAAACTAGTGGACTCAAGTTCAATTCCAAGCTAGTGGACTCGAGTTCAATTCCAAGCTAGTGGACTCGAGTTCAATCCCAGGCTAGTGGACTCGAGTTCATTCCCAAACTAGTAGACTCGATTTTAATCCAAAACTAGTGGACTCAAGTTCAATTCCAAGCTAGTGGACTCGAGTTCAATCCCAGGCTAGTGGACTCGAGTTCATTCCCAAACTAGTAGACTCGATTTTAATCCAAAACTAGTTGACTCAAGGTCAATTCCAAGCTAGTGGACTCGAGTTCAATTCCAAGCTAGTGGACTCGAATTCAATCCCAGGCTAGTGGACTCGAGTTTAATCCAAAAACTAGTGGACTCCAGTTCAATCCCAGGCTAGTGGACTCGAGTTTAATCCACAACTAGTGGACTCCAGTTCAATCCCAGGCTAGTGGACTCGAATTTAATCCAAAACTAGTGGATTCCAGTGCAATCCCAGGCTAGTGGACTCGATTTTAATCCAAAATAATGGACTCGAGTTCAAAACAGGCTAGTTGACTTGAGTTCAATCCCCAGCATAAAGCAGAAAAACATCAACATCACCCCAATAAAAATAGAAATGTTAACTTTTGGAAGACTACACATCCAAGAGAAGGAAAACTCTGAAATCAAACCCGGACATGGAGTCGCAAAAAGAGCACAATAAAACACGTACACACACTGCTAGTTATCTACTGAATCCTGGTCTTTTTGCAATCGGCTAGACTAAGTCTTACCTTTAGATCAAATAGGCAACGAAGAAAAAAGACAGTGAGTCTGATGAATCGAGCAACTGCCACACACTTTAAACAAAATACAGCTCAAGTCAAGGCTAGTATTCTCGTCATATATCTTCGCGTGTCAAGGAAGAACAATACAAAACTTATTTAAATAATTTCTTATCAAGTAATCTGAGAGTAGTACTCTTCTTCTTCTATATTTTGAGGACCCACGATTAATGTTTTGAGCTTTCTGGCTCTCAAGATGCTACAACAAACATACGCAAAGCTTCGCACTTTCTAGGTGCGCACTGTGTTTTTACATCTCTCTCTGAATGGCGTGCACCTAATGAAATTTGTGAAACAAAAAATATGGATTTAAAAAAAATTAATAAAAGCAAATTTTTAAAAGGGAGATTAAAAAAATGCCAATGATAGTGAATTTAGGTGCTGCACAATTTGTATAGTTACATTTAACTTGTTTTTAAAGGAACATAATCTTATATGCCCTTAGTTTCTTTTAAAATATTTTTTCTCATGGATGCGAGAACCGAGATTTTCTAAGAAAATATTTTTAATTCGTATATTAAGTCATAGTTTTTTTGGGTATTTTTGCATCAGACGTCATTCAACTACGCTTCCGGTTTAATTTAAAAAATATGATTTTTTCCCCCCTGTAGATAAAGCCACAACTTTTTAAACTTAAAATAACAACAAGAACAAAAACAAACAAAAGCTAGAACAAATGAAGTCACTACGAAGTTCAGTATGTACAAACATACACATGTATTTGCTATGTGCTTTTTGCAAGCATCTGCCATTTTCTCCTCGTTTGGGACCGAGTTTCTACTGGCGTTACCGATAATCATGGACGAGGATAAGTCCGGTATCCAATTCTTCCTGGTGGCAAAGTTCGTCGGCGAGGTTGATGTTGCCCTCACCACCCCCAACTTTCAGCCCGAGGCCCAGACCTTAAACGAAATGATAATTCTCTTAGGGAAAAAGGTACACTCGGGGTTATTAAACAGGCGGTATTATTCAAAAGTCCTTCTGGGCCTCAAGTCAACCTACAGGTTCAACGGGAATGGTCTGTTTTCCTTGTACATTCTCCTCTCGGAGGGGGAAGATTCCTCGTCGACCCTGCAGGCCCTCCCGATTGACGCCTGGGACAAAAAGTACCTGGTGGTCACCCTCATGCTGTACGCGTCAGTGCAGGTGATCAGCGCTTCGGGCGCGAACGACGTGATGGTCAGGTTCAAGCTCAAAAGTCAAAGTGCGGTCCCACCCGAGGTCGTCATCGGTGACAAGACTTACAAAGATGGTGGCGAGCTTTGGTTCACATTGGAAAGATGGCAGGCGTACGCCATCTCGTACTGCGATAGCCGAGGCAACACCTCGTTTTCAATGACGGGCAGTGTCGTACTGGGGTCAGCGCCCATCGGGGTGGTGAGTGGAAACTGCCGAGCCAGTAGCAAGATCACGGCATGCGCCGACATCGACAGGACGTTTGAAAGAACGACTTACGATTCCGCCACGGAAATGCTGTTGCCTGACCGACTTTTCGGAAACTTTTTTGTTATCACCGAAACGGTGCAGAGACGACCGAAAGGCACACTGCTCATTGTGGCCAGTGAGGATCATACGAAAGTCAACATCACTACTGACCCGAATGGGATCGTTAAAAGCCTCTACTTTGCCTACGCAAGCGAGTTCAACGCCACTCATCGTTTGACCGAAAAAAGTCATTGGCTTGTCAGCGACAAGAAAATACAGGTTATAATCCTTTTGAGGGCCACGTGCGTCGCCGCACCTTTAACCGATCTCATCGGTGGAACCGCCATGAGCACTGTCGTGCCCAATTCCCATTTCGCCACCGAGTATGTAGTGATCTTCCCCTCGTACCCATCGATAAAAATGGCGTTAATCGTCGCAGAAAACGTGTACATCCAAGACATTATGCTGGACGGCGTGCCCATATGGGAAAATATAACATGGAGCAGTGTTTTAGGGAATCCCAAGTATAACGTTGGGGGTATAGAGATATTTAAACAGTCCTCGGTCATAACCTCGCTTCATCACCACAGGTTCGGTTGCTACCTCCTCGGGTTCAACAACCAGTCGCAGTATATGCACTCAGCCGGGTTCGAAGGGTGCGTCGACACGTCCAAGACCATGACGCCCGAGGACACCATCGACAACGACTGCGACAGCAGCGTGGACGAGGAGCAACAGAACAGCCTAGACGACGACGGGGACGGTAGGGTGGACGAGGACCTGGGCAAGACGAATACCGTCGACGGCGCGTGGGGCGCCTGGCAGGCCTGGGCGTGCTACCCCAACTGCTCGTACAAACATTTCTACCGGAACCGGCGCTGCAACGCCCCTCCGCCCAGCAACGGCGGCCTGCGGTGCCCGGGTGTCGACCACGAGTTTTTGAGCCAGACGTGCCAGCCGAACATCTCGTGCCCTGTCACCTGCCAGAACTTCACCTGGGGCGAGCACTGCGAGAAGACCTGCGACAACTGCGAGACTCCCTGCGATGCATCAAACGGGTCGTGCCCCGAATGCCAGCCCGGCTACAAACCGCCCGAGCTCGGCTGCAACAAGCGGTGCGGGCATAACGAGTACGGGAAGAGTTGCCTGGGGAATTGCGCGGAGAAGTGCGGCACCGACTGCGTCAATCGAACGACAGGAGAGTGCCCTGGGTCTGAGGGGGACAATTATGTGATTTACACGCCGCTGCTGGTGGTGATCCCGGTGACAATGCTGCTGATAGTGGTTTCAAGAAAACATTTTGGTTCCCGGGGCTCCTGGGATTCACGGGCCTCCCGGGCAGAAGAATAAAACTGAGACGTTTAATGCAAGCGATATATATATATATATATATATATATATATATATATATATATATATATATATATATATGTGGTGGGGGTTTATAGATATACACTGGTTTTTTATCTCTG
>CAXITT010000538.1:51790-69095 GCA_964033795.1 Lymnaea stagnalis | reverse complement strand
CCCCCCCACATTAACCACACAATATCAACCACACAGATTGATCCCCCCCCCACATTAACCACACAATCACACAGATGGATCGTAAGTCTTTTAAACCGTATTCAGGCATCCGATAATGCAGCCCCTATTCCTGGCCCCATCCGTGCACAGCTCGGGACTGACCAGCAGTGTTTGCATGACATCGTGTTTGCATGACATTGTGTCTCCATGACATCCCGTTTGCATGACATCATGTTTTATGACATCGAGTTTGCATGACATCGTGCTTGCATGACATCGTGTTTCCATGACATTGTGTCTCCGTGACATCCCGTTTGCATGACATCATGTTTTTATGACATCGAGTTTGCATGACATCGTGTTTTCATGACACGTGTTTCCATGACATCTCGTTTGCATGACATCGTATTTGCATGACATCGCGTTTTCATGACATCCCGTTTGCATGACATCATGTTTTTATGACATCGAGTTTGCATGACATCGAGTTTGCATGACATCGTGTTTTCATGACACGGGTTTGCATGACATCATGTTTTTATGACATCGAGTTTGCATGACATCGTGTTTGCATGACATCGTGTTTCCATGACATCGCGTTTGCATGACATCGTGTTTGCATGACATCGTGTTTTTATGACATCGAGTTTGCATGACATCGTGCTTGCATGACATCGTGTTTCCATGACATCTCGTTTGCATGACATCGTGTTTGCATGACATCGTGTTTTCATGACATCGTGTTTGCATGAAGTCATTTTTTTCCGGCGCCGTTAAACCTAATTACAACAACACCATCGGGCCTGGGAGACGTCTTGGCAAAATACTTTGGGGTATCAACTATAACTTGTTAGCATAACTCTGCTCCCCGCCCAGACCTCAAAGCTTCCTCTGCTGTCAACTGACACTGTCTGAGATAAGAGACGCTTGTAGGCAAGCAAATTAGGCAGTTGACGGCTTAACGATAGCGAGGTGGGTGTGCCTACATACCCCGAGGCTACGTGGGTAGAAAGGATTGGGGGGAAAAAAACAGTGGGGGGGGGCGCATCGTGAGCACTCGTGCGTGCCGATCTTTCCGCACGCGCTCGCAAAAGCAAAGCTCGCAAATGACAAGAGGCATCACGTACTGTCGTACTGGGGTGTCTCTGTTGGCGTTTGTGCGTTCCACTGAAGGGTTTTTGGGAAAGGCAAAGTGTTAAAAACTAGGTAATTGGCTAACTAATTGGCTACCTAGTGGCGTGAGGCGGAGGAAATCCTAGTTGACTTTTCTCAAAAAAGTAACCAACTCTTGAGGAAATATCATAAAAAATGAATAATTTTTTTTTCCTCAAAGATATATAATTATAAAATAATAAAAAAATAGGGTTTTTTTTGTTGTAAATTCAAATTTCGTTATGTCAATGGTACTTTAAAACCTAAAAATCCCCTTATCAAAAGAACATCCTTGTACAGAGCTAATACCTATAAGAAGATTAATTTAAAATGGTATTTCAATTATATATATATTTATATACATATATATATATATATATATTCAAGTGCAGTGGTTCTAAACCCGATTTAGTGTCTCAGCTCTTGAAGCAGCATCCTAAAAGTAACTGTACCCCCAAGTACATTTTTCGCCTACTAACACTGCATGGTAAGCTGGGTGTCATTCTATATACATCACTCGGAACAGACTCATATACCACCAGGGCCATTTCTAATGTGTTGAACCATGTATTTCCAATCAAGGTGAGAATAGAAAAATGCCGTTCTTTCCCGCTTTCCACCATCACTCTCCCCACTCTCTAATCAAGGCCAGAAGAAAAGAATTAATGCAATATATATATATTTTTTTTTTTTTTAATGTGTGTTATTAAACTGAGGGTCTCTAGTCTAGTTCGTGAACTGAAGGTTTGTAGCCTAGTTCATGAACGGAAAAATTATAGTAAAGTTCATGATGTAGCCAAGTTCATGAACTGAAGAATTGTAGTCAAGTTCATGAACTGAAAGTCTGTAGGCTAGTTCATGAACTGAAGGTTTGTAGCCTAGTTCATGAACGGAAGGTTTGTAATCAAGTTCATGAACTGAAGGTTTGTGGTCAAGTTCATGAACTGAAAGTCTGTAGGCTAGTTCATGAACTGACGGTTTGTAGCCTAGTTCATGAACGGAAGGTTTGTAGCCTAGTTCATGAACTGAAGGTTTGTAGTCAAGTTCATGAACTGAAGGTTTGTAGTCTAGTTCGTGAACAGAAGGTCTGTAGGCTAGTTCATAAACTGAACGTTTGTAATCTAGTTCAAAAACTGAAGATTTCTAGTCAAATTAATGACCTGATGTTCTCAATGCTAGTTCATGAACTGTAGGTGTCTAGGTTAGTTCATGAACTAAAGATTTGTAATCTGATTAATGAACAGAAGATCTGTTGGCTAGTTCATGAATTGAAGCTTTGTAGTCTAGTTAATGCACGATTGGTTTGTAGTCTAGTTCATTAAGGGAAGTTTCAAAGCCTAGTTCATGAATTAAAGGTTTGTAGTCTAGTTCATGAACTGAAAGTTAGTAGTCTATTCGTGAACTAAAGGCATAAAGGATAGTTCATATACTAAAGTTTTGTAGTCTAGTTCATAAACGGGAGCTTTATATTCTAGTTCATGAACAGAAGGTCTGTAGGCTAGTTCATGAACTAAATGTTTGTATTCTAGTTCATGAACGGAAGCTTGTAATCTATTTGATGAACAGAAGATCTGTTGGCTAGTTCATGAACTGAAGGTTTGTAGTCTAGTTCATGAACGAATGGTTTGTAGTCTAGTTCATTAACGGAAGTTTTAAAGCCTAGTTCACGAATTAAAGGTTTGTAGTCTAGCTCATGAACTGAAGGTTATTAGTCTAATTTGTGAAGTAAAGGCATGTAGGATAGTTCATGTACTAAAGATTTGTAGTCTAGTTCATGAACAAAAGGTCTGTAGGCTAGTTCATGAACTAAATGTTTGTAGTCTGGTGCATTAACGGAAGTTTTGTAGCCTACTTCATGAATTGAAGGTTTGTGTCTATTTCATGAACTGTAGGTCTGTAGGCTAGTTCATGAACTGAAAGTTTATAGTCTAATTCATGAACTGAAGGTTTATTTTCTAGTTTAAGAACGAATGATTTGTAGTCTAGTTCATGAAATGAAAGTTTGCAGTCTAGTTCAAGAATAGTTTATGAACTCTAGGTCTGTAGGCTAGTTCATGAACTGAAGGTTTGTAATCAAGTTAATGAACAGAAGACATGTTGACTATTTCACCAACTTATGGTTTAGACTGTAGTTCATGAACTAACGTTTTGTAGCCTAGTTCATGAACTGAAGGTCTGTAGTCTTGTTCATGAACGGAAGGTTTTTAGTTGAGTTCATGAACTGAAGGTTGTAGTGTAGTTTATGAACTTCGTTGGTCTTTTCTTTCATTTATTCCGGGGTAACTTTATAACAACCATCCTTAAACAACGTTTTGAGGCTGTACTTATATAGAACTAGGCTGGACCTTCTGTTCATGAACTAGGCTTCAGACCTTCAGTTCATGAACAAGGTTACAGACCTTACTGGGCAGCAACGCGCAGACAATGTTGACACACGGAGAGAAAAAGTTGATGAAATGGACCTGATGGCATTGAGGAAACCGAGAGAGAAGACGAGCGTGCAGCAAAAACTGCAACGTCAACATGTGTTGGGGGGGGGGGGGGGTGGGTGCGTCATTTTATTAGTGTTATAGACTTTTTAGAATAATATTTTGTGGAAATGTGACGTCCACTAAAAGCTAAAAGAAAATATTTTTTTATTCCCGGTTATCGGCAGCAGCACGACAGCAACACAGCAGCAGCACGACATTAGCACGGCAAAAGCGCGGCAGATTCACGACCGTACTACGACAGTAACGAATATTCGATCAAGATTTCCTGACTGCACAAGGGTTTAATGATTTGTTTATAGCAATGAAATAAATAGATTGCCATGTAGAAATATCACGGCGATAAACCCTGTTGATTTAGTATTTAATTTCGATTATTTTTTCAATTTTTTTTTCTATTATTTATTTATTTTATTATTATTATTTATTATTATTATTTTTTTTTTTTTTTGCAACATTCCAACTTTGTTAATTCAGAAGTCAAATTACAGATTTCGTAGGAATGCTGCATCCTAGTCCCCAGGTCTACGTCCCTGGAATACGCTCTCAGAAACACACACGCACTCATCACAACCGCCCACAGACCCTCGCCTGGGGCCTCCCACCTTTTAACAGCGTTACCAAGCATGCTCGTTTTTCAACCCTAATGGCCGCGTGTGACACAATCGGGTTCCTAATCGGGAGTAATGATGAACAGCAGAGCCAGTCTCCGGTGGGTAATACTAGGGGAAGGGGAGGTCTATCTGTCTTTCCCCTTCATCCACCCAGCAGCAACTCCCCCAGCCCCCTTTGTTGTTGACTTGTCTACCTTAAAGATAGAAGGAATACCAGATCTGGTTGTTTGAAAGAAAGTATTCGTTTTAAGATAAGATAAGATTCTTTAATTGATCGAAATAAATGTTGGTTTTTGTTTGTTTTTGTTTTTTACAATTTTTGTATTACATTGTAAACGTTAATATTCAGCACACAAATAAATACATATGTTAACCAATAAAACATTTTACAGTGGTAACAATTTCAACACAAAACATCCAAAGTATTTTTCTAGCGAAGAATTTAGCCGGCATCTCCACTGAAATCAAGGTCAGGGAGGAAAGATTAGAGACAGTTGGCAGTTTCAAATACCTAGAAGCAATAGTCTTAGAAGAAGGCTCCAAGCCCAAATTGATATCCAGGATTACCCAGACCACGACAGAACTAAAGAGGCTTAATAAAATATGGAATGACAAAAATATAGCCCCCAGCACCAAAATCAGGCTGATGCGCTCATTAGTCCTCTCCATTTTCTTGTATGCCTGTGAGTCCTGGACATTAACGAAATAAAGGCGATGGAGATGAGATGTTTCAGAAGCATTCTTGGCATCGGCTGTAGAGACCTTATGTCGAAAGAACAAGGGAAAGAAAGGATTCGTCATGCTATTGGGCAGTAAGATGACCTCCTGGTGACTGAAAAAAAAGCACAAACTGGAATGGTACAGCCACGTGACATGAAAACAAGGGGTCGCCAAACAAAATCATGAGGGAGAAGAAGAGGAAGACGGAGAAAAAGATGGGAAGATATCAAAGAGTGGATGCGATTAAAACTAGGCGATGCTGTGCAAAGTGCTGAAAACAGAGTGGAATAAAGAATGATAGTTTTCGTGGCATCTGTGGCCCCCCAACGGTTCAAGGACTAAGGGACATGATGATGATGAATAGAAGTTAGCCAACAATAAACTCCCTTAGTGACAATAACGACACAGTCTGTGATTACTTAGATTTAAAGAATGCTGGTAAATTCTTAAAGGCTTTTGACAAAGTATACACCCTGATCGCACACATCTTAGGTATGTTGGATGAAGAGCGCGGGGTGCATCATAAACTATATTTTTACAGAATTTTTTTTTATAGAATTACAACAGCATTTGTTTCTCTAAACAGTGGTATTTGGGATGAACAGCGTGGATGGTGTGTGGGATGGACTGCATGGATGGTATGTGGGATGGAGCGCGTGGATGATGTGTGGCATAGAGCGTGGATGTTATGTGGGATATAGAGCGTGGATGTTATGTGGGATATAGAGCTGGATGGTATGTGGGATAGAGAGTGGGATGGTGTGTGGGATAGAGAACGTGGATGGTATGTAGGATAGAGAGCGTGGATGGTATGTGGGATAGAGATGATGGATGGTATGTGGGATAGAGAGGATGGATGGTATGTGGGATAGAGAGGATGGATGGTATGTGGGGTAGAGAGAATGGATGGTATGTGGGATAGAGAGCGTGGATGGTATGTAGGATAGAGAGGATGGATGGTAAGTGGGATAGAGAGGATGGATGATATGTGGGATGGAGAGCGTGGATGGTATGTGGGATAGAGAGGATGGATGGTATGTGGGATAGAGAAGATGGATGGTATGTGGGATAGAGAGCATGGATGGTAAGTGGAATAGAGAGGATAAATGGTAAGTGGGATAGAGAGGATGGATTGTATGTGGGATAGAGAGGATGGATGGTATGTGGGATAGAGAGAATCGATGGTATGTGGGATACAGAGAATGGATGGTATGTGGGATAGAGAGGATGGATGGTATGTGGGATAGGAGAATGGATGGTATGTGGGATAGAAACGATGGATGGCATATGGGAGAGAGAGCTTGGATGGGATGTGGGATAGAGAGGATGCATGGTATGTGGGATAGAGAGGATGGATGGTATGTGGGATAGAGAGGATGGATGGTATGTGGGATAGAGATAATGGATGGCATGTGGGATAGATATAATGGATGGTATGTGGGATAGAGAGCGTGGATGGTATGTGGGATAGAGAGGATGGATGGTATGAGGGATAGAGAGCGTGGATGGTATGTGGGATAGAGAGTGGGATAGTGTTTGGATAGATAGCGTCGATGGTATGAAGGATAGAGAGGATGGAATGTATGGGGAACGGAGAGAGTGGATGTATGACGAACAGAGAGAATGGATGATATGTGGGAAAGAGAGGATGGATGGTATATGGAATAGAGAGGATGGATGGTATGTGGGATAGAGAGAATGGATGGTATGTGGGATAGAGAGGATGGATGGTATGTGGGATAGAGAGCGTGGATGGTATGTGGGATAGAGAGCGTGGATGGTATGTAAGATAGAGAGGATGGATGGTATGTGAGATAGAGAGGATGGATGGTATGTGGGATAGAGAGAATGGATGGTATGTGGGATAGAGAGGATGGATGGTATGTGGGATAGAGAGCGTGGATGGTATGTGGGATAGAGAGGATGGATGGTATGTGGGATAGAGAGCGTGGATGGTATGTGGGATAGAGAGTGGGATAGTGTTTGGATAGATAGCGTCGATGGTATGAAGGATAGAGAGGATGGAATGTATTGGGAACGGAGAGAGTGGATGTATGACGAACAGAGAGAATGGATGATATGTGGGAAAGAGAGGATGGATGGTATATGGAATAGAGAGGATTGATGGTATGTGGAATAGAGAGAATGGATGTTTTGTGGGATAGAGAGCATGGATGGTATGTGGGATAGAGAGCGTGGATGGTATGTAGGATGGAGAGGATGGATGTTATGGGGAACGGAGAGCATGGATGTATGAGGAACAGAAAGAATGGATGGTATGTGGGATGGAGAGGATGGAAGGTATGTGGGATAGAGAGCGTGGATGGTATGTAGGATGGAGAGGATGGATGTAATGGGGAACGGAGAGCGTGGATGTATGAGGAACAGAGAGAATGGATGGTATGTGGGATAGAGAGAGTGGGTGGTATGTGGGATAGAGAGGGTAGAAGGTATGTGGGATAGAGAGAATGGGTAGTATGTGGGATAGAGAGGATTGATTGTATGTAGAATATAGAGGATGGATGGTTTGTAGGATGGAGAGCGTGAATGGAATGTGGGATAGAGAGGATGGATGGTATGTGGGATAGAGAGGATGGATGGTATGTGGGATAGAGAGGATGGATGGTATGTGGGATAGAGAGGATGGATGGTATGGGGGATAGAGAGGATGGATGGTAAGTGGGATAGAGAGGATAAATGGTAAGTGGGATAGAGAGGATGGATGGTATGTGGGATAGAGAGGATGGATTGTATGTGGGATAGAGAGAATGGATGGTTTGTGGGATAGAGAGGATGGATGGTATGTGGGATAGAGAGGATGGATGGTAAGTGGGATAGAGAGGATAAATGGTAAGTGGGATAGAGAGGATGGATGGTATGTGGGATAGAGAGAATGGATGGTTTGTGGGATAGAGAGGATGGATGGAATGTGGGATAGAGAGGATGGATGGTATGTGGGATAGAGAGGATGGATGGTATGTGGGATAGAGAGCATGGATGGTAAGTGGGATAGAGAGGATAAATGGTAAGTGGGATAGAGAGGATGGATAGTATGTGGGATAGAGAGAATGGATGGTTTGTGGGATAGAGAGGATGGATGGAATGTGGGATAGAGAGGATGGATGGTATGTGGGATAGAGAGGATGGATTGTATGTGGGATAGAGAGAATGGATGGTATGTGGGATAGAGAGAATGGATTTTATGTTGGATAGAGAGCTTGGATGGTATGTAGGATAGAGAGGATGGATGGTTTATGGGATAGAGATCGTGGATGGTATGTGGGATAGAGAGGATGGATGGTATGTGGGATAGAGAGGATGGGTGGTATGTGGGATAGAGAGGATGGATGGTATGTGGGATAGAGATAATGGATGGTATGTGGGATAGAGAGTGTGGATGGTATGTTTGATAGAGAAGATGGATGGTATGTGGAATAGAGAGGATGGATGGTATGTGGGATAGAGAGGATGGATGGTATGTGGGATAGAGAGCATGGATGGTAAGTGGGATAGAGAGGATAAATGGTAAGTGGGATAGAGAGGATGGATGGTATGTTGGATAGAGAGGATGGATTGTATGTGGGATAGAGAGGATAAATGGTAAGTGGGATAGAGAGGATGGATGGTATGTGGGATAGAGAGAATGGATGGTATGTGGGATAGAGAGAATGGATTTTATGTTGGATAGAGAGCTTGGATGGTATGTAGGATAGAGAGGATGGATGGTTTATGGGATAGAGATCGTGGATGGTATGTGGGATAGAGAGGATGGATGGTATGTGGGATAGAGAGGATGGGTGGTATGTGGGATAGAGAGGATGGATGGTATGTGGGATAGAGATAATGGATGGTATGTGGGATAGAGAGTGTGGATGGTATGTTTGATAGAGAGGATGGATGGTATGTGGAATAGAGAGGACGGATGGTATGTGGGATAGATATCGTGGATGGTATGTAGGATAGAGAGGATGGATGGTATGGGGAACAGAGAGAATGGATGATATGTGGGAAAGAGAGGATGGATGGTATGTGGAATAGAGAGGATTGATGGTATGTGGAATAGAGAGGAAGGACTGTTTGTGGGATAGAGAGCTTGGATGGTATGTGGGTAAAAATTATGGATGGTATGTGGGATAGAGAAGATGTATGATATGTGGGATTGAGAGTAGGATGGTGTGTGAGATAGAGAACGTGGATGGTAAGTAGGATATCGAGCGTGGATAGTATGTAGGATAGAGAGCGTGAATTCTAAGTGGGATAGAGAGGATGGATGGTATGTGGGATAGAGAGCGTGGATGGTATGTAGGATAGAGAGGATAGATGGTATGGGGAACAGAGTGAGTGTATGTATGAGGAACAGAGAGAATGGATGGTATGTGGGATGGAGAGGATGGATGGTATGTGGGATGGAGCGGATGGAAGGAATATGGAATAGAGAGGATTGATGGTATGTGGAATAGAGAGGAAGGACTGTTTGTGGGATAGAAAGCATGGATGGTATGTGGGATAGAGAGCGTGAATGGTATGTAGGATGGAGAGGATGGATGTTATGGAGAACGGAGAGTTTGGATGTATGAGGAACAGAGAGAATGGATGGTATGTGGGATGGAGAGGATGGAAGGTATGTAGAATACAGATTATGGATGGTATGTGGGATAGAGAGTATGGATGGTATGTGGGATAGAGACCGTGGATGGTATGTTGGAGAGAGAATGGATGGTATGTAGAATACAGATTATGGATGGTATGTGGGATAGAGAGTATGGATGGTATGTGGGATAGAGACCGTGGATGGTATGTTGGAGAGAGAATGGATGGTATGTGGGATAGAGAGGATAGATTGTATGTGGGATAGATAGGATGGATGATATGTAGGATAGAGAGGATGGATGGTATGTAGGATAGAGAGCGTGGGTTGTATGTGGGATATAGAGCATGAATAATAGAGCATATCATATATATATATTTATATAAAAGTGAACGTTTTTTTGTCTGCTCCACAAAGGCTTTTATATGGATCGATTGATCCCGATCAAACTCGGGACATATATCCATTATGATCCAGAAGGAACTCTTAAGGGGTTATGAAGTTTTTATAATATTCCGTTTCATTTTTTTTTTTTAAAGCCAGATAAATATTAATAGGCTTAATGCTCCTTTATGAATGGATCGATATTGACCAAACTTATTACAAATACACATGATCATCCATTAAATTTAATCTAGAATATTCCAGAAAAGTCTACATTATTACAAGGAGATATATAGTGGGATTTAAAGGATTATTGAATGTTAGTTCTATTCATATCTATACTGCCCCGAAGTTTACTGTTATCCTAGTACCACTGAAGAATGTTTTGATAATGTTTTGAATGTTTTTCATAATATTTATCCAAACGGGATCAGGATCCCATCAGAAAATTGGATCCCATCGGGACCGGGATCCTCACCTTGAATGAATCCACCGGTATCGGGATTACATCGGGAAACGGGACAGCGCCGCGATCAATGTAAGAATGGGATTAAGATCCCAGTGGCATAGGGGTCCCAATGGGATCGGGGGTCACACCAGGATGAGGTCCTAATGCAATCCCGTGCAAAGCGGGGTATATCCGCTAGTAGCTTATATCATATATATATNATATATATATATATATATATATATATATATATATATATATATATATATAAGTGAATGTTTGTAGCGGTGTTTGTGGGTCTGTTTATTCCACAAAGGTTTTTACATGGTGTGATGGATCTTGACCAAACTTGGCACATATATTCATCATTATCCAGAAAGAACTCTTAAGGGTTATGAACTTTTTATAACATTCCGTGTGGGGCCGGGGGCCCCGAATTCGTTTTTTTCCTTATATGAGCCATTTAAATAAAATTAACAACAAATACTCCTACATCCGTCAATGGATCTAGAACAAACTTAGTACACATATGCTTTATTATCCATATCCAAATACGGACGGGTATTGAACTCGTAATATCCATTCATATGGGGCCGGGGCCCCGTTTCATTTTTTTCTTATACAAGCCATATAAATATCGATAGGCCTAATGCTCCTACGTGAATGGATCGATCTTGACCAAATTTACTACACATACACATAATCATCCATAATCAAATATCGAAGGGTACTGAACTCATAATATCCATTTCTCTGGGGCCAGGGGGCCAAGTTAATTTTTTCCTTATATAAGCTATATGAATATCATTATGGTTAGACAACGGTATAGGTTCTATGTGAATTTATGGATCTAAGCCTAGCTTTGTTCATAAGGGTTCTTAGTCCGTATTGAAATATGGGTGTATTTAAAACTAATAATACCCAGTCTAGAATTTTCGAGAAAGTTCCAAAATTTTAAAACGCTATATCTATGGCATTTTGGAGTATATTTTAATGGGATAAATTTTAAATTTTAACTTTATATTATTTATCCGACTGATTTTTACATCTCAGGCATAAATAAATTGGTAGAGTTATGTAATGCCCCCCCCCCCAACTTAATAAAAAAAAAATGATTATACTTATGGCATTTGTTGAAGATTTTTATCATATTTTCAAAATAATTAGATAAGTATTTTTTTACACATGTTATGAGCAGGTTATTAAATTTAATCTAGAATGTTCCAGAAGTTCTAAATTGTTCCAAGAGGTTATAATGGGATATAAAAGATAAGAAATTTAAGTTAGTTCCATTCATCTCTATACTGTCCCGGAGTTTAATGTTTTCTCAGTCACACTGAGTAATTTTTTATACGGGATCACAAAGGTGTCGCGATCCCATCAATATCTTTATCCCAACAGGATCAGGGTCCACCAGAAAACAGGCTCTTACCGGGATCGGAATCCCAACCTTGAATGGATCCACCGGGATCGGGATTACATCGGGAAACGGGACTGCGCAGAGATCGGTGTCAGTATGGGATCGGGGGTCACGCCAGGATGGGGTCCTAATGCAATCCCTTGCAACGCTGGGTATATTGGCTAGTATATATATATATATGGTGGTGTTGGCGTAACCACAATGGAGAGGGGTGAACTGACCTATTTATAAACTTCGTAGGCTCTTTCTTCCATTCCATTTACACCACTGTATCTGAGAATTCCTCAAAACGTCTTGGGTATAACTATAACTTTAAAAGCAGATGGTGTATCCACCTCTGGCTATTACCAACCTACTGACAACAACAGCTATTTACTAGTCTCTTCTTCTCACCCTAAATGCTGCAGTGACTCTATGCCCCTTGTCACAACTTCTTCGTCTGCGTTGACTTTGTCAGTCTGATGAGGACTTTCGTGACAGGACACATGAGATGATTTTTTTTTTTCACTGATAGGAATGACCCGGGGAAAAAAATCTTTGTTCTTACAAAGTATAAAAAAAATAAAAATCATCCGTGCATTGCGGGAGGCATTGAACCCCTGGCTAGTGATGATGAGTACATATCCAGACATCATCCGTCCATTGCGCAGGCAATGAACCCCTTGGCTAGTGATGATCAGTACAGATCCAGACATCATCCTTCCAATGCGGAGGCAATGAACCCCTGGCTAGTGATGATGAGTACAGATCCAGACATCATCCGTCCATTGCGGAGGAAAAAAACCCCTTGGCTAGTGATGATGAGTACAGATCCAGACATCATCCGTCCAATGCGGAGGCAATGAACCCCTTGGCTAGTGATGATGAGTACAGATCCAGACATCATCCATCCAATGCGGAGGCAATGAACCCCTGGCTAGTGATGATGAGTACATATCCAGACATCATCCGTCCATTGCGCAGGCAATGAACCCCTTGGCTAGTGATGATCAGTACAGATCCAGACATCATCCTTCCAATGCGGAGGCAATGAACCCCTGGCTAGTGATGATGAGTACAGATCCAGACATCATCCGTCCATTGCGGAGGAAAAAAACCCCTTGGCTAGTGATGATGAGTACAGATCCAGACATCATCCGTCCAATGCGGAGGCAATGAACCCCTTGGCTAGTGATGATGAGTACAGATCCAGACATCATCCATCCAATGCGGAGGCAATGAACCCCTGGCTAGTGATGATGAGTACAGATCCAGACATCATCCGTCCAATGCGGAGGCAATGAACCCCTGGCTAGTGATGATGAGTACATATCCAGACATCATCCGTCCATTGCGGGAGGCATTCGACCCCTGGCTAGTGATGATGAGTACAGATCCAGACATCATCCGTCCATTGCAGAGACATTGAACCCCTGGCTATTGATGATGAGTACAGATCCAGATATCATCCGTCCATTGCGGAGACATTGAACCCCTGGCTAGTGATGATGAGTACAGATCCAAACATCATCCGTCCATTGCGGGAGGCATTGAACCCCTGGCTAGTGATGATGAGTACAGATCCAAACATCATCTGTCCATTGCGAGAGGCATTGAACCCTTGGCTAGTGATAATAAGTACAGATCCAAACATCATCCGTCCATCGAGGGAGGCATTGAACCCCTGGCTAGTGATGATGAGTACAGATCCAAACATCATCCGTCCATTGCGGGAGGCATTGAACCCCTGGCTAGTGATGATGAGTACAGATCCAAACATCATCCGTCCATTGCGGAGGCAATGAACCCCTTGGCTAGTGATGATGAGTACAGATCCAGACATCATCCTTCCAATGCGGAGGCAATGAACCCCTGGCTAGTGATGATGAGTACAGATCCAGACATCATCCGTCCATTGCGGGAGGCATTCGACCCCTGGCTAGTGATGATGAGTACAGATCCAGACATCATCCGTCCATTGCAGAGACATTAAACCCCTGGCTATTGATGATGAGTACAGATCCAGATATCATCCGTCCATTGCGGAGACATTGAACCCTGGCTAGTGATGATGAGTACAGATCCAAACATCATCCGTCCATTGCAGAGACATTAAACCCCTGGCTATTGATGATGAGTACAGATCCAGATATCATCCGTCCATTGCGGAGACATTGAACCCTGGCTAGTGATGATGAGTACAGATCCAGACATCATCCGTCCAATGCGGAGGCAATGAACCCCTGGCTAGTGAGGATGAGTACATATCCAGACATCATCCGTCCATTGCGGGAGGCATTCGACCCCTGGCTAGTGATGATGAGTACAGATCCAGACATCATCCGTCCATTGCAGAGACATTGAACCACTGGCTATTGATGATGAGTACAGATCCAGACATCATCCGTCCATTGCGGAGACATTGAACCCCTGGCTAGTGATGATGAGTACAGATCCAAACATCATCCGTCCATTGCGGGAGGCATTGAAACCCTGGCTAGTGATGATGAGTACAGATCCAGACATCATCCGTCCATTGCAGAGACATTGAACCACTGGCTATTGATGATGAGTACAGATCCAGACATCATCCGTCCATTGCGGAGACATTGAACCCCTGGCTAGTGATGATGAGTACAGATCCAAACATCATCCTTCCATTGCGGGAGGCATTGAACCCCTGGCTAGTGATGATGAGTACAGATCCAAACATCATCCGTCCATTGCGGAGGCATAGAACCCTTGACTAGTGATGATGAGTACAGATCCAAACATCATCCGTCCATTGCGGAGGCAATGAACCCTTGGCTAGTGATGATGAGTACAGATCAAGACATCATCCGTCCATTGCGGAGGCATAGAACCCCTGGCTAGTGATGATGAGTACAGATACATACATCATCCGTCCATTGCGGAGGCATAGAACCCCTGGCTAGTGATGATGAGTACAGATCCAGACATATCCTCGCGTATCAACCTCAAAAACTGGTTGCTAAACTTTTTTTTGGGGGGCAGGGGTGGGGGGGGGGTAAAAATCGTTGTTTTCTTCTGGCTTACCCTGGTGTATACAAATTTTTATCATCATCCCCCTCTCATAATATTTAGACGTGAAAAGAATGTACATGATTTCTATTTCATAACCTCATATGAATCAAACCCCGTCTATTTTGGAATTAAGCCAGGCTGTCGTAGCCGCTTTAAGTCCTGCCTTTGCACTATTCCAGCGAAACAAATTAATTTCCTTTTAATGGTGCTTTTCTAATAAAAGATTGGTTCTGTACCATTTGCAATGTTGTTTTCTCTATAGTATATAAACGATGTCAAAAATGATACGTGGGAGAGACTGGGCGACGACTGGTTGATGGGTTCAGTGAACAACTACATAATAGTGCTCAAAACAAAACAAAAGTGTCCCGTCTCATCTCACTTCAATAGAGATGATCACAATGGCTCCAATAGTGTGTCCATTACGGCTATTGTTTCCCCTCCCAACACGCAAGGAAAAGCTAGTGTCGAAAACAAAATGATAAGCACCTTTGGGACCCTGACACCATTCGATATGAATGTCATGTTCTCTTTGTTTTTTTGCTAACACTCTCTCTCTCTCTCTCTCTCTCTCTCTCTCTCTATCTATCTATCTATCTATCTATCTATCTATCTATCTATCTATCTATCTATCTATCTATCTATCTATCTATCTATCTATCTATCTATCTATCTATCTATCTATCTATCTATCTATCTATCTATCTATCTATCTATCTATCTATCTATCTATCTCTCTCTCTCTCTCTCTCTCTCTCTCTCTCTCCCTCTCTCACTCTTCTCTCCTGTACATAATACGCCTAATTACCGTGATTTTCCTGCCCTTCCGCATTATGAAGTTCCTATTTGCCATATTTGTCATTTTGTGGAACCTGATATTAAAGTTTCTATGCAATAAAAGACTCATTTTGGTTTAAAGTTTTTTTCCAAATGTTCCTTACTGACCGCAAGCTTTCTTTATTCTAACTCTTTCTTTTTCTTTCTCTCTCTCTCTTCTCCCTATCTCTCTCTCTATCTCTCTATCTCTCTATCTCTCTCTCTCAATTTCTTTGCCTTCCGAATTTTTTAGGCAAAGCAATAACTCATTTGCCTTTTGTGTTCGTAAACGATAGCTGCATCGTATCCACCATCCTTGCTAACCGCACATACGCAGTCCTCTGTTTTTTATAGCATCTTCCATAAGTTCATTTCTTAATTAATTTACTAATTTCTGACGTATACGTTTCCTGTTAATCTCACAGGCAAACTCATTGATTTCATGGGTCACTTCCATTGTTGCATATGTCTACCTGTTCCTGTTGTTGTTGTCTGTTGTTGCGGTGACGGGTTCAAAATAATTTGAGCCACACATCATACAACAAGCTAAGAGTAGAATATGTCTCTCTCTTGAAATGATTTTTTTTTTATCTATCGAATGATTTTTGGCCGAAATGTTAACTTTTCTGTTATTGTCCTTCTTTAGGTTTTCCTCTATCCTTTTTATATTTCTTTATGCTTTATTCTGAACGCAGTCCTTCCTGTATTTGTCTTGTGATACTATTAGCTTCCTTAGATAGTCTAATTAATCATTGTTTGAGGTCAGAAGATGAATTCCCACACCAGCATGTAATACCAAAGTCCAGTAGGCTTCTAATTGTTGCACTGTGGAGAAAGTTAATAACTTTTTGATTACGCAGAAATTGTACAATTTTTCAAGATTAAAAGTCATATGTTTATTCTTTTTTTTTAAAAAATCAGATTTGGACCGTTTTCATTATGGTCCAGCTTATTATTCTAGAATTAAATTATATATATATATTTTTTTTTTTTAAATTTTAGAAATTGAACTTTGTAATCGAATTCAAAAGAGCGAAACATGACCAAAACGTTTCGGTGATAAGCTGAAATCGATCACCCCCTCCCCCTCTCCCCACACCCTCTCAAAGGCTCCGATACATTTTTTTAATGTAATCAGGAAGCCATTAAATATGATGATGATGATGATGCTAAGTTTCATTGTGTTCGTTATGAAGTCGTTTTAACAAGAACGACACCAACATTTATTACTGAAAATACTTCGGAATATATTTAGAAGCCATCATGTGTTTTACCTTACTCTCTATCGTTTTCCCTCTGACCACAGTTTTTTGCCGTTTAAGTGTAAGCAGCCGAGCACACCATTCATAAATCAATAATTGTCAATGAATACTTGTTTCAAGACTTTTAAAACTGACCGCTGTATAATGTTGTTGTTGTTTTTCTACTTTCTTTTAAAATGTGTATGTATTATTAATACCTCATTATCTTATAGCTGTTAATTGTTACCCCACTTTTGGTGTGTAAACCGTATCATGGAGTAACGGTAATTGAAGAAAACAAAAAAATGACACACATCATTGATTTTTGCCTGTTCCTCATAATTAATATATATATATATATATATATATATATATATATATATATATATATATATATATATATATATGT
>CAXITT010000538.1:33344-46004 GCA_964033795.1 Lymnaea stagnalis | reverse complement strand
GGGGGTTCAGTTTTATTGCCCTAGCGAATAAAATAAAATAAAGCTGAAAACACTAAAGCAATTAGGAGGGAGCATTACATTTCGACGCGAGCATTTGTTAGGAAAGGGAGGGAGGGAATGGGGGGGGGGGTACTCAGATTTAGAACTTCCATGGCGCCCACAGAGGCAGCCCCCTCAAGATAAGCTGCGCATGGGCGGGTGTCTTTACCTAGACATCTCCGCACAATTATTCACCTCCGTTAGGAGATACCCCCGCGCGCACGCTTATCGCGGGGCATATCTTTACACGAGGGGATTATGGTGATCATAAAACAGTGCTGAATTCCGAAAAAAAACAACAACAAAAAACACAATGGCGGCGAATCTCGAGCCCTACCCGCCACCCCCCCCCCTCACTCCCTGTGTCTTAAAATGACATAATGCAGAGACTTCCTGGATCCTTCTAATGATGCGTGACGTCAGCGGGGCATTTTGATAATTGAACGCATGTTTTGTTGTGAACATTGTCTGAACATGGATTCTACATTTTGGGTCTGGTTCTTATTTTAATAAAAAATAATTTGTTTTTATTCTTCTCTTTAATAAAGAAATGAAAAGCTTTTTAAAGTCATTTATGAATGCTAAAAAAATTCAAGAACGGTCAGAACCCCTTTATATAACAATAACTAAATACCATTTCAATTGGAATTGGCAAACAGGAAGTCGTCAGGAGACTCTTAATCCAGCGTTATCACTCTCAATGCGAGGCAAAACACTCTGAGATGTACGAGTCTGAGGTTTACAAGTCTGAGGTCTACAAGTCTATGGTTTACAAGTCTGAGGTTTACAAGTCTGAGGTTTACAAGTCTGTGGTTTACAAGTCTGAGGTTTACAAGTCTGTGGTTTACAAGTCTGTGGTTTACAAGTCTGAGGTTTACAAGTCTGAGGTTTACAAGTCTATGGATTACAAGTCTGTGGTTTACAAGTCTGGGGTTTACAAGTCTGGGATTTACAAGTCTGAGGTTTGCAAGTCTGAGGTTTACAAGTCTGTGGTTTACAAGTCTGAGATTTACAAGTCTGAGGTTTACAAGTCTGTGGTTTACAAGTCTGAGGTTTACAAGTCTGTGTTTACAAGTCTGAGGTTTCCCATGTTTACCACTCCCATGTTTACCGCTCTCATGTTTACCACTCCCATGTTTACCACTCCCATGTTTACCACTCCCATGTTTACCTCTCCCATGTTTACCACTCCCATTTTTACCCCCCCCCCATGTTTACCACTCCCATGTTTACCACCCCATTTTTACCACTCTTATGTTTACCACCCCATGTTTATTACTACCATGTTTACCACTTCCATGATTACCTCTCATATGTTTACCACTTCCATGTATACCACTCCCATATTTACCACTCTCATGTTTACCACTCCCATGTTTACCACTACCATCTTTACGACTCCCATGTTTACCTCTCCCATGTTTACCAATCCCATTTTTACCACCCCTATGTTTACCACTCCCATGTTTACCACCCCATTTTTACCACTCTTATGTTTACCACCCCCATGTTTACCACTCCCATGTTTACCACTCCCATGTTTACCACTCCCATGTTTACCTCTCCAATGTTTACCACTCCCATGTTTACCACCCCATTTTTACCACTACCATGTTTACCACTCCCATGTTTGCCACCCCATTTTTACCACTCTTATGTTTACCACACCCATGTTTACCACTCCCATGTTTACCTCTCCCGTGTTTACCACTCCCATGTTAACCACTCCAATATTTACCACTCTCATGTTTACAACTCACATATTTACCACTCTCATGTTTACCACTCCCATGTTTACCACTACCATATTTACGACTCCCATGTTTACCACTCCCATGTTTACCACTCCCATTTTTACCACCCCCATGTTTACCACTCCCATGTTTACCACCCCATTTTTACCACTCTTATGTTTACCACCCCCATGTTTACCACTCCCATGTTTACCACTCCCATGTTTACCACTCCTATGTTCACCTCTCCCATGTTTACCACTCCCATGTTTACCACGCCATTTTTACCACTCCCATGTTTACCACTCCCATGTTTACCACCCCATTTTTACCACTCTTATGTTTACCACTCCAATGTTTACCACTCCCATGTTTATTACTACCATCTTTACGACTCCATGTTTACCACTCCCATGTTTACCACCCCATTTTTAACACCCCCATGTTTACCACTCCCATGTTTACCACCCCATTTTTACTACTCTCATGTTTACCACCCCCATGTTTACCACCCCCATGTTTACCACTCCCATGTTTACCACCCCCATGTTTACCACCCCCATGTTTGCCACTCCCATGTNTTATTATTTCGTTTCCGGTGTTTTCTTGGTATTCTTTAAATTTATTCCAAGGGCGGAAGAGCAGCAATCAGCTAAGAATCCAAAAATATAATATATGCATCGGACAAAATTTTAAACGAAAATAATTCGTTATTTTCCAACAACATTTTCTTTTAAATAATTATTTCAGAACAAAAATATTTATAATGTCATATGAGAACTTAAATTTGATCAAACGTGTTAGATTTTTGCCTCAATCAGTGCGGACGAAGAATCAGCTCCACGAACTTCATCAGAATGACAATAGTTCCAACACAGCGGAACCGTTGGAGTGTCCGGACTCTAACGTTCCCAAAACGGTTACTGTGGCTGAAGTCTCACGCCATCAGAACCCCCCGGAGAGCCTTGGAATTTAACGTCATCAGAACCCCCGGAGGTCCCCGGAATTTAACGTCGCCAGAACCTCTGACCTAACTTTGAGCCCCCCCCCCCCCCGAGACAAAACGCACTATGAAGCTCCCGGCTATCTCCAAGCTCTGATTTGTCGCCATTAATTAGTCGTGGTCCCGGACGAAGGGCGACTTGTGGTGCCGTCCTTCACGGGTGATAGCGGCAACTCTCTTGGACGCGGCTGGGATCTTCGGTAGGCGGTGAAGGGGCGTCTCCATTTCGCCGTACCTGAAGTCTGCCGATAACAAACAAGACGGATGATATCACCCGGTCTTTGTGAGTTGAGTGGATGAGGGGGGTATGGTGTGTGTGTGTGTGTGTGTGTGTGCAAAGGGTGGGGGGAAATTTGAGGGTGTGTGTTTCAAAAAAAAGTGGGTGGTGGGGGTGGGGGCGATTCGTGCGTATTGGATGTGGATTGTGGATTGTCTATAACCTAATTCATAAAACAATGTGTTTAGACAGAACTTGTTAAAATTCCGTTGAGTGATGCAAATGCATAATTTTTTCTAAACCTTGGACCCCATGGTATACTTTGGTTGTAAAACTCTTACAGCATTTGATTCGGTTTCGCATATCTAATAAACACTAAAAAGTAACTGCTCCACCACTCTCTCTTTCTCTCTCTCTCTCTCTCTCTCTCTCTCTCTCTCTCTCTCTCTCTCTTTTTCTCTGTCTTTCTCTCTCTTTTTACCAAATTCTACACCTTCGACCCCATGGTATACTTTTGTTGTAAAACTCTTACAGCATTTGATTCGGTGTCGCATATCTAATACACACTCAAAAGTAACTGCTCCCCCCCTCTCTCTCTCTCTCTCTCTCTCTCTCTCTCTCTCTCTCTCTCTCTCTCTCTCTCTCTTTCTCTGTCTTTCTCTCTCTTTTTACCAAATCACCGCCACCATCTCCAGACCATTCGTCGGCCATCTAGCCTAAATGATTAGAAAGCTTTAGTACTAATTAAAAGATAGGCACTCAGGTACAGGAACCTGTTCGGAACAGTTGCCTTGTTAGTAGTTTTACGAGGTTTGGGAGGTCGACATACCCCCCCCCCACCCTCCCCCCTCCCCCCAACTCACTTTCCGCTTCTTCAGTCCTTCATTTAATTAAGGCTCTTGTAAGCCCAACCGATCTAACGCCACACTGTGGAGAATACGTTTTCGATGGTTTTTGTCAAATGAACTGATTGTTTTGTTTTTCCCCTTAACTGTCGCTGCATCTATTTACTTGATGAACGTTTATAAAGTTTAATTTGAATGGCGCCATGATCACTTTGTAAGGCTGCTTACATTTATGGCTGATTAAGATGACAGGCGAGGCTTCCATTCCTGCATACGGCTGTTTCGTTCTTAAACGGAAATCAATAGCTAAAAGTGATTGATTGGAAATTAGATTATTGAAATAATGAATAGAACCGAAAATTTATCCGCTCCCCTCTTCCTACGCCTGTGATTTAAATAATGTTTCATAAATTCAAAACTTGGAAAACGGTAGTCTTATCAAATAGTAGTCTTATCAAACAGTAGTCTTACCAAACAGTAGTCTTATCAGACAGTAGTCTTATCAGACAGTAGTCTTATCAAACATTAGTCTTAACAGACAGGTGTCTTACCAAACATTAGTCTTAACAGACAGTAGTCTTACCAAACGGTAGTCTTATCAAACATTAGTCTTAACAGACAGTAGTCTTACCAAATGCTCCACTTTATGATATAACAATTTATAACAAGTTGTAACCTAAGGTTTTTGGCCAAAAAAGTCAGATGAACGCTTTTATCTTTAGATGTCACAACTCAGTGTGACATTCCGTATGCAACCTTTCTTTACAGGATGGACACTTCCTATATATAACATGCCTCAGTCGCCGAGAGACGTTGTGTAAAAGATATTCTTCGCTGAAATGTCAAACAACGTTTAGGAGGGGGGGAAAAAAACAACAAGGGATGTTCGCCGAGATGATGATGATGGCTGGCCTTGAATGGTCACATGACGCAGCCGACGCCAGCTGTTTTAGACTTGTCGTTTTTAACACAAGACGACCCAGGATGACGCTGGTGCGTAGGGGTAGACTGGGTGAGTCGGCTCTCATTTGTCATACCTTTAAGATAAGCATGCTCAGAAGGGGGAAACAAAATTATCAAATTAAATGAGTGTTTAAACTGCAGCTAAGCATTTAATTTAAAACAAATTATTTTATTTTTTTTTTGTATACATTTGTATTGTTTATTCATATTAGAATGAAAAACATTTGTTTAATAGGATGTTTAAATTATTTGGAGTGCCTGTGGCCCATTTAGAGAGCCGTGTCGTCTTATGAGAAGTTACCTACCACTTCAACAAAAACAAAACAAAAAATTTAATTACAAAGGAAAAAAAAACGGACTCTTAAAGCTAAAATTATATATTGTAATGTACATGTAATTGTAAAATTAATCTCTTAGCGTAATAACGAAATCACAAGTTGCAAACTCACTGAGCGTGGTTGAGACGCCAAAAAAATTATTATTATTTTTTTTTTTTCTATTCTTTCTTGACATGTGCCAGGGTTAAATTCAATTGCCCCCGAAGGTTTATAGAAGTCGCACAAGTCTCTGCTCCAAGAATGTGTGGTGGAGAAAATCTTTCAATGGGGAGACACACGCATGTTCTGGGCAATTTAGCGGAATGGCGCAGACAAGTCGCTACACCGCACCTTCATTGCTCCGCTCTCGTTATTTAGTCAACCGCGCCGACAGGGACGCCCTTACAGAAATTCATTGTTCATTCTTGTTATTTAGCCGAACCGTGCGGGGGGAATCTCTCCGCTGCGATACCATCATGACACGGGAAGTCAGACCTCAAGATTGCACTCCCTGGCGGCTGATGCTCGGCTGCGGAGTCGATGTCAAGGAGTCGAATCGATTACTTATATTCAAACTTAAAATTTGAAACCAATTACCATAACAATTTTTTTAATTATTTATTTTTTTTGTGAGGATAACCTTTTGAAATGGAGCTATTATTGTTCGTTGTCGATTTTAGTGAATAAGAAAACGTTTCCCAACCTCGTGATCGCCAAATGCTGGAGTCGGGAATCGAAAGCAAGAATCCGAGACTGAATTGTGTGCCACGTTTCTGAGTCCACCGCTCCAAGGGCTGAAGTCATTGTCCTGAAGAAATTGACGCTAACGCAGCCAGTCAAATAATGTTACGCCTGTCGTTAATTGCGTCCCAGATGCCATTAAAAAAAAAATTTGGTAAAGACAGATGAGTGATTCGGTCGTAGGTTTCAATTACTCTTTCCCCCTCTGTGCGAAGAAGAACGTTTTACTCCGATAGACATTGTCTGATAAAGATTTTTTTTAAAAGTTTTATGTTAGCATCTATTTGGAAATTTAAAGAAAAAACAGTTTTCTGTTAGCATCTATATAGAAATTTAAAGAAAAAACAGTTTTCTGTTAGCATCTATATATAAATTTAAAGAAAAAACAGTTTTCTGTTAGCATCTATATATAAATTTAAAGAAAAAACAGTTTTCTGTTAGCATCTATTTGGAAATTTAAAGAAAAAACAGTTTTCTGTTAGCATCTATATAGAAATTTAAAGAAAAAACAGTTTTCTGTTAGCATCTATATAGAAATTTAAAGAAAAAACAGTTTTCTGTTAGCATCTATATAGCAATTTAAAGTAAAAACAGTTTTCTGTTAGCATCTATATAGAAATTTAAAGAAAAAACAGTTTTCTGTTAGCATCTATATAGAAATTTAAAGAAAAAACAGTTTTCTGTTAGCATCTATATAGAAATTTAAAGAAAAAACAGTTTTCTGTTAGCATCTATATAGAAATTTAAAGAAAAAACAGTTTTCTGTTAGCATCTATATAGAAATTTAAAGAAAAAACAGTTTTCTGTTAGCATCTATATAGAAATTTAAAGAAAAANAGTTTTTTTGTTAGCATTTATATGAGTGGTTCTTAACCTTTTGGATGTACCGAACCCCACCAGTTTCATTTGCGCATTCACCGAACCCTTCTTAATAGGTCAAATCAAATAGGTTTTTTTTTCCTGTTTTTTTTTTTTTTTTTTGGACGTCCGCCGATCCCCTGAGACTGACTCACCGAACCCCTGGGGTTCGATCGACCTAGGTTAAGAACCACTGATCTATATGGAAACCAATTTTTTAAAAAAAAAGTTCTCTTTTAGTATCTGTTTAGAATCCATTTTTTTTTCTCTTGCAATGTGGGCTATCGTTATGTATATCTTGACCAATGCTTCTCTGTGCATACGCGTATCTGTCTAAATTCCTCTGTTATATTGTTGTTCTGAAAGCCTTACATATTGTAAGCAAATTTGGGACATGACTTAATTTTGTTCTTAAATACATAATGACTCTAGCTAAAGCCCGACAAACAACGGCGACCACTCTGCGGGAACTTCCCATCTGCTCAAGTTACTTGACCTAACCATGCATACAAGTTAAGCAATTATAAGATTCGCAACTTTAAAAAAACCAGCACACAAACAGGTAAGCCGATGCACCTGAACTATATTAGCATTGTACTGTCCAAACCCGTTTTTTACACCTCAGATGAAATCACATCATGATTTAATGGAGAATATTCTCGTAAAATTAAACGAACATATTACGCACCAAACGCGCTTGTGGTGTGTTTAAGAATCTCATTTAGCGCCGTTATCGGGTATTTTATTTCGCGCGCCAGTGAACTCAATATTACACCATAACCTTCTCTCAAGCCTAGAGCATCATATGTATTCATAATTGTTTCTTTTAATGAACACCTTTAAGCTTTGCTAATTTAAAAAAAATAATAATAATTTTAAAATATTTTAAAAAACTAGCCTGAAGTGAACAAATAAATCACCGTCCCAGGTACGCATTTTGAACAGTCAGGCAAATTATTATGCATGACGTCAATATTTCAATTAATGAACTGCAAATTTAAAATTCCACCCAATTCGCGCCGGAGTTCTTACGCCACTGCAAATTTACCATACATGGTGTATAGATGTACATATATTGTAAATAAATTTTACATAGATCGTTATAGATTTATATTGATTGTATATATAGATTTACATAGATTGTACATACATTCTACATAGATAAGAAAATAATCATATCAGAGGTTCCCAAACTCGCTGCATCCAGGTGTTCCCGAGTGCACTATGTTAAATTATAATAAGTGCATACATGGTGAGAAAGTGTATAATTGTTTAATTTATTTATTTTTAAATTTTCCCACTTACAGTTATTAAAATTTGTATTTATTAATATTCAGGATGATCCATTTTTTTAAAATATACGGTAAATATTGATACTTTCCATCATCATTTTTTTAAAATATACGGTAAATATTGATACTTTCCCTCATCATTTTTTTAAAATATACGGTAAATATTGATACTTTCCCTCATCATTTTTTTTAAATATACGGTAAATATTGATACTTTCCCTCATCATTTTTTTAAAATATACGGTAAATATTGATACTTTCCCTCATCATTTTTAAAAAAATGTATTTAGGATGTATGCGTGGACGAATTTCAAAATACCTAAATATTTCAGTTTTAGGCCACGGTTTCGGTAGAAACCGAAAAGTTAAATTTCGGTTCAATTTCGGCTTCGGACAAAACTGAAATGTTGACTTTCGGTTTTACATTTCGGCTTAGTTTCGGTTACTGACGAAATAAGAAAATCACTTTCCGCCGATTTCTAAAGTTTAATATTTATATATATATAAAGTACCGTGTAAGTTCGTGAAACTAGTATCGCAATCAATATTACTTTATACATTAGATCGTTATCGAGTGCTTCTGCGAGGAGTTCTTGTCAAGAGAGCTTCTGGTGTGCATGCGCCAAGTTCGCTAGGCGAGATGTCCACCTAATAGGACATTACTAACTCTTTTAACACTCGCAGCGCAGCTGGGGAGGAAGCCGCGGTTACCCAGGGCACTCGGATACACAGCTGGGGAACCTCTGGGTTAGATGAAACAAGTATTGAATTATTTATTATTATTTTTTTTTTGGGGGGGGAGGGGGGTTGGTTCCTAGGGACGGTATTAAACTAAAACCATTGTTTCAGCTACATTTATTGTGCATTTTTATAAAAAAAAAAAAATTGAAAAGCTTAATTATGTTAAAAAGTAAATTGTGCCCACCACTCTTCAAAGATCCAATCAGTTTGCCCTAGGATTAGTTCTAAAGTGACTAACAAAAAAAGGTTCAACAGCACAGTGAGTGTCCTTTTAAAAAACAACAACAAAAAAACGAGTTCTAAGTGTTTTAGGCTCCCAAGTGTGTGAAGGATAATCATACGAAGCGATACATTTTAAATGCTTTATGGCTCAATAACAAAAGAGGCTTTTTTTTTCATTGTAGCAATCGGAGAACTATTGAACATTTAATGTGGGGGTTGGTGGGGGAGCTGGGAGAGATCGTAATCTCAAACTTTAAAACCAATAACGTTTTACGGGTAAAGGAGAAGGGGGTCTAATGGCTGCCGTGACATGCATTGTTTACCCCTGGAAACAAGATCGTCTGCTGGACGCGAGAGCAAAATGGGTAGGGGTGGGGGGTGGAGTCAATTCAAGAGGCGAGCGCCAAAGGTGTCGGGCCAGCTCATTAGATTTTGGGTCAAACCAAGTCTGACTTCTTGCACTCTTTTAAATAGTTCCTCTCAGCTTTCTGAACACCGGAACTCAATTAAGAATGGTTTCTGCCTTTGTACTTCCTCCATTCTAGCAAGCACGGACCTCGTCCAATCATTCCGTCATTCCTTCTATACAGTTAAACCGCTTTTTCTTCTCCCCAGCTTCTCTCACTTTATCTCTCTCTCTTACTCTCCCTCCCTTCTCGTTCTCTCCCTGTTGTCAGTCTCATTTTTCTTTACTTTTCGTAAGTTCTTTCTCTCTATAGCTATCACTGCTGTCCCCTTCCGCTTTCTCCACTTCCCTCGCTCTCTCTATCTCTCTCTCTCTCTTTCTCTCTGAATTTCTCTCTCTTCCTCTTCATATCTCTCCCAGGCTCTTCCTTTCGTTTCACTTTCCAAAATTGGGCCCTTTTTTTTCAACCATTTTTCTTATTACATATTTTATTTTTTCATTCACGTTTCTGTTGTCATTCACGTTTTTAGAGCATGATTCTTTCTTACAATCCCAATACCAATAGATAATGTATTGGTCGTGCTTTTGAAAAAAACATATTAAAGCTATAAAAGCATCTTTGAATTATAAAATAATCTTTAAGTTATAAAAGCATCTCTAAGTTATAAAAGCATCTTTAAGTTATAAAAGCATCTTTAAGTTATAAAAGCATCTTTAACTTATAAAATCATCTTTAAGTTATAAAAGCATTTTTAAGTTATAAAAGCATCTTGAAGTTATATAAAACCATCTTGAAGTTATAAAATCGTATTGAAGTTATAAAAGCATCTTGAAGTTATAAAACAATCTTGAAGTTATAAAAGCATCTTGAGGTCGTAAAAGCATCTTTAGTTATAAAAGCATCTTTAAGTTAAAAAAGCATCTTGAAGTTATAAAATCATCTTTAAGTTATAAAAGCATCTTGGTGTTATAAAAACATTGTTACGCACTGGCTTCTATTGTGAGAAATTAATCTCCTATTTTAAATTTATGGCTCGTTCAAAACAGTGCATAACAAAAGGACGATACCATACAGAAATACATTAACAAAAATACGACACCTAAAACAGTACCAATTACAATTAATAAGACATAATTTAGTAATGATACAATTATAAAATAAAAGAAATATAATTACAAATCATCAACTTACAGTATGGTCTGTCTTGTACCGGTACACAGTTAACACAGTTAGTACAATGTGCAAATGAATAATGATGAATGATCAATGCGAATAAACACATATAAGCACACAAAGAATAACACACGTCTCGTGAAGGTAAAAATATCTATCTGAATCTTCCTCTCTCCGTATCTGTCACTCCTTTATACACATGTAGCGTAAGACGCTTCCAGAAAAGAATTATGGCGTGTTGTTTACATTTCTCGGGTTATCGAGAAGATTCGACAAGAGACCAGGAGACATACTAACCATGTTTCATTGGTAAACATGACAGATCAAAAGAACTAGCCCCGCCCACAACAAACGCTACCGTCTGCTAGGGATCTAATGTGGGGTGAAACAAAGTTTAAGCACGGGAAAAAAGTGTACTCCATAACAAGCATCTTGAAGTTATGAAACCATCTTGAAGTTATAAAACCATCTTTAAGTTATAAAACCATCTTTAAGTTATAAAACCATCTTGAAGTTATGAAACCATCTTGAAGTTATTAAAGCATCTTGAAGTTATAAAACCATCTTTAAGTTATAAAACCATCTTGAAGTTATGAAAGCATCTTGAAGTTATAAAAGCATCTTTAAGTTATAAAACCATCTTGAAGTTATGAAAGCATCTTGAAGTTATAAAGTCATCTTTAAGTTATGAAACCATCTTGAAGTTATGAAAGCATCTTGAAGTTATAAAAGCATCTTTAAGTTATAAAACCATCTTGAAGTTATGAAATCATCTTGAAGTTATAAAACCATCTTGAAGTTATAAAATCATCTTTAAGTTATAAAACCATCTTGAAGTTATGAAAGCATCTTGAAGTTATAAAAGCATCTTTAAGTTATAAAACCATCTTGAAGTTATGAAAGCATCTTGAAGTTATAAAATCATCTTTAAGTTATAAAACCATCTCGAAGTTATAAAATCATCTTTAATTTATAAAAGCATTTTGAAGTTATAAAATCATCTTTAAGTTATGAAAGGATCTTGAAGTTATAAAAGCATCTTTGCGTTATAAAAGCATCTTGAAGTTATAAAAGCATCTTGAAGTTATAAAAGCATCTTGAAGTTATAAAAGCATATTGAAGTTATAAAAGCATCTTGAAGTTATAAAAGCATCTTGAAGTTATAAAAGCATCTTGAAGTTATAAAAGCATCTTGAAGTTATAAAAGCATCATATTCCATGATCCTCGTAATGGAGCTTTACGGTAGGATGTTTTATGATTCACCACTTCGCTTGTCCTATTTAAACCCTCTCTCATCCCATCACGGCAGCCTTTGTGAACTATGCACCGACCTCTCAATTTTCTCATTATGATATTGTGCCCCCCCCCAATGCCTTCCCCCCTTCCCCAATAGCCATAGAGCGAAATCATGTTTGAGATACCCTGTAAGCCAGCCACTTCACCTGTGAGAGTTGGGAAATTTGTCGGAGGCGCCGGGACAAACTGGAGAATCTCTTGCAAGGGTGATAAGCCTGGATGAGAACGAAGGAAATGGGCAGATAACCGTGTTAGATACTGGATAGTATCGGGGGGAGCTAAAAATGAATTCTTTATGAGAGTTTTTAAGTGGCGATTTTATGGGGATTTTTTTAATCTATCTTTTTACAGAGACGTGAATAATGAGGCGAGGAGGGGGGCATTAAGGGGAATCAAAGCAAAAAAAAGGGGGGGGGGGATGAGAAGACACGACAGATCATAATGTGTTTGTATTGGTGCGTAGAGGCAATCTATACTCCCTCAGGTCTGTCGGTGTCGTAGCCGCAGAAGTCAGTCACGCACCCCGAAGTCTCGGAGTAGAGTAGAGTAGGCTTCCTATATTGTGTTTGTAAGAACTCTTTCACTGAACACTAAAGTAAGAAAGCATGTGAAATGACGTCACTATTTTTGTTTTGTTTTTGTTGGTTAGTGGTGGGGACAGAGTATTAGACCGGGGGGGGGGGGGAATCTTACTCTGTTTTTTCAACTACTCTCACTGTTATCTGTGAATTAATAGAAAGTAGAAAAAAGAAAAATGTGATTTATTTATATCTATTTATTTTATTTTTTTGAGGGGTTCGGGGGGGGGGGGG
>CAXITT010000537.1:518768-549919 GCA_964033795.1 Lymnaea stagnalis | reverse complement strand
CCCCAATTTCCAGGTGGCCACGGCTCCCGACCCCGTCTCCCCCCCAATTTCAAGGTGGCCACGGCTCCAGACCGCGTCTCACCCCCAATTTCAAGGTGGCCACGGCTCCAGACCGCGTCTCACCCCAACTTCAAGGTGCTCCAGATTGTGTTTGTCAAATCTGTTGTTAACCAGGGCGACAATAATTTAGCGAGACAATAATCCCAGCATGCGATAATCAAAAGAGAAATACATATCAGAATGCAATTGGTTGTTATCGTCTGCCATTCCTGAAGTGTCGGCTGTGGTTATGTCAGCAACAAACTCGCTGAACCGAAGAGGTTCTCGCGACGTTGTACTGAGGAACTCAAAATTTAAAGCTACATTTAAAAAAAGTTGGTTTTTTAAAACAAAATAAATAAGTGACAAGTATAGCGAGAATTTATCAACAGCAGCTGTTCCAGAGAGCATTGAGAGTAATTGTTTTAGTTAACATAGATAAAAGCTGTTTTTGTTAACATAGATAAAAGCTGTTTTTATTAACATAGATAAAAGCTGTTTTTGTTAACATAGATAAAAGCTGTTTTTGTTAACATAGATAAAAGCTGTTTTTGTTAACATAGATAAAAGCTGTTTTTGTTAACATAGATAAAAGCTGTTTTTGTTAACATAGAGAGTGGTTGTTTTAGATACCATAGATAGTAATTGATTGAGATAACATAGAGAGAAGTTGTTTCAGATAACATATATAGTAATTGATTGAGATAACATAGAGAGAAGTTGTTTCAGAAAACATAGAGAGAAGTTGTTTCAGATAACATATATAGTAATTGATTGAGATAACATAGAGAGATGTTGTTTCAGATAACATAGAGAAGTTGTTTCAGATAACACAGATATTAATTGATTGAGATAACATAGAGAGATGTGTTTCAGATAACATTGAGAGATGTTGTTTCAGATAACATTGAGAGATGTTGTTTCAGATAACATGGAGAGAAGTTGTTTCAGATAACACAGATAGTAGTTATTTCAGATGACATAGATAGTAATTGATTGAGATAACATAGAGAGAGGTTTTTCAGATCACATAGATATTACTTGCTTCAGATAATATAGGTAGTAGTTGTTTCAGATAGCGTAGATAGTAATTGAATGAGATAACTTAGAGAGATCTTGTTTCGGATAAAATAGATAATAGCTTTTAAGATAACAAAGATAGTAGTTGTTTCAGATTACATTGATAAAAGATCTCTGACAAAATAAATATAACAATGTCTCAGTAACAATATTAATTTAACAACATCTCTCTGAAAATATAAATGTGCAACATCTCTCTCTTACATATGAATGTAACAACATCTCTCTGAAAATATGAATATAACAACAGCTCTCTGACAATATGAATATAACAACAGCTCTCTGACAATATTAATTTAACAACAGCTCTCTGACAAAATAAATATAACAACAACTCTCTGACAATATAAACATAACAACAGCTCCCTGACAATAAAAATATAACAACAGCTCCCTGACAATACAAATATAACAACAGCTCCCTGACAATAAAAATATAACAACAGCTCCCTGACAATACAAATATAACAACAGCTCCCTGACAATAAAAAATATAACAACAGCTCCCTGACAATAAAAATATAATAACAGCGCCCTGACAATAAAAATATAACAACAGCTCCCTGACAATAAAAATATAATAACAGCGCCCTGACAATAAAAATATAACAACAGCTCCCTGACAATAAAAAATATAACAACAGCTCCCTGACAATAAAAATATAATAACAGCGCCCTGACAATAAAAATTTAACAACAGCTCCCTGACAATAAAAAATATAACAACAGCTCCCTGACAATAAAAATAAAATAACAGCTCCCTGACAATAAAAATATAACAACAGCTCCCTGACAATAAAAATATAATAACAGCGCCCTGACAATAAAAATATAACAACAGCTCCCTGACAATAAAAATATAATAACAGCGCCCTGACAATAAAAATATAACAACAGCTCCCTGACAATAAAAAATATAACAACAGCTCCCTGACAATAAAAATATAATAACAGCGCCCTGACAATAAAAATATAACAACAGCTCCCTGACAATAAAAATATAATAACAGCGCCCTGACAATAAAAATATAACAACAGCTCCCTGACAATAAAAATATAACAACAGCTCCCTGACAATAAAAATATAATAACAGCGCCCTGACAATAAAAATTTAACAACAGCTCCCTGACAATAAAAATATAACAACAGCTCCCTGACAATAAAAATATAATAACAGCGCCCTGACAATAAAAATATAACAACAGCTCCCTGACAATAAAAAATATAACAACAGCTCCCTGACAATAAAAATATAATAACAGCGCCCTGACAATAAAAAATATAATAACAATATAACAACTGCTCTCTGACAATATAAAGATAATGCAATCTCTCTTGTAATATAAACAGAGGTCACATGATATAAACAAACCACTGTGTCAGTCCTAAACCCTCGCGGTGGCCCCTAAAAAAGCGATGACATAAATAATGCAAATCTCTGAACTCACCAAATGGGATTTATTGAAATATCCTCGATCACGTCCGTCTGAGGGTCAAACCTTGATGATCACGTGATATATACACACCAATCCAAGAAACCAGTTCACTCTAACTAAGGGGGAGAAGGTGTTCACGGAGAAAAAGACAAAAATAAATACCACACTCTCTCTGTTGAATCCTTCCCGTGGACCGAGCGAGGGGGGGGGGAATGTGAGTGGTTAGCGTTCTTATTACGGTGTGTGGTGCCGGAAGAGGCGGTGCGAAGGTGTAATGGTGTTTGGAGGAGGAATGACTGGGGGTGGGGGTGCAGTTGGAGGGTCTGGGGGCGGAAGGCCGGGGGCGGAAGGCTTGGGAGAGCGGAAGGCTTGGGAGGATGTAAGTCCTAAGGGTCAATTTTAAGATTGTATTGATCGTCATATCTCATATGATCATACTTCGTTATTTTAGTAGACGTACCATCTGGGGCAACTCAATCACGTGGTCCATACCATCTAGGGCAACTCAATCACGTGGTCCATACCATCTGGGGCAACTCAATCACGTGGTCCATACCATCTGGGGCAACTCAATCACGTGGTCCATACCATCTGGGGCAACTCAACCACGTGGTCCGTACCATCTGGGGCACCTCAACCACGTGGTCCATACCATCTGGGGCAACTCAACCACGTGGTCCATACCATCTGGGGCAACTCAAACACGTGGTCCATGCTATCTGGGACAACTCAACCACATTGTCCATACCATCTGGAGCAACTCAAACACGTGGTCCATGCTATCTGGGGCAACTCAAACACGTGGTCCATACTATCTGGGGCAACTCAACCACGTTTTTCATACCCTTTGGGACAACTCAACCACGTTGTCCATACCACCTGGGGGAACTCAAACACTTGGTCCATGCTATCTGGGGCAACTCCACCACGTTGCACGGGTGAAAATATGGAAAGAGGTGAGTAATAATAATTACAGATGGCGCCCCTATCGATTTCAAAACGTAATTCCTGCACCCATCACTACGGAAAACTACAAAAGATGAGGATCACTGCGGTCAAATGACTTTGATTGGTGTGTGTGTGTGTGTTTGGGGGGCGGAGGGGGGGACAACTCTCGTTGAATGGTGTGTGTGTGTGGGGGGGGGACAACTTTTGTATGAGTGTAACACCTGCTCGGGCCTAGGGGGTTTATGTTACATCAAACTCACGCCCCAAGGGACATAATCATCAACATAGCCATTCATCCTTAAAATTATTTAGGAATTCATTTTTAAACAAATGTCAAAAATGAAATGAACTTGTTTATAGACGTTTCCATTGTTATGGTTAATGCTGTAAAAAGAAGTTAAGTGTAATCCAAGGGCATGTGTAGGGGGATCTGAAGCTGATTAAAATGTTTGATCACTTGTATGTCTAGTTTCTATAGATTTTTGACATCGGCCTACCACCATGCCTAGCATTCATCGTAATGGTCGATTGTATTGTATCAGAATTCTATGTGATCAGACCGTTGAGACCGCTAGAAATGTTTCAATATTCATTAACAACATATAGAGCATGATGCCTCTAATGGAGTGAGTCTCCTGGAAGCCTGAGGCCCACAAGACGAGTAAGGCCCTGTGCCTTTGCCTAGTGAGGCCATGGGCCAGTGCCCAGTCAGGCCATGCCTTAAGACGGCACGGGATCTAGTTTTTTATGTCAATTAAAAGACCCAGGCTTATGATTATGGTTGTAGTTGTGTTATTTATTATGTTTCCATATAGGAAAACCAATTACATAGAGAAGTGATTATTCACAAGTTTAGCGATCAGGTTGTTAAGTGTAATCCAAGGGGATGTGTAGGGGGATGTGTAAGGGGATGTGTAAGGGGATGTGTAAGGGGATGTGTAAGGGGATGTGTAGGGGGATGTGTTGGGGGATGTGTAGGGGGATGTGTAAGGGGATGTGTAGGGGGATGTGTTGGGGGATGTGTAGGGGGATGTGTAGGGGGATGTGTTGGGGGATGAGTTGGGGGATGGGTAGGGGGATGTGTNGGGGGATGTGTAAGGGGATGTGTTGGGGGATGTGTTGGGGGATGTGTTGGGGGATGTGTAGGGGGATGTGTAAGGGGATGTGTAAGGGGATGTGTAGGGGGATGTGTAGGGGGATGTGTAGGGGGATGTGTAGGGGGATGTGTAGGGGGATGTGTAGGGGGATATGTAGGGGGACCTGGAGCTGATTAAAATGTTTGATCACTTTTGTCCGTTTATATAGAAGAAACAAGGTCAAACTTGCTCGAAAAACGATTCATGGGAGTCATATGTGTCATGTGAGTCATGTGTGTCATGCATGTCATTTGTGTCTTGCGTGTCATGTGTGTCATGCGTGTCATGTAAGTCATGTGTGTTATATAAGTCATGTTTGTAATGTTTGTCATGTTTGTCATGTGTCATGCTTGTCATGTGTCATGTTTGTAATATGAGTCATGTTTGTCATCTTTGTCATGTTTGTCATGTGTCATGTTTGTCATGTGTCATGTTTGTCATGTGTCATTTTTGTCATGTGTCATGTTTGTCATGTGTCATGTTTGTCATGTGAGTCATGTTTGTCATGTGAGTCATGTGAGTCATGTTTGTCATGTGAGTCATGTTTGTCATGTGAGTCATGTTTGTCATGTTTGTCATGTGAGTCATGTTTGTCATGTGAGTCATGTTTGTCATGTTTGTCATGTGAGTCATGTGTGTCATGTGAGTAAAGTGAGTCATGTTTGTCATGTGAGTCATGTTTTTCATGTTTGTCATGTGAGTCATGTTTGTCATGTGAGTCATGTTTGTCATGTTTGTCATGTGAGTAAAGTGAGTCATATTTGTCATGCTTGTCATGTGTCATGCTTGTCATGTGTCATGTTTGTAATATGAGTCATGTTTGTCATCTTTGTCATGTTTGTCAGGTGTCATGTTTGTCATGTGTCATGTTTGTCATGTGTCATGTTTGTCATGTGTCATGTTTGTCATGTGAGTCATGTTTGTCATGTGAGTCATGTTTGTCATGTGAGTCATGTTTGTCATGTGAGTCATGTTTGTCATGTGTCATGTTTGTCATGTGTCATGTTTGTAATCTGAGTCATGTTTGTCATGTGAGTAATGTGAGTCATGTTTGTCATGTGAGTCATGTTTGTCATGTTTGTCATGTGTGTCATGTTTGTCATGTTTGTCATGTGTCATGTTTGTCATGTGAGTCATGTTTGTCATGTTTGTCATGTGTGTCATGTTTGTCATGTTTGTCATGTTTGTCATGTTTGTCATGTGTCATGTTTGTCATGTTTGTCATGTTTGTCATGTGTCATGTTTGTCATGTGAGTCATGTTTTTCATGTGAGTAAAGTGAGTCATGTTTTTCATGTGTGTAATGTGAGTCATGTTTGTCATGTGTCATGTTTGTCATGTTTGTCATGTGTGTCATGTTTGTCATGTTTGTCATGTGAGTAAAGTGAGTCATGTTTTTCATGTGAGTAATGTGAGTCATGTTTGTCATGTGAGTAATGTTTGTCATGTTTGTCATGTGTGTCATGTTTGTCATGTTTGTCATGTGAGTCATGTTTGTTACCTGAGTCATGTTTGTCATTAGAGTCATGTGAGACATGTGAGTCATGTGTGTTATGTGAGTCATGTGAGTCATGTGTGTCATGTGTGTCATGTGAGTCATGTGAGTCATGTTTGTCATGTGAGTCATGTTTGTCATGTGAGTCATGTGTGTGATGTGAGTCATGTGAGTCATGTGTGTCATGTGTGTCATGTGTGTCATGAGTGTCATGTGTGTTGTAATTTATAATAATAATACTTAAAATTTTGCTAAAATAAAAGTGGAAAAATAATTTTGTTTTGCGCATGTCAATTTATTCGATTTCCGAAAAATAATAGAAAATAACTATGATTTATTTAAGAATTTAACGTATCAAAATATTTTCGGTTCTTCGGCGTTATGTCACTCCAGCTCATTCTTATAGAGATATAGGTATATCCATTGAAGTTTGTTATTTCTGTTGTATATATATAGGTATATCCATTGAAGTTTGTTATTTCTCATGTAAATCTTGCACGAATGACTTTGTTGAGTCTAAACTCATTCATAATGCATAATAATACTCAGTATTTAGTAAATGATGAAATACGGAAATTTCAGCCCCTGCATGTTCTGACGACAAAGACTAATATATTTAGGTCTCTTATGGCACATCGGTTATTAGGATGATATGAAGGTAAAGCTTTTAACTTGAGGTACATCGGTTATTAGGATGATATGAAGGTCAAGCTTTTAACTTGAGTTTGTTTTAATTTAAGTAATAAGGTTATTTAATTTAGTATTATAATATTTAAAAAAAAAATAAGATTGTTTTTAATAGTTCCTCCATTGAAATTATATTTTGTACCATTTCATATAAGCTATTGTATACCCTGCATTTTATATAAACTATTTTATACATTGTATTTTATATCAACTATTTTATACCATTTATTTTATATAAGCTATTGTATACCTTGTATTTTATATAAAATATTTTATAGCATGTATTTGATATAAACTATTGTATATTATGTATTTTATATAAACTATTTTATACCATGTATTTTACATAAGCTATTGTATACCATGTATTTATATAAACTGTTTTATACCATGTATTTTATATAAACTATTTTAAACCATGTATTTTATATAAACTATTTTATACCATGTATTTTATATAAACTAATGTATACCATGTATTTTATATGAACTATTTTATACCATGTATTTTATAAAAAATAATGTATACCACGTATTTCACATAAACTATTTTATACCATGTATTTTACATAAACTATTGTATACCATGTATTTTATATAAACTATTTTATACCATGTTTTTATGTAAACTATTGTATACCATGAATTATTTTAAATAAACTATTTTATACCATGTATTTTATATAAGCTATTGTATACCATGTATTTTATATAAACTATTTTATACCATGTATTTTATGTAAGCTATTGTATATCATGTATTTTATATAAACTTTTTATACCATGTATTTTATATAATATATTGTATACCATGTATTTTATATAAACTTTTTTATACCATGTATTTCATATAAGCTTTTGTATACCATGCATTTTATATACACTATTTTATACCATGTATTTTATATAAACTATTTTATACCATGTATTTTATATAAACTTTTTTATACCATGTATTTTTATAAAAACTATTTTATACCATGTATTTTATATACACTATTTTATACCATGTATTTTACATAAAATAATGTATATCATTTATTTTATATAAGCTATTGTATACCATGTATTTTATATAAACTTTTTATAACATGTATTTTTTATAAACTATTTTACACCATATATTTTATATAAGCTCTTGTATTTCATGTATTTTATATAAACTATTTTATACCATGTATTTTATATAAACTATTGTATATCATTTATTTTATATAAGCTAGTGTATACCATGTATATTATATAAAATATTTTATACCATGTATTTGAAATAAACTATTGTATATTATGTATTTTATATAAACTATTTTATACCATGTATTTTATATAAACTATTTTATACCATGTATTTTATATAAACTAATGTATACCATGTATTTTATATAAGCTATTTTATACATTGCATTTCATATAAGCTATTGTATACCATGTATTTTATATAAACTTTTTCATACCATGTATTTTATATAAGCTATTTTATACCATGTATTTTATTTAAGCTATTGTATACCATGTATTTTATATAAACTATTTTATACCATGTATTTCATATAAGCTTGTATACCATGTTTTTCATATAAACTATTTTATACCATGTATTTTATATAAGCTATTGTATATCATGTATTTTTTATAAACATTTTATACCATGTATTTTATATAAGCTATTGTATACAATGTATTTTATATAATCTTTTTTATACCATGTATTTCATATAAGCTATTGTATACCCTGCATTTTATATAAACTATTTTATACCATGTATTTTATATAAACTATTGTATACCATGTATTTTATATAAACTATTTTATACCATGTATTTTATATAAGCTATTGTATACCATGTATTTTATATAAACTATTTTATACCATGTATTTTATATAAGCTATTGTATACCATGTATTTTATATAAACTATTTTATACCATGTATTTTATATAAACTATTTTATACCATGTATTTTATATAAACTATTTTATACCATGTATTTTATATAAACTCATGTATACCATGTATTTTATATAAGCTATTTTATACCATGTATTTTATATAAGCTATTGTATACCATGTATTTTATATAAACTTTTTCATACCATGTATTTTATATAAGCTATTGTATACCATGTATTTTATATAAACTATTTTATACCATGTATTTCATATAAGCTATTGTATACCATGTTTTTTTATATAAACTATTTTATACCATGTATTTTATATAAACTATTTTATAACATGTATTTATATAAAATATTTTATACCATGTATTTTATATAAAATATTTTATACCATGTATTTTATATAAACTATTGTATACCATGTATTTTATATAAACTATTTTATACCTTGTATTTAATATAAGCTATTGTATACCATGCATTTTATATAAACTATTTTATACCATGTATTTTATATAAACTAATTTATACCATGTATTTTATATAAACTATGTGATACCATGTATTTTATATAAACTATTGTATACCATGTATTTTATATAAACTATTGTATACCATGTATTTTATATAAAATATTTTATACCATGCATGTTATATAAACTATTTTATACCATGTATTTTATATAAACTATTTATTTCATCGGGATAAAGTGCAAATATTAGTATTTGTCATTATTAATTTATTATCTTCCATGGCGGGTCATGTGACCCACCTTGACCCATAGCGCACACAGCATCATAAGACACACATATTTATAACACACATCATCATAAAATACACTTATTCATAAGGCACACATCATCATAACACACCATAATCATAACACACACATCAACATAAGACACACATCAACATAAGACACACATCAACATAAGACACAAATCATCTAAACACACCATAATCATAACACACATCAACATAAGACACATCAACATAACACACACATCAACATAAGACACATCATCATAACACACAACTATTCATAACACACTTATCCCCATAACACACACATATTCATAACACACACATCACCATAACACACACATCACCATAACACACTCATCACCATAACACACACATCACCATAACAAACACATCACCATAACACACATCATGTTAACACACACGTATTAATGACACACACAAATTATCACAAGATACCCGCCCGACCCGCCCTGTATAAGATGCTCATTGAGTTCTATTCTCCCACCAACGCTAAAATCTGTCACTCCACCGCCCCTGAACTATATTAATATTCTAATGTTTCACCTGCATTATCGACCCCGATTTATGACACCAACTATTTCCGTAGAACAAAAGAAGACATCACGCACGAGCAACCCTAGCGGTGTTTTTAAAGATCTCATTAAACGCACTTGTGTGGAATATCATCTCATGAAATCAGCGCCATCTGATAGGGTGACAGACATTGTTATGTGGAGATTGATGTATGTTGAGGATTGTCCGGTGTCATATGTCCCACAATCATGTTGTGCTTGCTCCCTTTGTCATTAATGGAGTTGAAAACATGCCCACGATTTCTTTTTAGTTTTCTTTAAAAAATCAATAAATGACCTTTCTGCGAAATGTTAGTTAATTAAGAACTCTCAGAGGCAAACTCTTCCACAGCCCGACGGCCTCAATCTCAAGTTGTTTGTTCACATGGACAGGAGCTGTCCACCGGAGCATTGACAGGAGCAGTCTACCTGAGCATTGATAGGAGCAGTTTACCGGAGCATTGATAGGTGCGACACCTTACTTTGAGCGCATACAGAGCAAGAAATGCTACTCTTCTTCTGGTGAAAAAAAGTAATTGTCTTTTAACTCTTACAAAGAAAGTAATATATAATTAGCTTAATTGACCTGTTGCGATATCCAAAAATAGGTGGTATCTATTGTGAGGTGTAGTAAGAACCAGACTTCTGCATTTGGATGATAATTACAATGAGACACAGCGTCTGGTACATTTGTTTTAATAGTCAAAGTTCCAAGCTCTATGTGCCTGCATTGCATTTTATTTCTTGAATGCTATGCTGAGTGTGTTTAAAAAACTCTATTGTCAGTTCTAAGGTCTTTGTATCTGTCTTACATCTAAGTTCTATACTCCTTTACTGACCACGCTGCCTGTCTGTCGAATTGTCTGTTAAACCGCCGGTCCTCCTTTCGGTCACCGGTCCATCCTGTTTTTTTTGTGTGTGTGTGTTTTTTTTTAAAATAGAGGCGCACAGAAAGGAGATCAGATAATATAACCAAAATTGTCAAACCAAGAGATGTTTGTCATAGTGAAGTAGCATCAAGAATGAATTAGTTATGACAGGAGAATGACACCGGAACAAACTGAAGACGAATCACAAGGGCAGCGTGAAGGAGGATATAGAGACTGAATACATAGAGAAGTATATCAAAAACTTTTAATGTTAGTGGACAATCGCAGTTAAAGGAAATAATTAGAAAGACCTAAATTCAAAATAAAAAATTCCAAAACATTCTTAACGAAATATTTATCCATAAAGTTTTAAAATTTATTTTCTCTATCTTATTGTTTTTAAAAAGAATATGGTACAAATCACCAGTTATTAAAAAAAAATGTTATTGAAAAAATCAACAAGTCAAATAGTGTAGTTAAAACTTAAGTTTATGAACTTAAGTGTTGAAATAAATGTATGTTTATCAACTTCTGTGTTTATTTCTTCAAGTTACCAATTTATTCACTCAATTTATTAGATTTATGGATTTCGTAGACGTTAACTTTTTGAAATATTTTAATTTTCTATTGAATGTTTGATTCCACTTAATTTGACATCGGTTTTAATGTATTCACAGACATAAAAAAAAGTGCAGCTCTAATAATTGTGTCCAACTAAAAACCTATAGAAGCCAGAAAGATCAATATACTTGTCGTGGGCCCCCCAAAATATAGAAGAACAAGAACCCAGGATTTAAAAGTAGAAAATGGATAAGGATAAATAAATACAGACTGGATCAAACATTGGACATTGTCTGCTGTACAATGGGAAGTCATTTTGTGATCCTTCTATTACAAATAAGTCTCTCTTACAGTACAGCGGAAAGCGGGCTTGAAATGATAGACGTGTCGTGTAATGAAAGTTGTGCATTCAACACAAACTGTTCTTGTCTTGAAGCACTCAACACAAACTTTTCTTGTATTGAAGCACTCAACACAAACTGTTCTTGTATTGAAGCACTCGACACAAACTGTTCTTTTATTGAAGCACTCGACACAAACTGCTCTTGTCTTAAAGCACTCGACACAAACTGTTCTTGTATTGAAGCACTCGACACAAACTGTTCTTGTATTGAAACAGTCAACACAATCTGTTCTTGTATTGAAACAGGCAACAACAAACACAATTTTAGGCCAAACGGCAACCTAACATCCGAGTTGACAGTTTCTGACATAATGAAAAATGACAATCAACCCAATGTTACATTGAATGTTAACAAGGGCAAAGAACCCAATGCCACATTGAATGTTAACAAGGGCAAAGAACCAAATGCCAGATTGAATGTTGACAAGGGCAAAGAACCCAATGCTACATTGAATGTTAACAAGGGCAAAGAACCCAATGCTACATTGAATGTTAACAAGGGCAAAGAACCCAATGCTACATTGAATGTTAACAAGGGCAAAGAACCCAATGCTACATTGAATGTTAACAAGGGCAAAGAACCCAATGCTACATTAAATGTTAACAAGGGCAAAGAACCCAATGCTACATTGAATGTTAACAAGGGCAAAGAACCCAATGCCACATTGAAAGTTAACAAGGGCAAGAAGCCCGATGCTGCAGTGAATGTTAACAAGGGTGAACAACACAATGCCAGATTGAATGTTAACAAGCGCTATCAACCCAATGCTACAGCGACGATCAACGCAACAGTGCACCATCAACAATTCAACACCGTAACACAAACTATGAGCCATAGTCAAGGAAATGAAACTAAACTTCAGAATTTTTTTCTCGACAACTCGAGTATTAATGAAACTTCATCAAGTCAACCTGCCAGCGATCTTCTTCGTGTGTCTAATAATGCAACAGATATAATACCCATGGATGTGAAACGGACGGGATCGCATGGTGGAAATTTACCGACTGAAATAAATGCAGAAAATGTTGAGATGCAGTGTTTTGCGTGTAACGGTGAATTCATTCTAGAGTATACAGGAAACAGCGACACTTCAAAGTGCGTCGAGTGTTTCAAGACAATGTTTAGTCTTGCACCGAACGTGTTCAAACTTGTCCCGTTCTCTGACAGCGCACTGACTGCATGGACCACTTCACAGTGTGTAAAACAGTCGTCCTTATGTCACATCTGTAATGAATACAACTGGTTTGAGAACCGCCCAGACGGAGTCTGCAGGAGATTATACATCTATTACATCGCGATGTCGGTATATGACATCTCTGATGACTTTAATGACCTTAACAAAATGACCTATTTTATCATTTGTTACCTAAAACATAATTTAGGGTTTGATGTAATGGAAGAATGGTGGCCACCCTTGGTTGTGTTTGATGGACTTCTAGAGACCCATCTTTATGTGGCCAGATTTCTGGTCTATGACGTTCATCGTGGCTCTATCAAAGATGCTGTTTATCAAATTCAGCAGCTGTCTTTGATGACCTTTATCTTAAGATATCATTTTAGAAGTCTTTTGGGTCAGACCCAACAGTCTGTCAGTATGCAATATACGCTCGAGGACTCATTTGACCTGGGAGGTCGCATGAGAAAGGTATTGGAGCATTACAATATAACAGAAGTGACCAATAGCAGCACCTGTGTTTGTAAGGCCGTTTATAGAGCAGTCTTACAATCTGGAATGTTGTTTGACATGATGAATATGGCCTGTGCTTTGGGATGTTTTTTTGAGTCTTTTGATAAAGTCGAAATGGATTTATCTCAACATTTGGGATTTCCATGTCTCTCATTTTACAACAGCTGTGGTCGCCATGTTTTAAACCCATTGTTCACTTTTATGTTAATCATAAATGTATTGTTTCGTTAAAATATTGTTTTATTTATTAATTAAAGAAGAACGAATTAATTCTCTTAAGTCTACTTTTGTTAATCCAAAAAGCTGCTAAGACGTTGTATCCTTAAGATGATAGAGTCCTTTTGGAACTAATTAATTCTCTTAAGTCTACTTTTGTTAATGCAAAAAGCTGCTAAGACGTTGTATCCTTAAGATGATAGAGTCCTTTTGGAACTGAACAACCATAACATAAAAAACGTATTCAAAAGAGCCCAAACTATGATAGACACAATGTATGATATTATCAAAATATGATATTCACAAAATATGATAGCCACAAACTATGATATACACAAACTATATTAGCCACATTATATGACTGATACAAACTATGATAGCCACAACTATGAAAGTCACAAAATATGATACACACAAACTATAAAAGTCACAAAATATGATAGACACAAACTATGATAGTCACAAACTATTTTAGCCACATTACATGATTGATACAAACTATGATATCCACAACTATGAAAGTCACAAAATATGATATTCACAAAACATGATAGTCACAGCCTATGATAGCCACGACTATGATAACCACAAACTATGATCGCCATTAAAGATGATAGCAACAGATCATGATCTTTGTAACCATATCAGTACGTAACACTAGATTCAAAGAGAAACTAAATCAAAGCGATGGTCTACTTTTTAAAGAAGTGGGAATTATTGTTGTACACATTGGGGGGGGGGGGGGGGGGGGGGGGGGGGGGGGGGGGGGGGGGGGGGGGGTTGTGTCGGGCTACATTGAGTTTGTAGGGGGCTTGCTAGTCCGATCCGTGTTGCTGTATGACTGATGACTTGCGCGGATGACTTTGTTTAAAGTGAGGAAGAGTTGCACAGCGTCGACCTCACTCTCTCGTCCTGACACACCGAGTCCAGTGGCAAGACTAAGTCAAGACGACCGGAGATGGGTACGGATGAAGTGGATGTCCAAGATATTCTCCGTGCCTCGTCTTGCTCTACGCACTCCACAGTGCGTGGCTGTAATCGCCTTCACATCTGTTGAACATACATGGTCTCCTCCGCAGGAACCGTCGACGTCCAGCCTTCGCGTGCAGTAGAAAGGCAGACCTAAATCACCGTGGGTGGAGACCCACCAGCTACCCACACCTTGGTTTACCCGGCTTGTGGAAGCCGTTGCCTAGGGTATGGACGCTGTTGCATGCTCACAGCTCCTGGGATGCACAGGTGACAGTTGAGTGACAGGAGAATCTCAAGGCGGACGAACTGATCATAGAGCTAAACGTGTTCCTCCATCAGAGGTAGTACCTAAAAAAAAATGTACTTGAAGACATATTGAAAAGAATGAACTTCCAACTGCGACACGATGGCGGTATATTAAAAATGAGATAAAAAGAGAAAAAACAAAATTAATTTCAACCAAACCGTATTGTTGGAAAAGTCAGTTCTGTTTAAAATATACTTAAGAAAAGAATGCAGTAAGAAATGCTACAGAAACTTTATCAATGACATTTAGGGCATGACAAATGTTTGGCTGAGTACGTCATTCCAGATCACAGAAATTGTATCTAGCTGCTCCGTATGCGATGAGTATCAAATGATTTTGTGGATGAGTATCAAATGTCTTAGTGGATGAGTATCAAAGTCTTAGTGGATGAGTGTCAAAGGTCTTAGTGGATGAGTATCAAAGGTCTTAGTGGATGAGTATCAAAGGTCTTAGTGGATGAGTATCAAAGGTCTTAGTGGATGAGTATCAAAGGTCTTAGGTGATGAGTATCAAAGGTCTTAGTGGATGAGTATCAAAGGTCTTAGTGGATGAGTATCAAAGGTCTTAGTGGATGAGTATCAGAGGTCTTAGTGGATGAGTAACAAAGGTCTTAGTGGATGAGTATCAGAGGTCTTAGTGGATGAGTATCAGAGGTCTTAGTGGATGAGTAACAAAGGTCTTAGTGGATGAGTATCAAAGGTCTTAGTGGATGAGTATCAGAGGTCTTAGTGGATGAGTAACAAAGGTCTTAGTGGATGAGTAACAAAGGTCTTAGTGGATGGAACATTTGAAGTCTCACGATATCCCATCACAACCTTGATCGTAGTAAAATTCTCCATTAAACTGAAATCAATCTCTTGTTGATGCTACAGCAGACATTTTGAAATCAATCTCTTGTTGATTGCTACAGCAGACTCTTTGAAATCAATTTCTTTTTTATTGCTACAACAGACTCTTTGAAATCAATCTCTTGTTGATTGCTACAGCAGACTCTTTGAAATTAATCTTTTGTTGATTGCTACAGCAGACTCTTTGAAATCAGTCTTTTGTTGATTGCTACAGCGGGGAAGGTAATAGCAGACATTTAGGGTGTGAAGACTCTCGAGCTAAAGCGTGGCGGGGCGTGGAGGGGGTCCCGTTAATTTGTATATGATAAATTCAAAATGCACGGATAAATGTTGGTGCAGACTTGAATTCTGTTTCTCTCAGACAATTTGGTAGAGTACATTTCAGACTACTAGTGGGAGGCACACAGAAAATATACATAATAATAGGGGCATCTCTAATTTTCCCACAGTCCTACATGGACGAAATTCATTACAGTTGTTACGCTTGGGTATGCTTTTCCCCTTTTCTAGTCTCGACTCTTACATATTTATAATCCTTACATCTTTTTTTATAAATTCACCAGAAAAGAGCACTTAACGGTTCCATAAGAGCAATGTGTAGCCAGAGAGGGATACCATCAGAGCAGGTTGCCATACGAGCAGGGTGTCATCAGATTAGGCTGCTACAAGAGCAGGTGTCATTCTAATAATATGTTATTTGCTTATGTAAGAATGTTACACATTCTAATATGTGTTGTGCTAATGTAACAATGTTACACATTCTATTAAGTCAGATGCTTATGTAAGTATGTTACACATTCTATTAAGTTAGATGCTTATGTAAGTATGTTACACCTTCTATTCAGTCAGGTGCTTATGTAACAATGTTACGCGTACTAATAAGTTATGTGTTTACGTAAGAATGTTTTAAAAATTAAATAATTTATGTTCCAAACGTTTTTTATTTTATGTTTAGCATTTAAATGAAATAAAGTGGACCAGTTTAAGCATAACATCGACTACTTGTGGACCAATCAGAGCATAGCGTCATCTAACTTTTGACCAATAAGAGCAAAGCGTTATCTACTTGTCGACCAATTAAAACAAAGAATTCTCTCACAGTGGACCAATCAGAGCATAGAGTCATTTACTTCGGACCATTCAGAACATAGAGACTTCTAGCTGTGTACCAATCAGACCACAGAGTCGTCTATTTTTTGGAACAGTAAGAGCATGGATTCATCTACTTGTGGAACAATAAAAGCATAGAGTCGTCTACTTTTGGACCAATTAGAGCATAGTGTCGTGTAATTTTTGACAACTTGTTTTCTTGTTCATGGATTCATTTTTAATGGCGTAAATAACATATAACATTTAAACACTGATCTCTTGTATATTGCATTTTTAAAAATCGTTCAGTTGATGATGCCATAAACTAAAATATAACTAAATTTTGATTCCCAAATATCATTTAAAACTCTGTACTTTATATTGCATTTCGATTGGTACAGTTATTACTCAGAAAAGGAAAGTGATAAGGACCACGGCTTTTTACTTAAGCGTTTCTTCATGTATTGTTATTTGTTTCAGATAACAATCAACGATGAGAGACCCATGACCTTTAACAGGTTTGCATTTCATTGGCACCACATTCTTTTTTATTAATATGTTTGAAACTCTTCAAACTCCTGAAATCCTTTTACATATTTCTAAACCAATAAGTACAAAATAAAACAATATCCTCCAAAATTTATGGTTTATTACAATGCTATGACTAGATAACTTGGGCACCCATGAAAGCAATGTTTGTAGCAAAACGCGAAGACATGCACGCAGCGGTATCGCTAATTTTATTACACTTGTCAAGATTAAGATCAATGGGAGTATAAAGCAATAATGCTAAACAGATGTCTTCTTTTAAAATATACTTTATCTTTTTTTTGGTTATTACTCCAATGCGAAAGGTGCTGTCATTTGCTTTTACTGCTTGATTTGTGCTGTCATTTCCATCACTTCTATAATGTGCCATCATTTCCCTCACATCAAATATGACATAAACACATCAAATATGACATAAAAACACATCAAACTGACATCAAAACACATCAAATATGACATAAAAACACATCAAATATGACATCAAAACACATCAAATATGACATAAAAACACATCAAACTGACATCAAAACACATCAAATATGACATAAAAACACATCAAATATGACATCAAAACACATCAAATATGACATAAAAACACAACTAATATGACATCAAAACACATCAAATATGACATAAAAACACATCAAATTTGACATCAAAACACATCAAATATGACATAAAAACACATCAAACTGACATAAAACACATCAAATATGACATAAAACACATCAAATATGACATAAAAGCACATCAAATATGACATAAAAACACAACTAATATGACATCAAAACACATCAAATATGACATAAAAACACATCAAATATGACATAAAAACACAACTAATATGACATCAAAACACATCAAATATGACATAAAAACACATCAAATATGACATAAAAACACAACTAATATGACATCAAAACACATCAAATATGACATAAAAACACATCAAACTGAAATAAAACACATCAAATATGACATCAAAACATCAAATATTACATAAAAACATCAAATATGACATAAAACACATGAAATATGACATAAAAACACATCAAACTGAAATAAAAACCCATCAAATATGACATAAAAACACATCAAATATGACATAAAAACACATCAAACTGACATCAAAACACATCAAATATGACATAAAAACACATCAAATATGACATAAAAACACATCAAACTGACATCAAAACACATCAAATATGACATCAAAACACATCAAATATGACATAAAAACACATCAAATATGACATCAAAACACATCAAATATGACATAAAATGACATGAGATTCAAATGCCATGCAACTTAATAAAGCTCTTATTTTTTTGAAATTCCCTGGACCTGTGAGAGAGTCAGTCAGTCAAATGGTCAGTCAGTCAAATGGTCAGTCAGTCAAATGGTCAGTCAGTCAAATGGTCAGTCAGTCAAATGGTCAGTCAGTCAAATGGTCAGTCAGTCAAATGGTCAGTCAGCCAGCAGGCCACTAAGGCAAACAGACAATCGGTCATTCAGTGGTGTTTCCCTTGGCTACGTTAAGAGATTTCTATGAGCTCTAAGTTTCTATGTGACGTAAACCCCAAGTACATGATTGCCGCACAAAGTGACACTTGCAAATCAGTGAAATGTCCTTTCAACAGCTGGCACAGAAACACTGCAAATCTCCTCTCTCTACGTGCATGGGAGCCAAAAGGATCATAAAATTGACCGTGGGCCCTTAATATATAGAAGAAGAAGATGTGTAATAGGAGAGATTTCTGTCATTTTGCGGTACAGAAAGAGAAATATTGCTTAGCATATGCTTTAAAGCATGTTCTGCAACACTAAAAAAACTACATACGAGAATACCCACTCGAAGTCTTTCATCCCTTAAGTCTTTCAACCATAAACAACTAAGGCCAATATACATCTAGGAGATGCTAACTAGTAGGAAAAGATGGTAGACAACATCACGCCAGCAGGTGTTTGCGAAATATATGTGTTTTCAATTCGGTTTTGAAAGAATCCAGTGTCTGGCTGTTTCTGAGAGTGACCGGAAGTGTGTTCCACTTTGTTGGACCAGCAAATGCGAAAGTGCGCCTTACGTTAGTCTCAAGGTGAACACGTGGTGTCGAGAGTTTGCCACTATCAGATGAGCGGGGTTGTCTAGTGGGTACATAGGCGTAAGTAGCGCTTTGAGATAGGACGGCGCCAGGTCATGCAAGCAGCGGTGGCACAGAGTTTGCAATTTTGCATTCTATACGAGCGTGGACCGGCAGCCAATGCAATAATCTCAGAAGCGTTTTAGCATGGTCGAATTTGCGTTTGCGAAGAACAATGCGAACCGCATTATTCTGTGATTTTTTAATTTTATCCAGGAGCGTAGCTGGGAGACCCACCATGAGAGCATTGCAGTAAGCCATGCATGATAGCACGAATGCAGACATCAGCCTCTTTGTTGCATCAAACGTTAAGAAACGTCTGACATGAGTAATTTTGCGCAGCTCTAGAAAATTCGCCTTGCATTGCATGGTAATGTTACTTCCCATAGTTAGTGTTCTATCCAAGTAGACACCCAGGCTTCGCACTGTTTGCGCCAACTCAATCTGTAAACCAGAGAGAGTAAGGGATGGTGTGTTATTTACATATTTGAGCTTTTGAGCAGTAAGGAAATGGGGATCAGCTCGGGCTTTTCATCGTTCAATTAGAAGTTGTTTAGATTTGTCCATGCTTAAATGACTCCATCGCCTTCTTTGTCATACTAAGAAGCTGAGGGAAATGAGAGCGGGTCAAGGACTGCAGAAGTTAGGTATCGTGTGAAACTGCTTGATCACTGCACACCGGGGATGAACGTATGTGGTGTAAAGTTTGAACGAGTTGGTCTTGAGGGCAGTTTTAAAGGCTGTGATGGTCGGTATATTGCGGATGAGAGAATTTCATTGTTTTTTGTGCACAGAACGAGAAAGATCGTTCATCACATGTTTTAGTGCGTGTCCTGGGAACAGAAAAAATGGGCGTGTCTGCGGGGGAATGAAGCTTTCGAATGGGTGAATAGACAGAAAGAAGCTCATTAAGATAGGAAGGGCAAAAACAAGAGAAAATTTGTAACAGAAAACAGAAAGCTTGTAATTAATGCGTGCCTGTATAGGGTGCCAAAGGAATTGAGTGAAGTAGAGAAGTGACGTGATCACGATTCTTTGCTTTTAGACTTAACCTTAGCAGCTGAATGTTGATGCGTCTTCAGTTTTTCTATGAAATGTTTTGGTGAGCCCGACAGAAGAGATTTACAAAGAATGAACTTATTAAACCACACGCCACAAATCATTAAAAATAAAAATGTTTCGGACTTTGTTCATTTTAGGACTAGCTAAGAGCTGATCTTTTTTAATCTGTCCGTGCACGGATAGAGCGTCACAGAGATCGTCAAGAAAATAGTTAACTGAATATGGCTTATTGTTTTTGAGGTCTCGTGATCACTGCGTGAAAGATTCAGTGAGTTGGTGGGTCAGTGAGTCATGAAATGAGACTGAGTGAGTGAGGGAACGTGTGAGTTAGTGATGAGTAAGAGTGAGTGAGTCAGTGAGTGGGTGAGTCAGTCAGTCAGTGAGCCATGAACAGAGAATGAGCGAGTGAGGAAACAAGTGATTGAGTGATGAGTGAAAGTGTGTGAGTCTGTGAGTGGTTCTGTCAGTCAGTCATGTAATGAGACTGAGAGATTGAGGGAACGTGTGAGTTAGTGATGAGTGAGAGTGAGTGAGTCAGTGAGTGGGTGAGTCAGTCATTCAGTGAGCCATTGAATGAGACTGTGTGAATGAGTGAGTGAATGCGAGTGAGTCAGTAACTCAGTGAGTGAGTGAGTGAGTCAGTTAATCATTGAAAGAGTATTTGGAAAAAATGAGAGAGGTAATTATTTAATTAACGAGTGAGTGCGTCAGTCAGCGAGTCATTGAATAAATGAGTGATTGAGTGAGTGAGTGGGTGAGTGATTGAGTTGACAATCAGACATAGGTAGGCCACATTTCAGCCATCTTGAATATAGTTGGCTAATGGCAAATAGTCAGGCCGCGCAGAAGAAATGTCTCGAATGGAGAGAAGGATGGACATTTTTAAAACGGTTAAAATTGTGTTCAGTGTTTGTTGTGTAATAATGAAATATTATCATCTTACTGAATCGTGGCAAACAACAACAGAACTGTCATTTGTTTCAAGACAGCACAGACGGCTAACATTTGTTGACCCATACAATGACGTATTTCTTAGATTTGTGTTGGGCGACTCAAGTTCTCCCTCTGTCGCCAAAAACCAACTTCCTTTCAGGATGATTAATGATATTCCTCCAACATCTGTCTAAGAGAAACTCATCTTGTGAGAACACTTAAAAACCTCCTTGTCACGTTTACAGGTATCAAATTTAGAAACACATTTGCTCTTTTTTTTTTCAAAATGTTTAATAATCTCCTTGACCAAAAAAAATCTTTTGAAAACTTTTCATTTTAATAAAAAATTTCTTGCAAGAGTTTCCTGAAAGAAAAACAAATAATTAAATTTAACGAAACAACCCACGTAAAATCCTTTTCCCAAACATGATATTTCACACCAGTAATATGATATTATCTAAGCGTCAATACATTGATTTTGAAACTGGCCTTAGTTTCAGCATGCTTTGATCGTATTTTGTGTTCTTCAGCGTCTAGCAAAACCAAACCCTACTAGATCCACGACCCACAAAGACCACGCCCTACATCAGCCACGCCCAACAAGGGACCACGCTCACCAGAGCAAAGACCTACACGAGTCACAGCCTACAAGATCCACGCCCTACATGAGCCCAACCCTACCAGAGCCAATCCCTACATGAGCCCAACCCTACCAGAGCCAATCCCTACATGAAAAAACCCTACAAGAGACTCGCCCTAAAAGAGCTACGCCATGCAACAGCCAAGCCCAACTAGAGCTCATCGCTGACAGAGCACACCCCTACCAGAACAAAACCCAAAAAGAGCAATGTCCTAAAAGAGTCACATCCAACAAGAGCCAATCCCTACCAGAGTGCAGCACTAGCAGAGCCACGCCCTACCAATGTCCAGCCCTACCAGTGTCCAGCCCTACCAGTGTCCAGCCCTACCAGTGTCCAGCCCTACCAGTGCCCAGCCCTACCAGTGTCCAGCCCTACCAGTGTCCAGCCCTACCAGTGTCGAGACCTATCAGAGCCATGCCTTACCAGTGTCCAGCTCTACCAAAGCCACGCCCTACCAGTGTTTAGCCCTACCAGAGCCACGCCTACACGAGCCCAGCCCTCCCAACGTCCAGACTTACCAAGGCCCATCCCTGCCAGAGCCCAGCTCTACCAGAGCATCACCCTAGCAGAACCCAGCCCTACCACAGAGCTGCCCTACCAGAGAATGCCCTATAAAAGCGCTGACATACAACAGTAAAAGGACTACTAATGATTTGGTCGTTTCTGATTTTCTCGGACAATTTTTATTTTAATTTTATAACAATAATTTGATGTTATTTAACGTATTTTTATGGAATAATTTTTTCCAGGTTAAATTCAACTAAACTTCAACACAGCAGTAGACGTGCTCCAATACAATGACAACTTTAAGCAAACCCAACAATTAGCGGTTTGACTTAAGTCATAGTTTATTTTTATAAATAACCCTCTGGTTTTCGATCGTGTAACATTTCAATGATAAATAAGTTAAAATTAAAGTGGAAGCATATTTACATTGATATCTTGACTTTGTTACTTTGTTAAAAAGATGTTAGCAGCTTATCAACCTTTATTTTCTATGTGGTGGGGTGGGTCAATGTACATTGCTGTACTCTATTTCATAAATGTATTTTATTTTAATGTCATGATTATGTTTTGATAAAAAATTTTATGTACAGCGCGATGAGCCCAGCCCTAGGCATAATAATTTATATCTTTACTTATTCACATATAAACTATTATTTATATCTTTACTAAGTCACCTTTAAACCATTATTTATATCTTTATCTAGTCACATATCAACATTATTTACATCTTTACTTACTAACATGACAACAATTATTTATATTTTTATTCAGTCACATATAAACCATTATAAATATATCTACGAAGTCACCTATAAACCATTATTTATATCTTTATTTGGTCACATATCAACATTATTTATGTCTTTACTTACTAACATGTCAACCATAATTTATAATTTTATTCAGTAACATATAAACCATTATAAATATCTTTACTTAGTCACCTGTAATCCATTATTTATATTTTAGTTCAGTCACATATCAACAATTATTTATATCGTTATGTACTTATATATCATTATTTATATCTTTACTTAGTCATATGTAAACAATATTTATATATTTAATTAGTAACATAGGAACGCTTATTTATATTTTCACTTAGTTACATATAATTAATTATTTATATTTTTACTGAAGCATATATCAACCATTATTTATATCTTTACTTAGATACATATTACTGAAATATTATATACTGCTTTCGGTCCGAGGGTATCCCCCTTGTATAACTCCGACAGGCAGGTTACAGCAGTGACGCATCTACTGGGCTTATCGCGAGATCAGCCTTTCTTTGAGGATGTCTTGCATATTCCCAACCCCACCAGTTATTAGTGTCGGGCACTCAGCTAGCAAGTGCACCACTGTCTCAAGCGCCAGACCACAATGCAGGCAGCAAGGGCCCGGCAAGGCTGTAATCTGTTGAACTAGCTTCGAGTCACCACTCTTCTGTTCTCAACAGGGTCATGACGTTCTGGTTTTCGCGTTTTTGAATTTCGACCATCCTCTTTCCTCTGTGGGTTTGCATCTTCCGTTATAAGTGGACCAGCCGTGGCCTCAATCCTGTTTGGGCGTGGCATGCTCCGTTATAAGTTGACCAGCCGTGCCCTAAATCCTGTTTGGGCGTGGCATGCTCCGTTATAAGTTGACCAGCCGTGCCCTCAATCCTGTTTGGGCGTTGCATGCTCCGTTATAAGTGGACCAGCCGTGGCCTCAATCCTGTTTGGGCGTTGCATGCTCCGTTATAAGTGGACCAGCCGTGCCCTCAATCCTGTTTGGCTGTGGCATGCTCCGTTATAAGTTGAAGGGTTGTGTCCCATTTATCTCACTTGTCCACGAATCCTCTCGAAAGATTTTTTTTTTTAAAACCAAGCTTTGACCCCAAGTTATGTAACTGGTCAGTTTGGTTGTGGCTGGGCAGACCCTCGCCTTGCGAGAAATGTAGCTCCTTCATTTTGGGGTAAACTCGCTTGTCCTGGGATCCTGTGAAAGTCCAAATAGCCTCATTTTTACTAAATTATCTATGTTCGTGTTTATATTTCCCCATGTTACAGACTCTAATGCCAGCTGTGAGAAGGTAAGTATTTCAACTTATTAACATCAATGATTCTATCTTTATTTAGTAACATATCAAATGCATGTAATCTGTATTTTTGTTTAGGTGACTAGAACAATATAGATATTTCTTTAAAATGTAGAAAAACCATCAAGTAACTTTTTTCTAAATAAATTTAAAAATATTCAGTCCATAAACATATAATATCCAGACACCGCGCCACAGGCACCGTCTCAAGTTGTCTATTGCAACACTTCACATTCAGATGCATTTCTTGATCTCTATTACAGCGATACGTCATGTTCAGCTGTCATCTTTGTCGGCTAAGTTGGCTAGACAACCTTTAAATGTTGACAGTCTGCAATTTTGGCGTCCCCTGGAAAAAATAAATTTATAATAATAATAATAATAATAATAAGTGGTCTTATATAGCGCGGTACCCCGGCCTAGGGCTATCTGATTCTATTTATGGAATGGAATTCCTATGTAAAACATTGGCTTTTTCTTTCAAGCAGCCATTGCTTTAGGAGAACAAAGTCATTTGAAATGTTGTGATTTTTGTGTAAATTAATGTGAGAAGCTAAGGCGCTTTGACAGTCATCGCTGTCAGAAGATAAAACACCTTGATAAAAGCAGCTGTGAGGAGCTAAGACACTTTGATAAAAGCAGCTGTGATAAGCTAAGACACTTTCATAGAAGCCACTGTCAGAAGTTATGACACTTTAATGAAAGCATCTGTAAGAAGATAAGACACTTTGATAAAAGCATCTGTAAGAAGTTAAGACACTTTTATAGAAGCCACTGTCAGAAGTTAAGACACTTTAATGAAAGCATCTGTAAGAAGATAAGACACTTTGATAAAAGCATCTGTAAGAAGTTAAGACACTTTTATAGAAGCCACTGTCAGAAGTTAAGACACTTTGATAAAGGCATCTGTAAGAACGTAAGACACTTGATAGAAGCAAGTAGATGTGAAGTCAGGGGTCCCCAAGGTATCAGTCCTGGGCCCCTGTTTGTTCCTAGCATACATTAATGACCTACCCGAGAAACTGACATCACAGGCAAGACTGTTCGCAGATGACACAGCAGTGTATAGGACGATCGCCAACAGATCTGACCAGGACCAGCTACAACAGGATCTCAATCTGTTAGCTGAGTGGGAGATGAGCTGGGACATGGAATTTCACCCTGTCAAGTGCCAGACACTATCAATCTCTAGAAGTTTTACTCCTCTACACTACCAATACAAACTGCACGGCCATATTCTTGAGCATGTTTCATCCGTAAAGTACCTGGGTGTTACCATTCAAAGAGAGGTCCGCTGGGACGAGCATATTAACAATGTATGTAACCAAGCAAACCAAGCCCTGGGGTTCTTAAGGCGAAATCTAAAGATTGGCAACTCCTGTGTGAAAGAAAGAGCATATAAAGCCTTTATCCGTGGCTAAAATCTAATACGTAGAAGTCAGACCCTGGGTAAATGGGTCTTCTGCATTGACAGGTTGGAGGCGGTCCAGCGACGAGCAGCACGCTTTGTCCTAAACCGCTACAGGAATACCTCTAGTGTTGGCAGCATGCTAGAAACACTAGGCTGGTCACCATTGGAGAAACGACGACGACAATCCAGGCTCTCCATGCTGTACAAGATAAATAATGGGCTGGTCCACTGTTCCAGTATTAAACAGAAACTCGTCCCTCTCCCCCATAGACAGCGACGAGGCCATGACAGGCAATTCAGGTTCATACCAGCAAGAAGCCAGTGTAGCAGCTGCTCATTCCTGCCCAAGACAATCAGGGACTGGAACCATCTTTCAAAAGGAACAGTTGAGGCGACAAAGTCGTTAGCTTTGTAGAGTTCGGACACCAGAGATGCAAGTCTCTCTCTCTCCGTAAGTTCTTAGCTTTGTAGCTTTGGGACTACCAAAACATGCTAAATCTGAAATCATGTTTAAACTGAAATAATGCTAAAACTGAAATAATTCTAAAACTTAAATAAATCTAAAAATGAAGTCATGCTAAAAAAAAAACCAAAATGCAAAAACTAAAATAATGCTAAATCTAAAATCATGGTCAACTGAAATCATGCTAAAACCAAAATCATTTTTAAATTAACAACACGATATCATCAAGTAGTGTGATGATCCTAATTCTCTGTGGAAAAATTTCATGTTAAAAATGTAATCAATACACCATTTTAAAATTTAATCTTCAAAGAGAATCCTCTAAAAAGGAATACTCTCTATTACCCAGATTGTAATCCCGATGGCCTTATGCAAGAACTCTGACCTTTAGAATGTGAGATAAACATTTTGGACTTCGTGATTTTCTCCAAAAATATACACACTTTCTAATTGTTGATTTTCTCGAACATTCGATACATTTGATAAATGTTGATTTTCTCAAAAATTCTAGACACTTTCTAAATGTTAATTTTCTCGAACATTCTATACACTTTGTAATGTTGCAATGATCGAAAATTCTATACACTTTCTAAATGTTGATTTTCTCGAACATTCTATAAAATTTCTAAATGTTAAATTTAACAAAATTTGACACATTTTCTAAATGTTAATTTTCTCGAACATTCTATACAGTTTCTAATAAATGTTGATTTTTTTACTGTGTTCGCATTGAATATTGCTGTCATATTCGTATCTGCTAGTGGCATAAACCAACGGGCTTATCGTGGCATTTGCTGGAAGCATGACCTACTGGCTCGTTGTGGCATTTGCTGGAAGCATGCATGACCTACTGGCTCGTTGTGGCATTTGCTGGAAGCATGCATGACCTACTGGCTCGTTGTGGCATTTGCTGGAAGCATGCATGACCTACTAGCTCGTTGTGGCATTTGCTAGAATCATGACCAACTGGCTCGTTGTGGCATTTGCTGGAAGCATGACCTACTGGCTCGTTGTGGCATTTGCTAGCGGCATGACCTACTAGTTAGTCGTGGCATTGGCCAGCAGGATGACCTACAGGATCATTTAAAAATAACCACGGCGTAGCCATTGTCCCCTCATTAGAGACGAGGAGCCCCAGTATGTATAATAAAACATTACTGTCAACATTTGTAAGTGAATTTAATCATACAACTTTCCCAAGTTTGCTGCACTTTCCATGTGTTAACATTTGTAGTCTATCAACCGGGCGCCCAAACCGTCTAACACTTTCCAAAGTTTATCTGGGGTTATATTTATCTAAAGAGTTGTGTTTAGGCCCCCCCCCCCTCCATCAATAGCTTATAAATCTTAATGGCTGGATTGTTACATTAGACCAGTGGTCGGCAAATCCCGACTCTCGAACCGGATGTGGCTCTTTACCGTCAAGAGTGCGGCTCTGTCAGTCAACAACAGTCAGTTTTGACTTCAAAATACATGAATCTTGACTGCTTCCTGAATAGAACTATGGCTCTAAAAATTGTTGAATCGTGTTGCTGCTGCTTTTGTCTCTTTTCACTAATGCGAAAGGCAAACACGTGGTGTCGAGAGTTTGCCACTATCGGATGAGCGGAGCTCTCTAGTGGGTACACAAGGCATAAGCAGCTCTTTCAGATAGGACGGCGCCAGCTCATGTAAGCAGCGGTAGCACAAGTTGCGATTTTGTACTCTATGCGAGCACGCACCGGCAGCCAATGCAACTCTCTCAGAAGTGTTTTTGCATGGTCGAATTTGCGTTTGCGGAGAACAATGCGAGCCGCATTATTCTGTGCTATTTGAATTTTATCCAGGAGCGTAGCTGGAAGACCCACCATTGCAATAGTCCATGCGTGATAGCACAAATGCAGACATCAGCCTCTTAGTTGCATCAATTGTTAGGAAGGGCCTGATGTGACTAATCCTGCGCAGCTCCAGAAAAATCGCCCTGCATAGCATGTTAATATGACTTTCAAAAGTTAGTCTTCTATCTAGGTAGACACCCAGGTACCGCACTGTTTGAGCTAACTCAATACGCACACCTGAGAGAGTAATGGATGTCGTGTTATTTGCAGATTTCTGCTTCTGAGCGGTCGCAATGGGGAGCAGCTCAGTCTTATCATCATTTAATTTGAGCTTGTTAATGGTCATCCAGTGCTTTACCGACTCCATTGTCTTCTGTGTAATACTGAGCAGCTGAGGGAACTGAGAAGTGATCACGGATTGATGAAGTTGTGTATCGTCCGCGAACATGTGATACAACATGTCAAACTGCCTGATCTCTGCACCCAGGGGCTGAATGTACATCGTGAAAAGCACCGGGCCTAGGACCGAGCCCTGGGGTACTCCGAATTCAATATTAGATTTCTTCGAGGTCAAGCCGTTTGAAATAACTGACTGGACCCGATTAGTCAGATACGATCGGAACCAACACAGGACGGTATCAGTGAGACCGAACGTTTGTTGCAGACGCTGGAGCAGTATGCCGTGGTCGAGCGTATCGAAAGCTGCCGATAAATCGAGTAAAGACAAAATCGATACCTGGCCCTCATCACAAGACGACAGAAGGTCGTTTACGACGCGCAACATGGCTGTCTCAGTAGAGTGATGCGCCCTGTATGCTGATCTTATTGCTTTATTTTGAGCATAATCTTGAAATGTGAGGACAACTGATTTTACAGAAACAGATTACATGTAGTTTGCATGATCCGTGTGTTGGTTGATAATACATAAAACACATTGCATCAATCAGGGAGTCACTATACATGCGCTGTTGCTAACAAGCCCACATTTAACTCCAATTTTAATATGGTATCTTTTTTTTTTCATTAGAATATATTAAACATTCTTTTAAATACATTTTAAAAAAATGTTAGTTGAGAACCCTTGGAGTTGTAGAATGGAAGTAGTTGGTTTAAAATTCTTAAACAGAAGAAGGTCTTACATGCATTGGAATGAGAGATGATATGATACGCACGTTAATGTGCCAGGTGCTCAATAACGGAAGAGACTTAAATGTTATTCTGTACAATGGAAGGTGGCAGGTTTGAACTGCAATCGTTTTATGCAATAGTCGCAGAGATCAGGACTCAAGGACTGTACTTTGAAAAAAAAAAACCAGTTTGCTTAGGTAAAAAAAAACGTAGACCATACATTATGCGAGGAAATAGGTTGAGGTAATCTTGGGTGATTTCCGACACTTTGTTCCCAGGACTTGACCCTCGAAAGGTAGTATTTGTGGGGTCTAGGTAGCCACTGGGAGCACTAACTTCCAGCAAAGTATTTCAAAGAACAACGGTAGCTGCTGTTAAGTATTGGAAGGACCCACGTAGCCACTTCTAGTATTGGAAGGACCAGCGGTGCAACTTTTAAGTATTTGAAGGGCTCCCGTAGCCATTGTTTAGTTTTGGATAACCCCCTTAATCACTGTTAAGTATTTGAAGGACCCCCTTGATCAGTGTTAAGTATTTAAATGACCCCAGTGGTCACTGTTAAGTATTTGGAAGACCCCCGTAGCCAGTATTTATTATTAGAAGGGCACCTGTAGCCATTGTTACTTATTAGAAGGAAAGAAGATGTTCCAGACATTTTGGCACTACAGTAAAGTCCACAGATGATGTTGCAATTTTCAGCCAAGCTGAAAACGTCCATTTAAATTTTAACTTAAGACGCAGAAGATTTGACGTCGCCTGGGGTCTGTCTACTCGGGTGACGTCATTTATCAACATCACTAAATGAGTACTTCTAAGTCTACTCCAAATATCTCATATAGTCTAATAATATTATCCTATTAATATAATAAGAGAAAAAAAAATGTTGAGATGACAAGGGAGGCTACCACATATATAAAATGTTTATTTTTATTTTCAGCAGTTGTCTGCCTTGAGAAACGCTGTTTGAGATTCCTTGTAACCAGGAATGAAGCACAGCGAACATCGTCACTAGGGCGCGTGACGTACTCTGTACGCCCCGACCACCATCTTCAGGGGCGCCATGTGTCAACGCCTTGAGTCTCACCGCAGGCTGCTAGTCCATTTCCTGACGTCTGCCTACCGTGAAAAAACTTTGTCGGTGTCAATGAAAATCGGAATGCTATTTTGTGAACCGATATTAATCCTGCTGTACAGTAATTTCATCGGTAGGTCAAGGTCATTAACGGGTCTAAACAATAGGCGACGCCACACGGTTTAACTCCGAACAGAGCGCAGCTTTACAGGCCTTTGGACAGAATGTACATCTATGTTTGGTACAGTACTCTTTGTACCACACAACTCAGCCATCCTATCGCATATGTTAAACTGTTCCCACTGTTGTATTCACCCCCCCCCCCCCC
>CAXITT010000537.1:393622-518246 GCA_964033795.1 Lymnaea stagnalis | reverse complement strand
TCTTCTCTTTTTTTTGAAGGGTTTTTTTTTTTAAATGATATTTTATGCAGCTTGTTTTTCTTCTTGTTTTTTAAACGCCCCCCCCCCCCACCCCCCCCCCCCCCCACCCCTAAGCCGATGATGACGCAAGAACAGCAATGTTTGAAACTATATTTAACACTTCTTTAAAAGTTAGACCATCGCTTTGATTTAGTTTCTCTTTGAATTCAGTTTTACGTAATGATATGGTCATAAAGATTATGCTTTGTAGCTATCATCGTTGATGGCTATCATAGTTTGATGCTATAATCTATGTGTGACTATCATAATCTTGGGCTATATAGTATAGTTTATGTCTATCATTACTTTATGTCTATTATAGTATATGTCTATCATGGTTTGTAGCTATCATAGTTTGTGGTTATCAAGTTAATGGCTATCATAGTTTGTTGATATCATAGTTTGTGGCAATCTTAGTTTTTGGCTATCATAGTTTGTGAATATGAAAGTTTGTGGCTACCTTAGTATGTGTCTATCACAGCTTGTGGCTATCATAGTTTATGGCTATCATAGTTTGTGACTATCATAGTTTAAAGGTATCATAGTTTGTGTTTATCAAAGTTAATGGCTATCATGGTTTGTAGATATCATAGTTTGTGGCTATCATAGTTTGGGAATATGATAGTTTTTTGCTACCTTAGTATGTGTCTATCATAGTTTGTGGCTATCATTGTTTTTGGCTGCTATACGACTGGACTCTTGAACAACTGGGCTCTTGTAGAAATGGGATTCATTTGGAGAAGACTTTTGTAGGACAGGACTCTTGAACAAATGTTTTTTTTTAGCTTATGATTTTTTACGTTACGGTGTTTAGAGCTTCTTTTCCAAAAGGATGAAATAGCGAAACGAGCTATGTGGAAGCTTGAAATAAGATAACAGGACAAAAAAACAAGGACGTTTCGGCTTAAAGCCTTCCTCAGCCAACAATAGAAATGAAAATATAACAAAGAAAAGAGCACAGTAGACAACTTAAGCAGTATTCATTCGTGTCTCCGGAAGTGGGAAAACAGGAAGCCAGAGAATATAAATATTGAAACTGTGAAAAATAAAGTCCACAATAATAATGGACCAGAATATCCAGGGATACATCAACAAACAGCAATAAGCAGTCCTTTCATTTATTTTTTCCAAAAGGACCTTTTTATATAAGGACTAAAATGCCTTAGCGGCTAATCGCATTAACTACAGTAGACTTAAGGTACTTTATTATTTCTTATTTAATTAATAAATAAAAGATTATTTCAGCGAAACAATACATTTATTATAAAAATAAAAGTGAACAATAGGTTTACAACATGGCGGCGACCACAACTGTTGTAAGATGAGAGACACGCAAATCTCCAATGTTGAGATGAATCCTTTTCAACTTGTTCAAAAGACTCCAGAAAACATCCCAAACTACAGACCATCTTCGTGATTTCATCCAACAGTCCTGATTTTAAGACTGCTCCATAAACGGCCTTACAAATACAGGTGCTGCTATTGGTCACTTCCGTTACATTGTAATGCTCCAATGCCTTTCTCATGCGACCTCCCAGGTCAATGGAGTCCACGCGCGTTAATTGCATTCTGATAGACTGATGGTTCTGATTTAAAAGACTTTTAAAATGATATCTTAAAATATAGGTCATCAAAGACAGTTGACGAATTTGATTGACAGCATCTTTGATAGAGGCACGATGAACGTCATACACCAGAAATCTGGCCACATAAAGATGGGTCTCTAGACGTCCATCAAACACAACCAAGGGTGGCCACCATTCTTCCAATACGTCGAATCCGAAATTATGTTTTAGGTAACAAATGATAAAATATGACATTTTGTTAAGGTCATTAAAGTCATCAGAGATGTCATCAATGGACATCGCGATGTTATAGATGTACAATCTCCTACAGACTTCGTCTCGGCGGTTCTCAAACCAGTTGTATTCATTACAGATGTGACATAAATATGACTTATCTACACACTGTGAAGTGGTCCACGCAGTCAAGGAGCTGTCAGAGACCTGGACCAATTTGAACACATTAGGTGTAAAACTAAACATTGTCTTAAAACACTGCGCGCACTTGATCTTTTTGTTGTGTTCACTATACTCTAGTATGAATTCCCCATTACACCCAAAACACTGCATCTCAACATCTTCTGCATTTATTTCAATTGATAAATTTCCACCATCCGATCCCGTCCGTTTCACATCCATGGGTATTATATCTCGTGCATTATTAGACACACGAAGAAGATCGCTGGCAGGTTGACCTGCTGTAGTTTCATTGGGTATTATATCTGGTGCATTATTAGACACACGAAGAAGATCGCTGGCAGGTTGACCTGCTGTAGTTTCATTGGGTATTATATCTGGTGCATTATTAGACACACGAAGAAGATCGCTGGCAGGTTGACCTGCTGTAGTTTCATTAATACTCGAGTTGTCGAGAAAATTTTTCTGAAATTTAGTTTCATTCCCTTGAATTTGGTTGATAGTTTGTTTCACGGTGTTGAATTGTTGATTGTGCACTGTTGCGTTGATCGTCATTGTAGCATTGGGTTGATTGCGTTTGTTAGCATTCAATGTAGCATTGGGTTGATCACCCTTGTTGACATTGACTGCAGTATCGGGCTTCTTGCCCTTGTTAACATTCAATGTGGCATTGGACTGATTGTCGTTTTTCATTATGTCAGAAACGGTCAACTCGGATGTTAGGTTGCCGTTTGGCCTAAAATTGTGTTTGTTGTTGACTGTTTGAATACAAGAACAGTTTGTGTTGACTGTTTCAAGACAAGGACAGTTTGTGTTGGCTGTTTCAAGACAAGAACAGTTTGTGTTGGCTGTTTCAAGACAAGAACAGTTTGTGTTGACTGTTTCAAGACAAGAACAGTTTGTGTTGAGTGCACAGCTTTCATTACACGACACGTCTATCATTTCAAGCACGTTGTCTGTTGTACAGTAAGAGAGACTTATTTGTAATAAAAGGATCATTAAATGACTTCCCATTGTACAGCAGACAATGTCTAACGTTTGATCCAGTCTGTATTTAGTTATCATCATCCATGACACCACATTCTACTTTTAAATCATGGGCTTATTTGGACACAATTATTATTGTTTTACTTCTTTCGGTGCTTGTGAATACATTAAAACTGATGTCAATGAACCTGGAAGTAAAATACAACATTAAAATGAAAAAAAAATTAAAATATTTCAAACATTTAACTTCACTGAAATCCTTCGAATAAATTGAATGAATAAATCAGTAACTTGGCGAAACAAACCAAAAAGTGGATAAACATCCATTCATTTCAGCTACTCTATTTGGCTTGGATAATTTTAGATGAACATATTTTCATACCTGGCGATGTTATTATATGACTCTATTGTGTTTTAGAAATAAAATCAATACTTTTTTTAAATTGAGAAAACGATCTTTAAAATGCCATTGGAGAGTAGATCTTAAAGAATTCCATAAGAGCATAGATCTTTGAGGATGCCATTGAAAAAAAGATCTTTAATAATTCCGTCGGAATGTAAGGTTTAACAAATAGTTCTTCAAAAACATCTTCAACTGTTATGGTCCAATGTTATGGTCCAATGTTATGGTCCAATGTTATGGTCCAATGTTATGGTCCAATGTTATGGTCCAATGTTATGGTCCAATGTTATGGTCCAATGTTATGGTCCAATGTTATGGTCCAATGTTACGATCCAATGTTATGGTCCAATGTTATGGTCCAATGTTATGGCCCAATGACATTTAAAAGTATTTTTTTTAAAAGTTTGATCAAAATGAAATAGATACACACGGTAAAAGTCCTAGATCCTAGATACAATTGTTGAGCCCAAAGGGTTTTTATAAGGGCAGCTGGATGAACTAAACACAGAGAAACAATGGGACTCGGTCACAGTGAATAACATTAAGAATGAATTAGTTATGACAAGAGAAACTCACACGAACAAATTGAATCTGAATCACAAGGGCATCAGGTGGATATACAGATGACACACAGTTGCAGTACGACAAGGCTGCTTGCTCTCCCCCACTCTGTGCGACATCTTCTTGGAGAGAATGATCTCAGATGCTCTGGAATCGGAAGTCAGCACTGGTGGCAGAGCAATCACCACCCTACATTTTTCGGATGAAATAGATGGACTTCATTCAAACGAAGAAGAGCTATCCAACCTAGTAAAGCGTCAGGACAAGACTTTATCGTGCTTTGGCGTGCAATTCAGTGCAGAAAAGACAATATAGATGACGAATAACATCACCAGCATCTCCACTGAAATTAAGGTCAGGAAGAAAAAGATTATAGACAGTAGGCAGCTTCAATTATCTAAAAGCAATAGTCTCGAACAATAGCCCAGACCACAACAGCACTAAAGAAGCTTAACAAAATATGAATGGCGAAAAATATAGCGCCCCCCCCCCCCCGCCCCCGCACAAAATGGAACGATTTCATGTAGCGTCCCAACGGTTCAAGGACTAAGGGACATAATGATGATAATACACATATATATTTAAAAGTAAAAAATATGTACATATAATATGGATCGATGACAAACAGACAGAAAGACTGTTCAGATAAAATATGACAGATAATTTTACAGACATGCAATGAGCGCGTTTTGAAATTTAACGCTTGTTAAAATTTGAGCCAATTAAAAAAGAGTCCATCAATCAATCAATCAATCAATCAATCAATCAATCAATCAATCAATCAATCAATCAACTCAATCTTCTAGCTGACACTTACCATAGAGTTTTTAATATACTCAGTATTGAATTCATGAAGTGAAATGTAAGGCAGATAAAAAAAACTTAAATCTTTGCCTATTATCACATCTGTATCAAATCTTAATTCATCTCCTATAATCCAACTAACTTTGTAATAATTATAAATCAATGGAAGCTGCCTTGTCTATTGGACAAAGTAATCAGATAAAAGATTGGTGCACATGCACTTAAAATTTGTGCAGACATTTTGTCTTATTGTAACTAACATTAAGATGCAGACTGTCTCATTATCATTACACCGTAAAAATTTTACAAACTGTTTTTTATATTAAAACAGGTTCATTATACTAATTACATATTACTTTATATGTAAGTATATTTTATGGGATAATTACTTTTTTCTTGAAGAAGTTAGCAATTCTTGTTTTGTAGTCACTCAAAATAAGTTGCTGCATCTGTCAATACTCCGGTAGACCTTTATCAGTATCTGGCTGTAGCACTTCTCAATAACCTAGTAGACCTTTATCAGTATCTGGCTGTAGCACTTCTCAATAACCTAGTAGACCTTTATCAGTATCTGGCTGTAGCACTTCTCAATAACCTAGTAGACCTTTATCAGTATCTGGCTGTAGCACTTCTCAATAACCTAGTAGACCTTTATCAGTATCTGGCTGTAGCACTTCTCAATAACCTAGTAGACCTTTATCAGTATCTGGCTGTAGCACTTCTCAATAACCTAGTAGACCTTTATCAGTATCTGGCTGTAGCACTTCTCAATAACCTAGTAGACCTTTATCAGTTTCTGGCTGTAGCACTTCTCAATAACCTAGTAGACCTTTATCAGTATCTGGCTGTAGCACTTCTCAATAACCTAGTAGACCTTTATCAGTTTCTGGCTGTAGCACTTCTCAATAACCTAGTAGACCTTTATCAGTATCTGGCTGTAGCACTTCTCAATAACCTAGTAGACCTTTATCAGTTTCTGGCTGTAGCACTTCTCAATAACCTGGTAGACACTTATTGGTATCCCCTTGCTTTGAATCTGCACAAACAACTTGAGATTGAGGCTGTTGAGTTGAGGAACATTTGAATATGAGAATAAACTGACACGTGACAGACAGCGTATGTATTGATTATGTCGGAAATTAAAAGAGATCCTGGACATGTTTGCAATGCCATAAATCAAGACGCTGTGCAAACATGTCTGTTTGTGCGACACAATACACCAGATCACCACCAACATTCACACATCTCCACATAACAATGCCAGTAACCCAACCAGATGGCGCTGATTTCATTAGATGATATTCCACACCACTCCGCTCAATGAGATTCTTAAAATTACCACCAAGAGTAGTCGTTCGTGATATTTTCTTTTGTTCTACGCACATAGCTGGCGTCATAAATCTACGCTGAATCTGCAGCTGGACATTATATTATTCATATAGTTCAGGGGCGGTGGCGTAGCATTCAGTCACATGTGAGTGATCATGTTAGCATTCAGTGACATGTGACCATGTTAGCATTCAGTAACATGGGACCATGTTAGCATTCAGTCTCGTGTGACCATGATAGCGTTCACTCATATGTGACTATGTTAGCATTCAGTCACAAAATCTTTACATTCAGGCTAACTATATGAACATTTTAAATCCGTTTAAGGAGTGTCTTTTGTACAATCTTTACATTCAAGGTAACATAAAAAAGTTTTAAATTGGTTTGGTGAGTGTCCTATATTTAATCTTTACATTCAGGCTACCTTATTAAAGTTTTAAAGCGTTTAATGGAGTGTCCTACCTTTTCATTCGGTAACTGATAAAGTTGTAAATCGGTTGAGGGGCATGTTTTTAAACAATTGAAAAGAATTATTCATGATTAATTTAATATTGTTTATATAGGTTGAAGTGCTCCAGTTTAGGATCGGTCCATAAGCTGCTGGCCAAGTGGTCTATCTTGGGTTAATAACAAGCTAGTGGACTCAAGTTCAGTTCATAAGCTGCTATTGGACAAGTGGTCTATGCTGATTCAATTCTAAGCTATTGGACAAGTGGTCTATACTGAGTCAATCCTAAGTTATTTGCCACATGGTCTATACTGAGTCAATCCTAAGTTATTTGCCAAATGGTTTATACTGAGTCAATCCTAAGTTATTTGCCAAATGGTCTATACTGAGTCAATCCTAAGTTATTTGCCAAATGGTCTATACTGAGTCAATCCTAAGTTATTTGCCAAATGGTCTATACTGAGTCAATTCTAAGCTATTGGACAAATGGTCTATACTGAGTCAATCCTAAGTTATTTGCCAAATGGTCTATACTGAGTCGATCCCAAGCCTTGGATAGTGGTGTCCTTGCTAGTTAAGTGCCCGACACTAATAAGTGGTGGGGTTCGGACCATTCCAGACATCCCCACAGGAAGCCTGATGAGGGTCGATGCCCAGTAGATGCGCCACAGCTGTGATAAGAGAGAAAACAGTAATTTTAAACAACAAAATATTATTCAGTAAAACAGAGGTTTGTTCAGTTTAACTTTGAGCTTGCTTTAAGTTGCAGTGTTTTTTGAGTAGGTCTCCAACTGTGCTGAAGTTCAGTTGAATTTTATCTGAAAAACATGCCATGAAAAAACGGTAAATAACCTCAAGTTATTGTTATCAAATTGGAAAAAAAAATATGTAAGATGAAATCAGAAACGATATTATCTTTATTATGTTGTATGGCATGGCTTTTATAGGTTTTAGTTGTGGTAGGGCTGGTCTCTGGTAGGGCTGGGCTCTGGTAGGGCTGGGCTCTGGTAGGAATGAGCTTCGGTAGGGATGGGGTCTTGTTGGGCGTGGCTCTTGTAGGCCATAGCTCTTGTCGGGCTTGGTTCTAATAGAGATGAGTTCTTGTTAACCGTGGCTCTGGTAAATCGTGGCTCTAGTAGGATTTGGTCTGGTAGAGCTTGCCTCTGTTAGGGAGAGGCTCTAGTTTGGCGTGGCTCTTGTAGGTCGTGGTTCTTGTAGGGTTTGGTTCTGGTAGGGCTGTGCTCTGGTAACGATGGGCTTTTGTTAGCGTGGCTCCTGTAGGTCATGGGTCTTGTAGGGTTTTGTTCTGGTTGTGATGGGCTCTTGTTGGGCGTGGCTCTTGTAGGTTGTTTCTCTTGTAGTCGTGTCTCTTAGGGCTGGGCTCTGGCTGTGTGTGGCTCTTGTAGGGTTTAGTACTGGTAAGGCTGGGCTCTTGTATTCATGGGCTCTTGTTGGGCGTGGCTTGTGGTGTTTGGTTCTGGTAGGTCTTGACTTTTGTTGGGCGTGGCTCTTGAAGGTCGGGGCTCTTGTAGAGTTTGGATCTGTTAAGGTTGGGCTCTGGAAACGATGGGCTCTGAAAAGGGTGGCCTTTTGTTGGGCGTGTCTCTTATAGGTCGTAGCTTATGTAGGGCTTGGTTCTGTTTTGTTATGAGCTTTGGTAGGGATGGGCTCTTATTGGGCTTGGCTCTTGTATGTCTAGGCTCTACATCTATATCTAAAGTATTTCTAAAAACCACTCATGTGCCTCTTAATTTGTGTTAAGATAAACTCTATTTTTTTTGTCACTTGGGGCATACAAAATGAATTTATATCAATTACGCTGATGAACACAAAACACGATCAAAACGTGCTGAAACTCAAGCCAATTTTAAAATAAATGTATTGACTCCAAGATATCATAATAGTGGTATGAAATTTTATGTTTGGGAAAATGATTTTATGTGGGATGTTTCGTTAAAATTATTTATTTTTTCTTTCAGGAAACGCATGGAAATTTTTAAAAATTAAATTTAAAAATTCTAAAAGGAATTTTTTTCAAGATGTATTAAACATTTTAAAAAATTTAAAGAGCAAATCTGTTTCTAAATTTGATATCTGTAAACGTGACAAGGAGGTTTTAAAGTGTTCTCACAAGATGAGTTTCTCTTAAACAGATATTGGAGGAATATCATTAATCATCTTGAAAGGAAGTTGGTTTTTGACGACAGATGGAGAACTTGATTCGCTGAAAACAAATCTAAAAAATACGACATTGCATGGGTCAACAAAAGTCAGCCGTCTATGCTGTCTTGACAAAATGTCTGTGCTGTCTTGACAAAATGTCTGTGCTGTCTTGACAAAATGTCTGTGCTGTCTTGACAAAATGTCTGTGCTGTCTTGACAAAATGTCTGTGCTGTCTTGACAAAATGTCTGTGCTGTCTTGACAAAATGTCTGTGCTGTCTTGACAAAATGTCCGTGCTGTTGTTGTATGCCACAATTTTGTAAGATGATACCTGTTCATTATTACACAACAAACAGAATAGTTTCGAACACAATTTTTACTGTTTAAAATGTGTTCTTCCTTCTATCCATCCGAGACCTTATTCTGCATGGTCTTCATATTGTCCATTAACCAACCATATTGAAGAGGTCTGAAATGTGGTCTACCTAGGTGTCATTCTCCACTCACTCACTCAATCAATCATCCACTCACCCAGACACTTACTCATACTCACTCACACCACTTCCTTACCCACTCACTCACTCTCACTTTCTCACTCAATCACTCACTTAGTATTATTCAATGCCTCACTGACCCACTGACTGAAAGACTCACTCACTGACTGACTGATATACTGACTCACCAACTCTCATTCACTCATTTACTCACTCATTGACTCACTCAGTCTCATTCAATGACTCACTGACTGAGTGACTCACTCACCCTAACTAACTCACTCATTTTCTCACTCAGTCATTTTTTTTCATGACGCACTGACTGACTGACTCCCCAACTCACTGAATCTCTCACGCAATGATCACGAGACCTCAAGAAAAAATAAACCATATTCATTTTCGTTTGTTCATGGCAATCCATCTGACACTCTAACCGTGTACTGGTAGCTTTAAAGAAAGTTCAGCTTTTAGCTAGCCCTTAAAAAATATAAGTCTGAAATATTATTTTTAATGTCTTGTGTCGTTTGGGTTGATAGTTTCATTCTGTGTAACTCTCTTCTGTCCTGTTCACCAAAAACACGTCATAGAAAAACTGCAGAAGCGTCAAAAGTCAGCTGCTAAGGTTAGTTCTAGAGGAAAAAGAAACGTGACCACGTGCTTCTCTACTCCACTCACTCCATTGGCTCCCTATACAGGCACGCATTGATCTCTACTCCACTCACTCCATTGGCTCCCTATACAGGCACGCATTGATCTCTACTCCACTCACTCCATTGGCTCCCTATACAGGCACGCATTGATTTACAAGCTGTCTGTTCTCTGTCACAACTTTTTATCTTTTTCCTGCCCTTCCTATCTTAATGAACTTCTTTCTTCCTATTCCTCCATTGAAAAGCTTCGTTCTTCCGCAGACACGCGTATTCTTTCTGTTCCTAGAACACACACTAAAACATATAAAGAACGATATAGTGAACAATATTTCACGTTCTGTGCACCAAAACGACGGAATTCTCTCCCATTACACATCCGCAATATAACGACCATCTCAGCCTTCAAAACTGCCCTCAAGACCAAACTGTACTCCGTTGACTGATTCTCATCCCCTAATGACTAATAAACATTTGTACATAAGCACATCACTTATAAGAATGCGTAACATGTCAAATAGGCAAATAATTATTATTAAACGTGTAACATTGTTACATATGCACGTAAACTTTAGGATCTATGCGTTTTTCATGGAGGGGCCTTAACACAACCTTATATAGAAATATAACCCCAGTTAAACTTTAGAAACTGTTCATTGGTTTGGGGGCTCGGCTGATAGACTGAAAAAGTTAAGACAAAAAAGTGTCGTAAACTTGGGAAAGTTGGGTGATTAAATTCACTGAGAACATGTTGACAGTAATTACCTTTTTGACTGTTCATAGTGGGGCTCCAGGTCTCTAATGAGGTGACTATCCTACGCCAATGTTATTTTTAAAGGCGTGGCCTATCTGAAGGCTTTACATTCAAGATATCTTATTTTAGCTGTAAATCTGTTGGAGTGTCCAATCTAAAAGCTTTACCTTTAAGGTAACTCATAAAATTATAATTCGGTTGAATGAGACCCATGGTTAAACGTTGAAAAAAAAATTCATGGTTAACTTAAAATTGGTAAATAGGCTGTGGGGCCCCAGTAAGAGATTGAGGGGCCCCAGTAATATTTGATGGGCTCCAGGAAAGAGTTTAGGGGTCCCTGTAAAAGGTTGAGGTGCCCTATTTGGGCTCAGTCCATAAGATGCTTTTTAATTTAGGAAACTTTGTGGCCAAGTGGTCTTTACTGAGTCATTGATAAGCTAGAGGACTCGAGTTTAGTCCCCAGCAAAAATATCACCAGCACCTCTGTTCGATTGAGCAACTATCCTTCTATTTAAAACAAAATACAGCTCAATTCATGGCTCCTGCACAACTCAGGGTTCTTGCTCAAGTCATCACTCTACGCAAGTCAAGACTCCTACTTAAGTCAAGACTAACTCAAGTCAAGACGCCTAGTGAAGTCAAGGTTCCTACACAAGTCATGCTCCTACTCAAGTTAAGGCTCCTACCCAAGTCAAGACTCCTACTCAAGTCAAGTCTTACTCAAGTTAAGGTCATCTACCTGTGTGAAGGACCAACACAATGTTTATACATCAAGTAAAAAAAAAAGGAAGAGGAATTTTTTCAATGGCTTTGTACTGTTGTCCCATCATTAGGAAATGGCTTTGTACTGTTGTCCCATCATTAGGAAATGGCTTTGTACTGTTGTCCCATCATTAGGAAATGGCTTTGTACTGTTGTCCCATCATTAGGAAATGGCTTTGTACTGTTGTCCCATCATTGGAAAATGGTTTTGTACTTTTGTTCCATCATTGCAAAATGGCTTTGTATTGTTGTGCCATCATTGGTAAATGGCTCTGCACGTTTGTCCTATCATTGGGAAATGAATTTGTACTATTTCCCAACATTTGGAAATGGCTTTGTACTGTTGTCCCATCATTGGGAAATGGTTGTGTACTGTTATCCCATCATTGGGAAATGGTTTTATACTTTTGTTCCATCGTTAGTAAATGGCTTAGTACTTGTGTCCCATCATGTGTAAGCAGCTTGTAATAGACACATTATTTAGTGACTGTTTTTTATAAACTAAATATCTTAATTAATTTTGTCTGATGGGAAATCTCTGAAAAAAATATTTTAAACGTAGGACAGACCAGGGTACTTACTCGGACAACAAGTTTAGCGCCACTCGGTACACACACGGACACCTGGAAATTTAGCGCCACCCGGTGCACACAAGGAAAATCCGGAAGTTTAGCACCATCCGGTACATACACGGATACCCGGAAGTTTAGCACCACCCGGTACATACACGGACACCTGGAAGTTTATCGCCACCCGGTACATACACTGACACCCGGAAGTTTAGCACCATCCGGTACATACACGGAACAGACGAAAAAAATAACGGAACCGATACTCAGTGTTAAAAAAAGAGTTATCTTATCATTTTCTATGAGTTCCACCAATTATTGAGAAATGAAACGTGGATGTATAGATGCAGAACATCTGTTTGACATATTTTCGTGTATCATTTAACTTACAATTTAAGAATAGAAAACTAACCACAATGGTATAACCATGTTGATGTTAGAAATATTTGACTTTATCTGCCTATGTTATTATCAGAAAATTGAAATCTGATACCAACCAGCAACACTAACGCATACAGTGGCTCTCAACCTGTGGGTCATGATTTGAGGTTTCCTGAAAAATAATTGGAGTTCGCTTGTTAATTTCGGAAAACTAAGAGGTGTTTTTTGGTGTAACATTTCTTCATATAGTGTTATATAAATTATATTTTCACAGATCAGAATACTTTTTTAAACAAAATGTCATACCATACAGCTACATAAAATAAAATTTAAAAAATAAGATTTCTTCGCTAGATGTCAACAGTTAATTTAATGTAAACATTGTGGCAGAGTTTTTCATTTAAAAAAAGAAACAAATTGAATTAGGTTTTAATTGTTTGTTGCGATCTTTGTTTCAACTTTTATGGTCGAAACTTCAAAGATTATGCTGTAGCAATCAACAAGAGATTGATTTCAAAGAATCTGCTGTCGCAATCAACAAGAGATTGACTTAAAAAAGGCTGCTGTAGCAATCAACAAGAGATTGACTTAAAAGAGTCTGCTGTAGCAATCAACAAGAGATTGACTTAAAAGAGTCTGCATTAGCAATCAACAAAAGCTTGACTTAAAAGAGTCTGCTGTAGCAATCAACAAGAGATTGACTTCAAAGAGTCTGCTGTAGCAATCAACAAAAGATTGATTTCAAAGTGTCTTCTGTAGCAATCAACAAAAATTGATTTCAAATGGTCTGCTGTAGCTATCAACAAAAGATTGATTTCAAAGTGTCTGCTGTAGCAATCAACAAGAGCTTGACTTAAAAGAGTCTGCTGTCGCAATCAACAAGAGATTGACTTAAAAGAGTCTGCTGTAGCAATCAACAAGAGAGTGACTTAAAAGAGTCAGCTGTAGCAATCAACAAGAGCTTGACTTAAAAGAGTCTGCATTAGCAATCAACAAGAGAATGACTTAAAAGAGTCTGCTGTAGCAATCAACAAGAGATTGACTTAAAAGAGTCTGCTGTAGCAATCAACAAGAGATTGACTTAAAAGAGTCTGCTGTAGCAATCAACAAGAGCTTGACTTAAAAGAGTCTGCTATAGCAATCAACAAGAGCTTGACTTAAAAGAGTCTGCTGTAGCAATCAACAAGAGCTTGACTTAAAAGAGTCTGCTGTAGCAATCAACAAGAGCTTGACTTAAAAGAGTCTGCTGTCGCAATCAACAAGAGATTGATTTTAAAAGTCTGCTGTAGCAATCAACAAGAGCTTGACTTAAAAGAGTCTGCTGTAGCAATCAACAAGAGATTGACTTAAAAGAGTCTGCATTAGCAATCAACAAGAGATTGACTTAAAAGAGTCTGCTGTAGCAATCAACAAGATCTTGACTTAAAAGAGTCTGCTGTAGCAATCAACAAGAGATTGACTTAAAAGAGTCTGCTGTAGCAATTAACAAGAGCTTGACTTAAAAGAGTCTGCTGTAGCAATCAACAAGAGCTTGACTTAAAAGAGTGTTCTGTAGCAATCAACAAGAGATTGGCTGAAAAGAGTCTGCTGTAGCAATCAACAAGAGCTTGACTTAAAAGAGTCTGCTGTAGCAATCAACAAGAGCTTGACTTAAAAGTGTCTTCTGTAGCAATCAACAAGAGATTGACTTAAAAGAGTCTGCTGTAGCAATCAACAAGAGCTTGACTTAAAAGAGTCTGCTGTAAGCAATCAACAAAAGCTTGACTTAAAAGAGTCTGCTGTAGCAATCAACAAGAGCTTGACTTAAAAGAGTCTGCTGTAGCAATCAACAAGAGCTTTACTTAAAAGAGTCTGCTGTAGCAATCAACAAGAGTTTGACTTAAAAGAGTCTGCTGTAGCAATATACAAAAGATTGACTTAAAAGAGTCAGCTGTAGCAATCAACAAGAGCTTGACTTAAAAGAGTCTGCTGTAGCAATCAACAAGAGCTTGACTTAAAAGAGTCTGCTGTAGCAATCAACAAAAGCTTGACTTAAAAGAGTCTGCTGTAGCAATCAACAAGAGCTTGACTTAAAAGAGTCTGCTGTAGCAATCAACAAGAGATTGACTTAAAATAGTCTGCTGTAGCAATCAACAAGAGATTGACTTAAAAGAGTCTGCTATAGCAATCAACAAAAGATTAATTTCATTTTAATGGAGAATCTCGATCACGATCTTTTCTCAATGATTTGATGGGATTTCATGAGGCATCAAAGGTTCCATCCACTTAGACCTTTGATATTCATCGCATTGGGAGCATCTAGATACAATTTCTGTGATCTGGGATGACGTTCGCAGCCAAAAAAGCGTTCTCTTTGCTCTAGTCAAACATTTATCACGCCCTAAATGTCATTAATGAAGTCTCTTAATCATTTCTTACAGCAGTATGTTCTTAATTATATTTTACACACAACTGACTATTTCTTAAAATTCGTATTTTTGTTGAAAGTAAGATATTCTTTTTTTTTTTTGTTAATATACGACTATATTGTCGCAGGCTGAAGTTCAATTTATTCAAGTACACATATTTATTGAGGCAGTACCACTGATGGGGGAAAACGTTGTTCGTCTCCTTTGGTTCTCTCCTGTCACTGAACTTTCACCCGTGGCTCCTCGTAGCTGCTAGAATGCAACAGTGGCCATACACTGGGCTTGGCTTCCACTAGCCCGGGTAAACAAGGTGAGGGTAACTGATGGGCCTCAACTCTCAGTGATTTAGGTCTGCCTACCTACTGCAAGCGAAGACTGGACGTTTAGGATCCCTCGGAGGAGACCATTTAGGTTCAACGGAGGAGATGGCGATTACAGCAACGCAGCGTGGAGAGTGTAGAGCAAGATGAGACGAGATAGTGAGGTGGACGCTGAGAAACTTTTCCACACTTTAAACTAAGTCGTCGTCCGCGCAATTCATCGGTCACCCGACTGCACGGATCAAACTAGCCAGTCGACAACGAAGTCAACGTAACACACACCCACCCTAAACGGATGACTGAATGATCCTAGTTGATGTTGACGCAAGAACGACAATGATTGATTCTATAATTCACACTTCTTTAAAAAGGAGACCATCGCTTTGATTTAGCTTCTCTTTGAATCCAGTCTGACGTAGTGACATGGTTATAAAGAGCATAGTATGTTTCTCATCGTTTATGGCTGTCTTAGTTTGATGATATAATCTTTTGTGTGACTATCATAATCACTGTCAGTTTAATATAAGTAATGTCTATCATAGTTTTTAGCTACCATAATTAGTGTCTATAATAGTTTGTAGCTTTAATAATTAGTGTCCATCATAGTTTGGGACTGTCATGGTTTGTGACTACCATAATATGAGTGTATTATATTCTGTGTCTATCATAGTGTGTTGCTATCATATTTTATGGCTATCATCGTTTGTGGCTGTTATGGGACTGGACTTTTGAACAACTGGGCTCTTTTGAGCTTATGTCTTTTTACGTTATGGTTTTTAGATCAATTTTTCCAAAAGGACTTTATCATATAAGGTCTAAAATGCCTTAGCGGCTTAACGCATTAACGAAAGTAGACTTAATTAGACTTTATTATTTCTTCTTTTATTAATAAATAAAATATTATTTCAACGAAACAATAAATTCATTATAAAAATAAAATTGAACAATGGGTTTAAAACATCGCGACCACAACTGTTGTAAAAATGGAGACATGGAAATCCCAAATGTTGAGATAAATCAATTTCGACTTTTTCAAAAGACTCAAAAAAACATCCCAAACTACAGACCTTGTTTTTGATGTCATCCAACATTCCTGAGTGTAAAACTGCTACATAAACGGCCTTACAAATACATGTGCTTCTATTGGTCACTTCTTTTATATTGTAATGATCCAATATTTTTCTCATGCGACCTCCCAGGTCAAATGAGTCCACGCGCGCATATTGCATACCAATAGACTGGTGGGTATGATTCAAAAGACTTTCAAAATAATATCTTATCATATAGTTCATCAAAGACAGCTGCTGAATTTGATTGACAGCATCTTTGATAGAGGCACGATGAACGTCATAGACCAGAAATCTGGCCACATAAAGATGGGTCTCTAGACGCCCATCAAACACAACCAAGGGTGGCCACCATTCTTCCATTACATCAAACCCTAAATTATGTTTTAGGTAACAAATGATACAATTTGACATTTTGTTCAGGTCTATAAAGTCATCAGAGATGTCATCAATGGACATCGCGATGTTATAGATGTACAATCTCCTACAGACTCCGTCTGGGCGGTTCTCAAACCAGTTGTATTCATTACAGACGTGACATAGATGCGAATGATCTACACACTGTGAAGTGGTCCATGCAGTCAATGAGCTGTCAGAGAACGGGACAAGTTTGAACACATTAGGTGTAAAACTAAACATTGTCTTAAAACACTGCGCACACCTATAACTGTATTCTTGTTCGTCATACTCTAGTATGAATTCCCCATTACATCCAAAACACTGCATCTCAACATCTTCTGGATTTATGTCAATTGATGGACTTTTACCATTCTCCTCCACCGGTTTCCAAAGCAGGCCTACCAAATTAAGATCAAGAAAAAGATGGCCAGTAGGTTCACTAACAGTAGATTCATTGATACTCGAGTGGTTGATTAAAGAAATCTGAAATTTAGTTTCAATTCCATGAATTTGGTTGATATTTTTTGTTACGGTTTTGAATTGTTGACTTTGTGCTGTTGCATTGATCGTCAGTGTAGCATTTTGTTGATTGCGCTTGTAAAAATTCAATGTGGCATTGGGTTGATCCCCCTTGTTAACATACAATGTGGCATTGGTTTGATTCCCCTTGTTAACATTCACAGCAGCATCGGGCTTCTTACCCTTGGGTTCTTTGCCCTTGTTAACATTCAATGTGGCATTGGGTTGATCCCCCTTGTTAACATTCACAGCAGCATCGGGCTTCTTACCCTTGGGTTCCTTGCCCTTGTTAACATTCAATGTAGTATTGTGGTCTTTGCTCTTGTTAACATTCAATGTGGCGTTGAGATCTTTTCCCTTGTTAACATTCAATGTTGCGTTGAGATCTTTTCCCTTGTTAACATTCATTGTGACGTTGGTGTTTTTGCCCTTGTTAACATTCAATGTGGCGTTAGGTTGATTGTCGTTTTTCATTATGTCAGAAACGATCAACTCGGATGTTATGTTGCCGTTTTGCCTAAAATTTTGTTTGTTGTTGCCTCTTTGAATACAAGAACAGTTTGTGTTGACTTTTTCAAGAAAAGAACAGTTTGTGATGACTGTTTCAAGACAAGAACAGTTTGTGTTGACTGTTTCAAGATAAGAACAGTTTGTGTTGACTGTTTCAAGACCAAAACAGTTTGTGTTGAATGTTTCAAGACAAGAACAGTTTGTGTTGAATGTTTCAAGACAAGAACAGTTTGTGTTGACTGTTTCAAGACAAGAACAGTTTGTTTTGAGTGCACAGCTTTCATTACACGACACGTCCATCATTTCAAGCACGTTGTCTGTTGTACTAGATGAGACACTTATTTGTAATAAAAGGATCATTAAATGGCTTCCCATTGTACAGCAGACAATGTCTAAAGTTTGATTCAGCATGTATTTACTTCTCATCATCCATGAAAACATTTTCTAATTTTAAATCATCTTCTTATATAATTTGAGGGCCCGCTACAAATATATTGATCATTATGGCTTCTATAGGATTTAGTTGGACACAATTATTATTGCTGTAATTCTTTTGAAGCTGGTCAATACATTAAAACTGATGTCAATGAAGCTGGAAATAAAATAAAACATTTAATAGAAAATTATAATATTTCAAAAAGTTAAATTCAACGAAATCTATCTAATAAATTGAGTGAATAAATCAGTAACTTGAAGAAACAAAGTTTGATAAATTTATAAACATACATTTATTTAAACACAGAAGTTGATAAACTTTATTTTTAACTTCACTATTTGTCTTGTTGAATTTTTTCGATATACTTTTCTTAAAACTGTCGATTTTACAATAATGTATTTTTTAAATAAAAATAAATATTTTTTAAAGAAAAAAAAATTGTGCATCAATATTTCGTTAAGAATGTCTTGGATTTTTAGTTTGAATTTAGGCCTTTCCAATTATCTCCTTTAACTTCCCTTGTCCAATAACATTTAATTTTATTTTTTTTTAAAATGAATTAGATTCGCACAGAAAAGGGAACAGATAATAAACAAAATTGACGTACCAAAAGGTGTTTTATATGTGCAGCTGAATAAACAAAACAAAGAGAAACAATGGGACTCGAACATAGTGAAGTAACATCAAGAATGAATTAATGATGACAGGAGAAACTGACCGGAACAAGTATAAGACGTATCACAAGGGCATCAGTAGGATATAGAAATTTTTTTTTTATAGAGGTAGATCCATTGATATAGGAGTGGACCGATGACAGACACGAGGACCGACGGGTTGACAGACAATTAGACCAACAGCTACTATGGTCAGCATATAATTAAAGAACTGAAATGTAAGGCATATACGCAGTGCTTAGAACATACAATTGAGTTTGTAACTTACTCGGCATAGAATTCAAGAAATGAAATGCAAGGCAGGTACTTAGAGCTTTGCCTATTAAAACATATCTATCAAACGCTGCTTGTCATAATAATTATCATCCAAATGCAGAATGTCTCGTTCTCACTGCACCTCTCTATTGTTACCACCGGTTTTTTTTTTATTTAAAAGGTCAATTAAACTAATTATATATTATTTTTTTTGTAAAATTTATAAGACAGTTACTTTTTTCTCCAGAAGAGTGTAGCATTTTTTGCTCTGTATTCGCTCAAAGTAAGATGCTGCATCTGTCAATACTCCGGTAGACTGCTCCTGTCAATGTGAAAAAACAACTTAAGATCGAGACCACCGAGCTGTGGAAAGTTGATCCATGGGAGTTTTGAATCAACTGACATTTCGCAGAAAGCTTATTTATTTATTTTTCTAAAGAAAATTAAAATCAATCCTCGACATGTTCTCAACTCAATAAATCAACAAACTGAGCAAACATGACTTGTTTGTGGGGCACGAATCGTCGGATAATCATCACCATACATAAATCTCTATACAGCAATGTCAGTAACCCTAGCAGATGGCGCTGATTTCATCAGATGATATTCCACACAAGTGCGCTAAATGAGATTCTTAAAAACACCGCTAGGTTTGCTGGTGCGTGATATGTTCTTTTGTTCTATGGAAACAGTTGGTGTCATAAATCGGGGTTGATAATGCAGGTGAAACATTAGAATATTAATATAATTCAGGGGCTGTGGCGGGACAGACGTTGGGGTCGGTGGGAAGACAGAACTGATTGGGCATCTTATGAAGCGCGTGTGTCTTATGATGAAAAGACGTATGTGTTATGATATGCGGCTGGTGTTGATTGCATCCATAAGAGATGACATTGTTTTTTAAGATATAGATGACATTGTTGTATAAAACATGACATTGGTGTATAAGACATTATGTTGTTGGATAAAAGAAGACGTTGATGAATAAGAGATGACTTTTTCATAAAAACATGACAACATGACAAATATGACACGTGTTACAAACTATGTGTGTTGTAATTATGTATGTTCCGTTCGTAGTTTTACAGTACTCAAAAAATAAAGCCCCAATTGTTAAAAGTATTGGGTTTGAAATGTTAAATGTTTTTATAAACAAACAAAGGTCCTTTTCCTCTACGTTAGATTAGTACTGCTATTATGGCTATGTCTAGGGTACGATTAATTTCCATATGAAGTATTCTACACTAATCCTACTTCACACTCACTCTATCATTCAATGAACTCTCAGTAGCTCTCACTTGCAATTCTAGTAATACTTTAACTATACTAATAAAACAAGAGTGGTTCAGCCTACAAATAAATATTTAATTATAAAAAACAGAACTGTCAGCATACACATTACATATACTATACACATAAACAGGATAACAAGATACTGCCCAATATTAATGCATAGTAGGCTCTTCAATGGCGATCTGGTCAATTAATCAAGTCCCACACACACACACAGCAGCCCTCTGCTCGGGTCACAACGTACTGCGGGGTTGGGCGGCTTGACTGCGTAAGTGTCTCCGGTCACTGGCACTGCGAGGAGGTAGATGCCGACTTTGAACTTGACTGTGGGTTACACACACACAGTATATGCTACCGTCTTGTTTGATTCCTTTGACTTCTCTCATGCTAGTCAAGCACTTCCTCTAACTGAACTGTACTAACTTTAGTTCCAGATATTATTTATTGAACTATTACAACTCTGACCAAATGTTATTTACTTTACAAATACTTTCTGGTCAAATATTCTTTACTGGCCAAATGTTACTTACAGTAACTTACTTCATGTAATTTACTTCATGTAATTTCCTTTACTTTACGTTACTTCAAGTAATTTACTAGGTGTAATTTACTTTACTGGCTAGAAATGAGAATAATAAATACAATGCATAAGACATAGCTAAGAATTACAAATCACATCACATTATAAATTATTAATAGTGATCATATTCAAACATTAACAATAGTAGCTATAGTCCTACCATTTTCTTAATAATATTACAACTACGACTCTACATACCAGTACACATGAATATGACAGTGAACAATACTAACCCAACACAATCAAGATAAACACACTTTATCAGCTAATTATGCCAGCCAGGCTCTTCTGACATAATTCAGGTACGAGAGGCCGATACATGATTTGGGCTTTCAATATATACTCTAAGTTTGGCGTGCTTGTCCCGCATTCAAACGTGGCATTCGAGAGTATTGTTTTTACATGACTCACAAGCGTGGCTTGGGATTCCGCGTTAGTTTTTTAAGCGTTGGTCATCAGAGTGACAACTCAGAGTTGGGACGCTTGACAAGCATGAGTACTTTGTTTAAAACTGGGTCAGTCTGGAACTTTTCAATTATAAATAATTTACAATTAAAGTAGACGGAAAAATACACTTATATCTTTACTTTATTACATTTTAAAGATTTTTTAAAAACTTAGCAATGTAACAACCTTTAGGTTATTATTTTATTTGGTCACATATCAACCATAATTTATATCTTTACATGGTCACATATCAACCATAATTTATATCTTTACATGGTCACATATCAACCATAATTTATATCTTTACAAGGTCACATATCAACCATAATTTATATCTTTACATGGTCACATATCAACCATAATTTATATCTTTACATGGTCACATATCAACCATAATTTATATCTTTACATGGTCACATATCAACCATAATTTATATCTTTACATGGTCACATATCAACCATAATGTATATCTTTACATGGTCACATATCAACCATAATTTATATCTTTACATGGTCACATATCAACCATAATTTATATCTTTACATGGTCACATATCAACCATAATTTATATCTTTACATGGTCACATATCAACCATAATTTATATCTTTACATGGTCACATATCAACCATAATTTATATCTTTACATGGTCACATATCAACCATAATTTATATCTTTACATGGTCACATATCAACGATTTTTTTTATCTTTACTTAGCCACATATGACTGAAATATTACGTACTGTTTTGGGTCAAAGGTTATCCCTCTTGTATGACCCCTTCAGGCAATTTACAGCCATGACACATCGACTGGACATCGCCCTAGACCAGGCCTTCTGTTAGGATGTCCTAAACCCATCAAATATTAGTGCCACTAATTTCGTTGCGCCAAACAAGAGCCCAGCCCTACCAAAGCGCAGCCCTACCAGAGCTCAGCCCTACCAGAGCTCAGCCCTACCAGAGCCCATCCCTACCAGAGCCCAGGCATACCAGAGCCCTTCCCTACCAGAGCCATTCCTTACCAGAGCCCATCCCTATCAGAGCCCATCCCTACCAGAGCATAGTCCTACCAGAGCCGAGCCCTACAAAAGCCGAGCCCTACCAAAGGCCAGCTCTACCAGAGCTCCAATATTATAACAATAACTTGAGGTTATTTATCGTATTTTCATGGAATATTTTTTACAGCTAAAAATCAACTAACTTCAGCACAGTTGTAGACATAATCCAACAAAATTAAAACTTAAATCAAGTCCAAAATAAAACCAAACACACAACTGTTTTACTAAATTAATATTTTATTTCATAAATTACAGTCTTGTTTGGCGCAGCTCTTGTATTTCGTGGCTCTTGTAGGGCATGGCTCTTGTAGGGTTTGGTTCTAGTGGGATGGGCTCTTGTAGGGCGTGGCTCTTGTTGGACTTGTATATCGTGACTCTTGTAGGGCTTGGTTCTGGTAGGGCTGGACTCTGATAGGGATGGGCTCTTGCAAGGTTTTGTTTTCGTAGTGATGGGCTCTGGTAGGGATAGGCTCTTGTGGGCCGTGCCTATTGCAGGGTGAATTTATGTCGACGACGCTGATGAACACAAAACATGATCAAAACGTGCTGAAACTCAAGCCAATTCCAAAATAAATGTATTGACTGCTAGATATCAGAATACTGGCATGAAACTTTATGTTTGGGAAACTGATTTTATGTGAGATGTTTCGTTCAATATTTAATGATTTCGTCTTCAACGAAACGCGTCGAAGAAATGTTTAATTGGATTGAAAAGTTTTTAAACGGATTATCTGTGTTTTGCAGATCTAGTAAACATAAAAAAAATATCAAAGAGAAAACGTGTTTCTAAATTTGATATCTGTAAACGAGATTAGGAGGTTTTTAAAGTGTTCTCCCAAGATGAGTTTCTCTGAGACAGAGATTGGAGGAATATCATAAATCATCCAGAAAGGAAGTTAGTTTATGGCGACAGAGGGAGAACTTGAGTCGGTGAACACAAATCAAAGAATTACGACATTTCATGTGTCAACAAATGTTAACTGTCTTCGCTGTCTTGACAACATGGCGGTGCTGTTGTTTTATGCTTCTATTTTTTCAAGATGATAACTGTGCATCATTACACAACAAACTTTGAGTAGTTTCGAACCCCCTTTTAACCGTTTAAAAAATTTACTTTCTTCTATCCATCCGAGACACTACCCTGCGTGGTCTTCTTATGTGCCATTCGCCTACCTTAATCATTATGGCTGAAATGTAGTCTACCTAAGTTTCATTGTCCACTCTATCATTCACCCACTCACTCACTTAATCACTAACTCAGTATCATTCAATGACTCACCGACTGACGCACTCACTCATTGACTAATTCTCTCACTCATTCTTTCTCCATTACTCATTCAATGACCCACTGACCCACTCACACACTGACTTATTCACTCAATCACTAATAGACTCACTCACTCAGTCTCATTCAATGACTCACTGACTGCCTCACCTACTCACTGACTCACTCACTCTCACTTATCACTCATTCTATCGATCCCTCACTCACTCAGTCTCATTTCATGACTCACTGACTGACTGCCTAATCCACTCACTGAATCTTTCACGCAATGATCACGAGACCTCAAGAACAATGAGCCATTTTCAGTTGATTTTGTTCATGCGATCCCTCTGACACTCTATCCGTGCACTGACAGATTTTAAAAAGTTCAGCTCTTAGCTAGGCCTAAAATGACTAAAAGACGAAAGACTATAATTTTTAATGATTTGTTTCGTTTGGGGTTATAGTTTCATTCTTTGTAATTGTCTTCTGTCGGGCTAACCAAAACATTTCATAGAAAAACTGTAGACGTGTCAAAACTCAGCTGCTAAGGTTAGTTGTAAAGGCAAATACATGTGATCACGTCACTCTATTATTTCACTCAATTCATTTTCTCCCTATACAGACACGCATTGATTACAAACTTTCTGTTCGTTGTCACAACTTATTCTCTTGTTCCTGCCCTTCTATCTTAATGAACTTCTTACTGTTTATTCGCCACTTCGAAAGCTTCGTTCTTCCACAGACACACGTATTCTTTCTGTTCCCAGAACACGCACTAAAACATATGGTGAACGATCCTTCTCTTTCTGTGCCGCAAAACGTTGGAATTCTCTCCCATTACACTTGCGCAATATAACGTCCTATGAGCCTTCCAAACTGCCCTCAAGACCCACCTCTTCAAACTGTACTTTACCGACTCATTCTCAACCCCCTCTGACTGATAAACAACACTTGCTCTTGCTGGGTGATGTCCATGGCTAGACAGGGTTAGATAGTACTTGGGTGGGTGAGGTCAAGCTATTCACTAGTTGTTGATTATAAATGTATACGTTTCTGTAAATGATAATGTTTATGTAAAGCGAAATGAGCCTAGCCCTAGGCTGGGTATTGCGCTATATAAGCTACCTAATAATAATAATGTTTGTTTGTTTAGTGTACATCTTTTGGTTTCGTGATCAATCGAAAAACTTTTTTTTTGGTTATATTTTTTGTCTATTTAGATTTATAAATTAAAGCTGATACAAATCTCTTGACATAATATATCAAAGCCAAACACCACTGACAGACCGATTGTCTCTTTGCCTGGATGGCTGGATGGCTGCATGGCTGGATGGCTTGATGGCTGGCTATTGAAGAAGAATGCCTAGCCGTTGTGTGGCAACCAAAAAAATTACAGAATGAACTATTTGGTAGAACATTGATTCTTTTCACAGATCGCAAACCATTAATGGCATTTAACAGAAAGGGAATAGCAAATAACAAAATCAACACATGGTCGTTAATTCTTTTAGACTACCAATATGAGATAAGGACAATGAAAGGCAAAGATAACATAGTTACTGATTTCTTATCAGTCAAATTGATTATAAAGACAATGGCAGTGACATTGAACTGAGACACATCTGTCAAACATTTTGATTTTTCAATCAAAAATTGAACAATAAAATATGAATTATTGATCTTATGATACATTTATAAGATCTTTTTCAAGACTGTAAAGACTAAATATTTTTAGATGTGTTGTAATGTTCATGAACCATCAATAAAGATTAATAACAAATTTAGATGAAACATTTAAACAATAAGTTTGATTTTGATAATATGATAACCATGATAATCACTCATGTCTACTATGAATATTGAATAATCCTGATACATTATCATACTAATATTGATAAATTTTAATCATTTGTATATTTCGCATTACACTTAATGATTATAATAAGTAATATACAAGGGACAAAATCACTTAGAAGTTCATTATCATATTGTTTTTCATTTGTTACACGTAATTTTTTTTTCTAAAAATGTTGTTGTATGGGTAGGGCGTGTAACAGACCAAGTTGGCTGTGATTTTCACAGGACCCTTGGCGTAGCAATTTTATCTCAACTTTGTAATAACTCGTAAGTGACGAGAAAAGAGAGTACTAGATTTTCTAGAAGGGAAGTACACTGGACGCTTAAGTAGAGACGGAGTGCATGATTTAGATCTGAAAGGTAGCAGACGTGTTTTAATTTCTGTCACAATGATTATAGAATCATTGTGATTTAATTGTCACGTAATTATATCGAATGAATATGTGATTATTACATCCTAGAATTATTGCATGATATCCCCGTAGCAAATCTTATTATTGATGTGGTTATTAATTGAAATAATAAAGTACTCTATAATTTCATTGGACGTTGACACTTCTTTGTATGAGAAGACAGCGAAGTTTGAAAGTGAAGATTGAGAGAATTAATTGTACAAGTGATAGCGGCATCCATGACAGTGAACAGAGTATTAGTTAACCATGTTAAGGATTGCTACATTGACAATGACAGCATGTGTTATATAGAGGTTGAGGCTGACAATTTAAAAGAATGTGTTGTCATCGGCAACGAAACTTTGAGCAAATTTTTCGCTCGATAGCTTGACGGGAAGTGGGCCAATTAACTGTCCGAAAATTTTGCCCCTCGCTAAAAAGCGAAGTTAATATAAAGGGTTTGAACAATGACACAGAATAAAACAAAACTTTGGTTCGGAAAATAAAGTGATTTAAATTTGTTAAAAAAGCATCTCAAAAAAAAGTTTGGGCATTAAGTTATCAGAAAAAATAGAAAATTTAAATAAACTGATAAGGAAATATGAAGATATTAATAGGTCAAGGATAGCGTAGATAATTTTAGCAAAGGATTGGGGATTAGAGTCGGATTTCATGAAAAGAATACAGACGGTAAGATGTGCATTTTACTTCACTTATTTTTAGTAACTTAGAACAAATAAGGAGAGAGACAACAGACGAGTTTATAACTTAAATGATTTCAGTTCTGATGCATGTTTCAGAAATATAGAGATAATAAATGAACACTGGCAGCATAAATACAGCAGTGAGTGAAATGACAGCACAAAAACGGCAGTGAGGAAATGACAGCACAAAAATACAACAGTGAGTTTAATGACAGCACACATACAGCAGTGAGGTAAAGGACAGCAAGATACATAAGTGAGGGAAATGACAGCACAAAAACGGCAGTGAGAATATGACATCACTAATACAACATTGAGAGAAATGAGAGCACAATTACAACAGTGAGTAAAATGACAGCACAAATACAGCAGGAAATAACAGCAAAAATCCTATTGGAGCAAGAAGAAAAATAGGTAAATATTATTTTTAAAACACATCTGATTTGCATTAATGTTATATACTCCCATTGATCTTGTTCTTGACAAGTGTAGTAAAATCAGCGATACTGCTGCGTGCATGTCTTTGCGATCTGTTAAGAACATTGCTTTCATGGATGACCCAAGTTATCATTGTATTAAATCTTAACTTTTGGAGGATATTATAAATATTATAGCTTAATTTTATACTTATTAGTCTTGAAAGATGTAAAAGGAAAAAAAGGATTTTCAATGGTTTTGAAACATGTGACTAAAAGAGAATGTGGTGCCCATGAAATGCAAACCTGTTAAAAGTCATGGGTTTCTCATCGTTGAATGTTATCGTAAACAAATAACAATGCATGAAGAAACGCTTAAGTGATAGCCGTGGTCACAATTACTTTCCTTTTCTGAGTAATATTTGGACCAATCAAAAAGCAATGACAGTACAGATTTCAATAAAATATTTCTGTCAAATAGTAGTTCCTACACATATTTTTTATATGGTATCATCAATTTAAACATTTTTTTTAAAAATGCAATATAACAGAGATTTTTTAAAATTGTATTTTATATCTTCTTTATGCCATTAAAAATGAATGTAGTAACAAGAAAAAGAGTCGTAAAAAATACATGACACCATGTTCTGATTGGTCGAAAAATAGACGACCCTGTGCTTCAATTGGTTTACAACTAGATTATTCTATGCATTTATTGTTCCTCAGGTAGACGAATCCGTGCTTTGATTAGTCCAAAGTTAGACGATATTATGCTCTAATGGTCCACCGTTAAAAGACAATTTGCTCGAATTGGTCCACAGTTATGGAATTTAAACTCTGATTCGTCCACAGTTATAGGTTTCTATTTTCTCAATGGTCCAAAGTAGACGACTCTATGCTCTCATTGGCTCAAAGCTAGAGAGTTCTTTGTTTTAATTGGTCAGCAAGTAGACAAATATGTTCTCTGATTGGTCCACAGTTAGACTACTCTATGCCCAAGTACACGATGCCATGCTTAAACTGTTTCATTTTATTCAATTTGAATGATGCTCAACATAAAATACACAACTTGTCAATCATTCGTTTTTTTAAATATGTAACATTCTTACATAGGCACATCACAAATAAGAATATGTAATATTGTCACATGGGCAAATAATAATTGAAACGTGTAACATTGTTACATATGCACAAATTTTAGAATGTGTAACATTCTTACATAGGCACAACAAATATTAGAATGTGTAACATTCTTACATAAGTACATAACTTATTTGAATGTGTAACATTGTTAGATAATCATGTAAATAATTAGAATGTTTAAAACTGTCGCATGGGAGGTAGTTTATTAAAAACGTGTTACATTGTCACTTAAGCACATAAATGATAAAAACTTGTAGCATTATCAAATAAGCACATTAATGATAAAAACTTGTAGCATTATCAAATAAGCACATTAATGATAAAAACTTGTAGCATTATCAAATAAGCACAACATTTTTTGTCATGCAGAGACATACTACTCGGTTCGTAATTCTCATCAAAACATTGAGTCGTGCCATTTCACTGGGCCAAGTTATCAGATGAAATGTTGTAACTTGGGCATGTAAAAGTAATATAATCATTCAATGTTGTATAGGCCTCAAAGCTACAGACCATTACTAGCATCCCAACATTTCTGAAGCTTGTCAAAGATTCTAAAATAAAAGAATTTGAAAAATGACTAGTTTTCAATAATTAATTAGTTAGCATCACGTGATCCTTCGATCGTTTGGGACTGGCAGCTCTTGTTACTTTATATTCAATCAATGTATGACGTAACATTTGCAAAACATTATAATTGGCTCTATAATGTAACGTAGCATAAGGGTATTTGTAGGCAAGAAATGTCAAGGTGTACACGGTCATGTTGTTTTCATTTTCGTGGACATTTTCTGGAGGCAACCACTCATCAAGTAGGTCAAGTTTTAAATGATGTTTGAGCACACAGTGAACTAAACTAGGAATGGAGACGATTGTTTGTAACTCTTTCCAAAAGGGATCGCTGGGAAAAGCGATGTAATAATAAAATAGCATTTTACAGGAGTCGTCTCGGTTTATAGACCCAGCTCTAACATTACATTTAATATTGCAGCTGCAAGAGTTACTTCCAATGTCAAGGCCACACGTTATTACATCCCAAGCACGAGAAGCAATGTTGCTCTCTAAGATTATCTTCTCAGGATAGAAGTGTACAGAAATATCAACGGCATCATAAAGTATAAAGTCATCTGGTGTATCTATTTTACGGGATGGTCGACACTGGGTCGAGTTCTCATAGACCAAATCAAACATGGCGTTATATCTATTTAAAAATATGTAGCCTAAACACGTGACGTAAGACGCAAATGTAAATATTCTCTCCTTTTGTCTGATGAATTCACGCAATGTATCATTCAGAATAAAATCAGACAAATAATTGTGATGAAGAAATGGGTAATGCGTCAGGGATTTCCTTAGAAATTTGGGTTCGGTAAAGATAATGTGCTCTAAGTTCACCATTTCTTTCAACTTATTATTATGAAAATATGTCTTATATGTGTCGGAATGGACAAGTTCCATTTGATTGGTAGTGAATTATTATCCGCATTACAATTAAATATCTCCATACTTGTATACACCAGTCCTGTGCTGACATCTGTGACAGGTACAAACACCAATGACCGGATGTAAGGGTCAAGCAGGGTCACGTATTTTATATCACCATAATGATTTACTTGTAAATCATCTTCAGTTATTCTGTACGTTTTGTTATTAAAGTCCATTTTATTTCTACAACTAGAGATTAGAAGTGTATATCTAGCCCTTCTAGAGCATTCGATATCTAAATTGATCAAATGTCCAAATTTATGAGAAGCCTCCATTAGAGTCGATGAACAAACCAGTGGAAAATCTTCACAACAGGTTCTGTAAACAACACATTGTTGGTCACACGTGCATGGGAATGTTTGATCTTGTCCACATTTGCCTCTGCAAGACGCCGCCTCTGGAACATCACCAAGATTGGGCAAACCAAATGACACAGGGTTTGAAGTGAAGTTAGAAAAATTGGAACTATTTATCTCTCCAACTGGAATGCAACTTTTGTATAACGTTTCATTTTTTTCAAAAGCAATATTATTTTGATCACCTAATGCAACGAAAAAGTTGATAAAAAATACAATACTATTATAACTACACATCGCATACATTGCATACATTGTGGCAGTAAGACGAAAAAACCAAATGAAACAAATACAATTGAACACCAGCTCCTCCTGTATTCTGTTGTCGTATGAAAGTGTGAAAGAATTAAAGATTATTGGACTCCGTATTTTAGACGACCGTAAATGGAGAGTTAGAATATTTTAAAAAATTCAAAATTCATTAGCACACTAAGAAAACTTGGCAATACGATACAGCACATTAAAATAAAAGAATTATATTTGAAATCTGATGCGCAACACAAATCTTAGGATATTAGGGGAATACCCGGCTTAGCACGTGATTACAGTGGCTTCAGTCTAACACAGTGGTCTGCAAACGCGTTAGTAAAAAGAGACAAAAAGTAGCAGCAACACAATTAAACATTTTTTAGAGCCATAGTTCTATTTAAGAAGCAGTCAAGAGCCACACCCAGGTCGCTAAAGAGCGACATGCGAGCCAAATTTTAGTTTTTCATAAATTCAGTTTTAGCATGATTTCAGTTTTTCCATAAATTCAGTTTTAGCATTGTTTCAGTTTTTTCATAAATTCAGTTTTAGCATTGTTTCAGTTTTACCATAAATTCAGTTTTAGCATTGTTTCAGTTTAAGCACGATTTTAGTTTTTCATGATGTCATTTAGCCATAATTTCAGTCTTTGCATGATAACAGTTTTTGCATGATTTCATGTTTACCATGATGTCAGTTTAACATGTGTTCAGCCTTATCATTATTTCAGTTTTTCAATGATGTCAGTTTTAGCGTGATTTTAAGATTTTCATTATTTCACATTTGGCTTTTTTTAGTTTTACCATGATTTCAGTTTTACAATGATGCCAGTTTTACCTTGATTTCAATTTTTACAGTGATTTCATTTTTATCATGAATTAAGTTTAATTTTTCGTGTTGTCAGTTTAAGCAAATTTTTTTAGTTTCAACGGGATTACCGTTTGAACATAAGTTTAGTTTTAATATGATTTCAGTTTTAGCATGACCTCTATTTTAGTATGATTTCAGTTTTAGCATGACCTCTATTTTAGTATGATTTAAGTTTTTTCCATGAATTTAGTTTTAGCATGATTTTAATATTACACTTATTTCCGTTTGAACATAAATTCATTTTTAATATGAAATCAGTTTTAGTATGATTTCACATTTTATTATTACAGTTTGAGCCTTGTTTTACTTTTACTAGGAAATCAAATTTACCATGATTTCAGTTATTGCATGATTTAAGTTTAAGAATTATTTCAGTTTAAGCATTGTTTAAGACTTAGCTTAATTTCAGTTTTCATAATCTCATTGTGCTAAATTTCAATTTTTTCATGATTACAGTCTTAGCATGATTTCAGATTTACTATTACTTAAGTTTTAACATGTGTTTAGCTTTTTCATGATTTCAGTTTTAATCATGATTTCAATTTTATCTTGATTTCAGTTTTAGCAACTTTCCAGCTTTGTCATTATTTTAGTTTTAGAATGATTTCAGTTGAAGCATTGTTTCAGTTTAAGCATGATTTCAGTTCTTGTATGCTATCAGTTTAAGCATATTTTAAGTTTAATCATGATTTCAGTTTTATCATGAGTTTACTTTTATCATTATTTTAGTTTTAGCAAGATTTTATTTTTCATGATTTTAGTTTAAGCTTGATTTCTGTTTCACCATAAGTTAAATTTTACCATTATTTCAGTTTTAGCATGATTTATTTTTAGTATAATTTTAGTTTTACCATAATTTCTCTTTTAGCATGATTTCAACTTCATAATGATTTCAGTTTTCCATGATTTCAGTTTTAGAATTATTTCAGTTTTTTTGCATTGTTTCGGTTTTCCCATGATATTAGTTTTTCATTATAACAGCTTTAGCATGATTTTAATTTTAGCCTTTTTTAAGTTTAATTATGTTGCCAGTTTTGGTATTATTTTAGTTTTTCATTATTGTTTCAATTTAAGCATAATTTCAGTTTTACCATGAATTCAGTTTTAACATTATTTCAGTTTTATCAGTATTTATGTTTTAGCATGATTTCAGGTTTTCATGAAATCTGTTTTAGCAAATTTTCAGTTTAAGCAGGATTTCAGTTTTACTATGAGTTAAGTTTAACCATGATTTCAGGTTTAGCATGTTTTCCTTTTTAGCATGATTACAGTTTTTGCATGCTTTATTTTTTTGTATGATTTTAAATTAAGCATGATTTCAGTTTATCGATGAATTCAGTTTTAGCATGATTGTGTTACCTTAAGAAATAACGTCAGTGGGCCTTTGAGCTTGAGATCTTTATGCCCTCCCCAAAACAACACTCCCCAACCAGGTATCGGGCCCCGGAGTGCCACGTTGGGTTGTCTGTTTGTCCGGACAGCACCCACACGAGTCTGCTCGACCATGTTCTCCGCTGTACACTGCCAACCCAAAGGCACCTTGTCGGTCCGATACTGTGTTGGCACAAGGGTAAAAAGGGGAGAGACTGCAATCAGTTTAGCACAATATAAAATGAGTAAAACAAAGTTGGGTTATAACTGAATAAAGGAACGCAAGGAAACAACGAACGTGTCGGCAGAAAGCCTTCGTCAGCGAACAAAACAACAGAAAAAACAGTGTCAAAATAAAAAAAAAAATAGTACTTAACTTAGAAGTAGTATCCATGGGCAGCAAAAGAAATGTGACAGAAAGTAAGAGAGTGAGAGATTAAAGCGAACAAAAAAGGAGAAGTAAGTTCACTGCGATAGGTCGAGAAGTGGAGGGGCGGAGCTAGTCTCAAGCTGTGAATAGAGACATGACATAGGATAAGTTTGAGTTCCAAATTCACCCGGCTGGGTGTGCTTTTGCTAGCAACGATCGCACTTATTGAAAAGTCCTTCTTGCCATGGTGGTCGCTACTATTGAAGTGTTTGGAGGCGGGACACTGTTTATCTTGTGTAATGTTATGGAGGTGTTTGGTACACCACTCAGACAGTCGGCGTCCAGTATCCACTATGTACGTCATGTAGCAGAAGGTTATCTTGAGTCGCGCCACAACCAAAGTGAATCCAGCCCATGTGTTGCACTGGGAGCCATAACGCATCTCTAGACGCTTAAAAAGATTATACCCTTCTTTAACAAACCTAAAGAAAACAATGAATACTCCATAATGCACCTCTTGATTTTGAGGTAATCAAAAATTGGTAAGGAAAAGCCATTGCCTTCTTTTATTTCTGCCCTACGTCCCGATCAAAAATACAATAAATTTAGTTCTGATCGTCACTTTGGGTGCCAAAAGCTACACTGCATAGGGGCGTAGCAAGTATTAGTGCAACCCTAGGCGCGTTAAAACGTTTACTGATATCACTTTTTTGAAGCAAACTCTTGCACTTGTCCGAAAATACCGCACCAGGATCTAAAGAAAAAAGATCCCGCGCTGACATTCCCATCGACATCTCTTTGCAGTTGTGTAGCTAGAATGTTTGGCGCCAGGGCACAAGATTCATTTTTATTTTTATGAGAGAGAGACGGCATGAGATTTATTTCAAAGAGTATGCTGTCGCAATCAGCAAAAGATTGATTTCAAAGAGTATGCTTTAGCAATCAACAAGAGATTTATTTCAAAGTGTCTGCTGTCGCAATCAGCAAAAGATTGATTTCAAAGAGTCTGCTGTTGCAATCAACAACAGCTTGATTTCATTTTAATGGAGAATCTCGAGCACGGCCTGTTTTCAAGGATTTGATGTGATTTCCACGAGGCTTCAAAGGTTCCATCCGCTAAGACCTTTGATACTCATCGCTTACGGATCATTACATGAAACATATAACACACATGACACACTTAACACACATGACACACATAACACACATGAAACACATAACACACATGACATACATTAATCACATAACACACATGACACACATCAATCACATAGCTCACATGACACACATTACTCACATAACACACATGACACACATTACTCACATTACACACATTACTCACATAACACTCATGACATACATTACTCAAATAACACACATGACACACATTACTCACATAACACACATGACATACATTACTCACATAACACACATGACACACATTACTCACATAACACACATGACATACATTACTCACATAACACACATGACATACATTACTCACATAACACACATGATACACATTACTCACATAACACACATTACTCACATAACACACATGACACACATTACTCACATAACACACATGAAATACATTACCTCACATAACACACATGACATACATTACTCACATAACACACATGACATACATTACTAACAGAACACACATGACACACATGACACACATAACACACATGATGCACATGACACACATAACACACATGACACACATTAATTACATGACGCACATAACACACATGACACACATAACACACATGACGCACATAAAGTACATGACACACACAACACAAATAACACACATGACACACCTAACACTGATGACACAAAATAAACACATGACACATATAACACACATGACTACCATGACACACATTACACACATCACACACATAACGCATACTCAATTGACACACATTACTCACATAACCCACATGAGACATTACTCACATACAACACATGACAAACATTGCTCACAAAACTCACATGAAACACATAACACACATGACACACATGACACACATTACTCACATAACACACATAAAACACCATACTCAATCAACACACATTACTCACATAACCTATATGACACAGATTACTTACATACAACACATGACTAACCTTACTTGACACACATTACTCACATAGCACACATTACTCACATAACACAAATGACACACATTACTCACATTGCAAACAGTACTCATATAACACACATGACACACATTACGCACATGACACACATTTCTCACGCAAAACACATAATACACATGAAACACATTACATACAGAATACATATAGCACACATTACTCGATTGACCCACATGACACACAACACTCACATAAAAAAATTAACACACTTTTCACATAACACACTTAACACACATGACACACATAACACAAATAACTCACATAACACACTTGAAACACATCGCACAAATAACTCCACAAAACACAAATAACTCACATGACACACATAATTCACACAATACACATACCTCACATAACACAGATATCTCATTGAAAACATATAACACACATAACACACATGACTCTCATTACTCACATAACGAACATAACACACATTACTAACATAACACACATTACTCACATAACACACATAACACACATAACTCACATAACAAACAGACACACATTAATCACATAACATACATGACACGCAATCCTTACATAACACACATTTCTTACATAAGGCACATAACAAACATTACTCACATAACACACATAGCACACATTACTTACATAACACACATTACTCACATAACACACATGACACACATTACTCACATAACACACATTACTCACATAACACACATGGCACACATGACACCCTTAACTCACATAATACACATTACACACATTACTTACATAACACACATTGCTTACATAACACACATTACTCACATGACACGCACAAAAAATATGACACACATTACTCACATAACACTCATTACTCTTAGAACACACATAACCCCAGCTACTCTCCTGCTCAGTAACGAAATTAGTGGCCAAATGCAGTGCACACTTGCAAGATATTTCATAAGCATTGGACGAAGGTAACGCTGCTAGGTATCATCGGGCCCTTGGAGGCTTCTACGAGAACTCCTGCCTTTAGGTGCCTAACGCCTCTAGGAGGCCTTAAGCCTTTAGGGTGCCTCACGCCTCTACGGAACCTCCCGCCTCTAGAGTCATTATGATGTCAATATTATTAGTAAACATTGAAATATTTTTAGCAAATAACAAGGAATTGTGTTACCCAACCATGATCAAGAGATCCAGCATCTATTCTTTTGCTAAGCGGTTAAGTGCAGAATGATGCAACGCTAAATTTAAGTATGCACCAAAATGCATTCAATAATTTTGAAGTTTCAAAAAAATTTTCTGGGGGTAGGGTCTTACTGAGACCTCTCTCCAAACCTCTGTCTCCCAGTTTCGTTTGGCGACCTCGATGTCGTCTGTCTCCCCAATCAAAGTGACATCAAAATGTTTGAACGCTCATAAATCACATGCAATTTTCTGAGTGGTCAAAAGTTGGATTTTCCTTAATTTTGGTATATGTAGATCGACTAAACATATTCTAGAGGTGAAACTGGGCTGGGGCTAAGGGCATCTCCTCAAGGTGGCTCCACTACCAGGATGAATTTATGGTTATGTATGGCGGTGGTGCTGAGGTCAGCGCTGGCTCTGGGCATCAAACTTCCTAATTTTGCGGCTGATAGATGCCCTGACACACACCCTATTCGACCGCCTAAAATATTCCTCGCTCCCCTAGGACAAATTACCTGAAAGAAACTGGTCAAAAGGCATAGACCAACAGGCCATCATACTTTTTATAACATTGTTTGAATAGTAGACTTTAGACAGCTGCTCTCAAGTAAAGCGGTGCCCATGGCGCACTAATCAGACGATTTTTCCACCGCTGTCAATGTGCAGTACATGGGATTTTAGCGTTTTATTCACGATTTTGCAGCCAGGGGTAATTGGCCCTCTCATCCCCTCCTTCACACGACCCACAGTATACAGAGGGTTAGAGGGCCCCAAAACCCCTTTACCATTTTTTTTAGTTCCACCAGAATTATTCCCCTTTTATTGTTTATGTGAATCGCTTTTTGAGCCCTACCTTTCCCAAAGCCCTACCCCCACTCCCCCACTCCCCCTCTTTCAAGTCACGCCACCCGCCGCGTGTCAACTGTTATTTTGCTCTTGGAGATCTTATTATGATAGTAACTGCAGTGATGAAATTACCAGCTACAGTTTAGCCACTATAAATACCGAAAGTAACTGCATAGATCAGCGACCAATTACAGTAAAGCCAATATAAATAAACGGTAGTAACTTCATTGCAAAATGATTAATTAAAGTAAAGCCACTAAAAATACCAAATTAACTTCATTGATCAATGATAAATTACATTAAAGCAACTATAAATAAAAAATAGTAACTTCATTGACAACTGATAAATTAACGGGGAAACACTATAAATACCCATAGTAACTTCATTGATCAATGACCAATTACAGTAAAGCCATTATAAATACGGTAGTAACTTCATTGCGCAATGACCAATTACAATAAAGCCACTATAAATACACATCGTAACTTCATTGATGAATGACAAATAACAGTAGAGCATTATCAATACCGGTAATAACTTCATTGCCCATTGACCAATTACGTTAAAGCCACTATAATTACCCTTAGTAATTTCATTCATCATTTACCAATTTCAGTAAAGCCCCTATAAATACCAATAGTAACTTCATTGATCAATGACCCATTTCATTAAAACATCTATAAATACCAATAGTAACTTTTTTTATCAATGACCAATTACAGTAAAGCTACTATAAATACAGGTAGTAATTTCACTGATCAATGACCAATTACATTAAAGCCCCTATAAATACCGCTAGTAAATTCATTGCCCAATGACCAATTACAGTAAAACCAAAATAAATATCGGTGGTAGCTTCATTGCCAAAAGATTAATTACAAGAAAGCCACTAAAAATACCAATGGTAACGTCATTGATATATAACCAATTACAATTAAGCCATTATAACTACCGTTGGTAACTTCATTGCAATGATTAATTACAGGAAAGCCCTTGCCTAATAAATACCCATAGTAACTTCATTGAACAATGACCAATTACACTAACGCAACTTTAAATATCGGTAGTAACTTCATTGCACAATTAACAAATACATTAAAGCAACTATAAATACCGGTAGTAACTTCATTGCCGAAATATTTATTACAGGACAGCCACTATCAATACGTATAGTAACTTCAGTGTCCAATGACCAATAACAGTAACGCCATTATAAATACTGGTATTAACTTCAATGACAATTAACCAATTGCAACAAAGCCACTATAAATACAGATAGTAATTATTTGCCCACTAACCAATTACAGTAAAGACACTATAAATACCGGTAGCAACTTCATTGCCAAATGATCAATTACAGGAAAGCCACTATAAATTCTTGTAGTAACTTCAATGATCATTGATTAATTACATTAAAACCAATATAAATATCGGTTGTAGCTTCATTGCCAAAAGATTAATTACACAAAAGCCACTATAAATACCAATAGTAACTTCATTGATATATGAACAATTACAGTAAGGCCACTATAAATACGGTAGTAATTTCATTACTTCTTCTTCTTTTCTTCTTCTTCTTCTATATGTTAAGGGCCCAGGAGAAATTTATTGATAATTTTTGCTCCTATGCATGTAGAGGGGATTTGAAACGTTTATGTGCCTGGTGCTGAAAAGGATATTTCAATGATTACAAGTGCTATTTTGTGAAGGAATTATGCAATGGGGTTGGAAAGGCTTGGGGCAAGTGTTGTCGCCTCTTGTTTCTTTTGAAAGCTTGTTCCAGTCCCTGATTGTCTTGGACAGTAATGATTAGTTTCTAGACTGGCTTCATGGCCCCGTCGCTATCTATCGGGGAGAGGGACGAGTTTCTGTTTAATACTGGAAAAGTGGACCAGCCCATTATTTATTTTGTACATGATGGAGAGCCTGGATTGCCGTCGTCGTTCCTCTCAATGGTGACCAGCCTAGTGTTTCCAGCATGCTGCCAACACTAGAGGTATTCCTGTATTGGTTCAGGACATAGCGAGCCGCCCGTCGCTTGACCGCCTCCAACCTGTCAATGCTCTTCTGGGTAAATGGGTCCCAGACTGAAAATGCATAATCTAAAACCGGACGGACGAAGGCTTTATATGCTCTTTCTTTCACACAAGAGTTGCCAATCTTTAGGTTACGCTTTAAGAACCCCAGGGTCTTGTTTGCTTGGTTACATACATTGTTAATATGCTCGTCCCAGCGGACCTCTCTTTGAATGGTAACACCAAGGTACTTTACTGAGGAAACTGTCTCAATTATATGGCCATGCAGTTCGTATTGGTAGTGTAGAGGAGTACAACTTCTAGAGACTGATAGTGTCTGGCACTTGGCTGGGTGAAATTCCATGTCCCAGCTTATCTCCCACTCAGCTAACCGATTGAGATCCTGTTGTAGCTGGTCCTGGTCCAATCTGTTGGCGATCGTCCTATACACCGCTGAGTCATCAACGAACAGTCTTGCTTGGGATGTCAGTTTCTCGGGTAGGTCATTAATGTATGCTAGGAACAAACAGGGGCCCAGGACTGATACCTGGGGGACCCCTGACTTCACATTCACAAAGGAGGAGCTTGTACCGTTCACCACTACTGCTTGGCATCGGTGGCTGAGGAAGCTAGAGATCCATGTTTAAGTAGTGCCTTGCATCCCATATATCTGGAGTTTGTGTGCATAGTGACGATTGGAAGAGGATTGTCAGTGCAGGAGCAATTTCTTTGGCTAATTCTTTGAGCACTCGTGGTTTGATGTTGTCAGGACCACATGCTTTGTAAGGGTTAATGGTTTTGAGAAGGGCAAGCACACCCTGTTCTGATATCTGGATATCTTCCATGACAGGGTAGGCTCTGTTCATCATTTTGGTCTTCAGGTGGAATTCAGCCTCCGAGTACTCTTTACCGTCGTCAAAGACCCACTGGAACTGCTGATTGAGTATGTTAGCTTGTGTTTTTGGGTCAGATATCAAATGGCCATCCCACCTCAGGGAGGAAACTCCAGTGTTAGAGGACTTTTGGCGCTTCACATAGCTCCAGAAGCGCTTGTTCTTGAAATCTTTGGTCAGCGTGTCTTCCTCCGAGAAGATGCCGTTCATGTAATTCCAATATGATCTGTGCAATAAGCGTTGAATGGTTCGGCGGAGTCTCAGTACCTCCTCTCTCAGGTAATTGAGCCATTTTTCTTCATTTGTTTGTTTTGGCGGTCTCTCCTATGGATGAGCCTACGGATTTCAGTCGTGACCCATGGCTGATTTATCCTAGGTTTGGTAATCTTATGTGGTATGAATTTATTCACTGCATCAGTGATTGTTGTCTTAAATTTCACCCACAGCTCTTATGTTGTCCCTGTTCCCTGTAGCTACTGAATGTTTGAGCTCAACTCCTTCATTGCACTCCTCAGGCCATCCCAGTCTGCTCTGGAATAAATTGGGATCTCTCGTATGATCTGTTTCTCTTTTAGTGTTTTGACCTGAAATTTGCAATATGGTATGCAGTGATCTGATATCCCGGGGATGACCTCAACTTTTGGGACACGATGTGGACAGTTGGTGAGGGGTAGGTCAAGTGTGTTTCCCCTTCTCGTGGGTTCTTTAACCAGCTGTTCCAGGCCATGGTTGTTAATCATCTCCATGGTTTCTGAGTGTAGAACAGGGTATGGGGACTTGGGCTTCAAGGCAGAAATCTGCCAATTCCAACCAGGAAAGTTAAAATCCCCCCCCCCTAATAAGGAGAAAAGCGTTTTTTGACTGTGTTGCTCTGTGAAGCGATACCTCGAACCTCCTCAGGCTTGGTTCATCTGCTGTGTTGGGTCGGTAATAGGCACAAACGTAAAGTGTGCGTCTACCCTTCAGTTTCACTTTAACCCACAGGAGCTCACAGTCGTCAACATCTAGTTCTGGAACAGCGTGGCAGTCCAGGTTGTGATGGACAGCAACAAGTACTCCTCCTCCTCTGTCTTTTCTGTCTCGACGGAATAATTTGTAAGTATTAGGTATAAACTCTGCGTTGGCCATGGAATGGTTCAGCCAGTTCTCTGTGCCCAGTATGATATCAGGTTTTAAGCTGTTGATTAAGTTTGCTATCTACACTTTCTTCCCGCTTGCAGACTGAAAGTTCACATTCAATTTGCGCAATGGTCTGTGTCTCCATTTGTCTTGCTGACTGCAGCACATAGGAGTTGAACAGTGTGGTGGCTGAAAGCTTAGAATGTCCGTTGATGTGGAGCTTGAGGGATTCAGAGAGAAATATGTCCCTGCACTATGGAGCTCAAGCACATTCTGGCTAATCTTGCAGTCGCAGACAGTACAGCACCACGGCAGGTCAGAATTTTTAGCATGTTGGTTGTTATTTGCTATGTTGATGCTTCGGCATTGACCGTTGAACCATTGCCCATATTGTCTGCAGGCAACGCCTCTGTCCTATAACAGTACAACATGGTCAGATGCTCCGCAGATCCATGATGACTGGGATTTGGAACATGAGGGGGTATGCAAGGGAGAACAGCCAGCACTAGAAGCGACGTTCGGTCCAGGGTTGGGTTCAGGAGAGTACGAATTTGCCAGGAGAATGCAGGCCAGATAGAATAGTACCAGTCTTTGACGGCCCAAGAACCTCTGAGTAGAGCATGATCCAGATGCTCTTTGTAAAATGTCTAAAAACATACAGTTAGCGGTTCCAGTTGTGCGGAAAATAGTCTTCTTACTAAAGTCTAAAATGTCATATAAAGTGCCTATTTCAGATCTCTCGGCATCGCAGATGAACAATTTATTAACCAGAGCTGTTACCACAATGGTATATAATGTAATATTGGATTGGAACATACTATAATTCAATCCAGTATGTATTAGTCTGAGTACACACGCAGGAATATAGCTTTAAGTAAGAAAGGAAGTGGTAACAAACACGGCGCCGAATATCATCAATGCAATATAAACCCTGAAATACAACAATCAGCTAAACATGTTGAAGACAGTCACTTTTGGCTCATCCCTTGACAGCAATGCTCATATTTTAGTTTTAAAATCACAGTTTGTTGAAGATTTGGTGGACTAATAATGTCATAGTCAAAGAAATATTCCTCATCACAGAAACATGTAAACGAATCCCATATAACTGGAAGTTATCACCTAAAGTTATATATATATATATNTATATATATATATATATATATATATATAACTTAAAACCAATTAAAGTAAAGCCATTATAAATACCCGTAGTAAAATCATTGCCAATGATTAATTACAGGAAAGCACTTATAAATAACCATAGTAACTTCATTGAACAATGACCAATTACAGTAAAGCAACTTTAAATATAGGTAGTAAATTAATTGCACAATTAACAATTACATTAAAGCGACAATAAATACCCTTAGTAACTTCATTGATCAATAACCAATTACAGTAAATCTAATATAAATAATGGAACTAACTTAATTGCCAAATGATAAATTACAGGAAAGCCACTAAAAATACTTGTAGAAACTTCATTAATCAGTAATTGATTACACCATAGCCACTATAAATACCTGTAGTAACTTCATTGCCAAATGACCAATTACAGTAGAGCCACTATAAATACCTGTAGTAACTTCATTGTGAAATGACCAATTACAGTAAGCCAATATAAATACCGGTGGTAACTTCATTGCTTAATAACCTATTACAGTAAAGCCACTATAAATACCGGTAGTAACTTCATTGCCAAATAACCAATTACAGTAAAGCCACTATAAATATCGGTAGTAATTTCATAAATCAATGACCAAATAATATGTAATCACGCAAAAACTAAAATAATTCTAAAAGTGAAATCATGCTATAACTGAAATCATAGTAAAACTGATTTCATGGTAAAATTGCTATCATGTTAAAATGAAATCATGAAACACTAAAAATCATGCTAAAACTAAAATAATGCTAAGTCAGAAATTATTGTAAAACTCAAATAATTAAAAATTATGCTAAAACGGAAATTATTGTAAACTGACATCGTGGTAAATTTAAATCATGCTAAAACTGAAATCTTTTAAACATGAAATCATGCTAAACTGTAATAATGCAAAACTGAAATTATGGTAAAAATTAAATCATTAAAAAACTAAAATTATGCTGAAATTGACACAATGCTGAAACTGAAATCATATTAAAATAGAAATCATGCAAAATCTGAGATCAAGCTAAAACTAAAACTATGGTAAATCTGAACTCATGGGGAACTGAAATGTGCTTAAACTGAAAGTATGCTTAAACTGAAATCATGCTTAAACTTGAATCATGAAAAACTGAAATCTGGCCAAAAATAAAATCATGCTTATCATTTTAATTACTTTTATATCCAGTAAGCCCTTATTACCTCCCCAACCTGAAATTTCCATTTACCGTTAATAATCTCCATTTTGCCAAAGACTGAAGCTAAAGTTAGATTGTGAGAGCTTGGTACTTAGTACAAATTAAATCACGTTCAGCCAAAGTTGCGTTAAAATGAAAATCATGGTAAAGCTCAAATTATGATTAGCCTGAAGTCATGCTAAACCTGAAATCATGCTAAAAATGAAAACATGCTAAAATTGTAGTCATGCTAAAACTGAAATTATTCTAAAACTAAAATCATGATAAAATTGAATTCGTGGTAAAACGTGAGTCATGCTTAAACTGAAATCATGTTAAAACTGAAATCATGTTTAAACTGAAATTAAGAAAAAGTAAAATCATGCTAAAACTGTCATCATGCTTACACTGAAATTATGCTAAAACTAAAATCATGCTTAAACTAAAATATTGATAATAGTTGAATCATGATTAAACTGAAATCATGCTAAAACTGAAATCATGCTAATATTTAAAACATTTTATAACTGAACTCATGATAAAATGACATTATGCTAAAACAGAAATTATGCTGAAAATAAAAACATTTTAAAATTGTAATTATGCTAAAACTAAAATCATAGTAAACTGAAATCATGTTAAAGCTGAAATCATGATTAAATTGACAACATGGTAATATCAAGTAGTGTGATGATCCTAATTCTCTGTGGAAAAAAACTTTCAGTTAAAATTGTAATCAAATCATCATTTTAAAATGTAATCTAAAAAACAAATCATTTAAAAATGAATACTCTATATAACCGCAGATATTAATCCCGATGGCCTTATGAATAACTCTGCCCTTTACAATGCGAGATAAACACTTTTCGCTTCGTGATTTTCTCGGACATTCTAAACACTTTTTTAATGTTTTTTTTTATTTAAGGTGTTTCCATTGAATATTGTTTTCATATTGGTATTTGCTAGCGGCATGACCTACTGGCTCGTCGTGGCATTTGATGGCAGCATGTCCTACTGGCTCGTCTTGGCATTTGATGGCAGCATGACCTACTGGCTCGTCATGGCATTTGCTTGACCTAATTTCTCATCGTTGTATTTGCTAGCGGCATGACCTAATTGCTCGTCATGGTATTTGCTAGCGGCATGACCTAATTGTTCGTCGTGGCAATTGCTAGCAGTAAAGTTTTTAAAAAGAAAAAACGGTGAAGATAACAAGATACATTATTTATTTAAAATGTAGTAACTAATACTTTCCAGAGAGTGAAACATCTAGAAAAAACAATAATTAATATAATCCTACTAAATACCTTTTTAAAACGATGAAGGCATTAGCCGAAACATTTATTTGTGTATTATGTGAAATTATTATTAAAGCTGAAGATGTATTGTTTTATTGGCACAAATTGCTCGTGTCTAGTTAATCACACCAAAGTACATGGCTGCTGCCAAATTTTAAGTTTTGACAATTAAAAACAAGTACACCACAATCGATAAAACCTAATACAATTTTTAAACGTGCAGGTGTCCGTGTATGTATCGGGTGGATCTAAACTGAGCCCAAACTATTACTGGCGCCCCTCAACACTTTACTGGGTCCCCTCAATCTATTAAAGGGACCCCTCAACCCATTACAAGGGTCCCTAAACCTATTACTGAAGCATCTGAATCATTATTTGAGCCCCTCAACCTGTTACTGGGCCCCTAAACGCATTAATGGGAACATCAACCCATTACTGGGGCCCTTTAACCCATTGACACAATTTAAAGTTAATCATCAATTATTCTTTTCAACGTTTCACCATGGGTCTCCTTCAACCGATTTACAATTTTATGAGTTACCTTGAATGTAAAGCTTTTAGATAGGACACTCTCTTAAGAGATTTAAAACTAATATAATTTATCTTGAAAGTAAAGCTTTTAGATAGGACACTCTCTTTACAGATTTACAACTAATATAAGTTAACTTGCATGTAAAGACTTAAGATAGGACAGTCTTTAAAAAAATTCAATAGCGTAGGCATTGTCACCGCATTAGAGACCGGGAGCCCAAATTATGCTTAATAAAAAATTACTGTCAACATGTGTAAGTGAATTTAATCATACATCTTTCAAAAGATTACTGCACTTTATGCTTAATAAAAAAATACTGTCAACATGTGTAAGTGAATTTAATCATACATCTTTCAAAAGATTACTGCACTTTATGCTTAATAAAAAATTACTGTCAACATGTGTAAGTGAATTTAATCATACATCTTTCAAAAGTTTACTGCACTTTTCATGTGTTAACATTTTCAGTCTCTCAACCGGGCGCCCAAACAGTTGAACAGTTTCAAAAGTTTATCTTTGTTATATTGATCTAAATGTTTGTGTTAGGGACCCCCTCCATTAATCTATATATATATATATATATATATATAAAAATGAATGTTTGTATGTATGTCTGTCTGTATGTCTCGTATTCGCTCCTACACCATTCATGCGATTGCGACAAAACTTTACACAGTTGTTTTCCACATAACCTGCCATTTAACTGAGTCATTAAAAACCTTATCAAGTGTTCCGTTCCTAGCCATTGGCCCTTAGTTCGTTTTTTTTCTAATATGAGCTTTGTAAAATATTTTCCACATGCGCTCCTACGCCATTTATCCCATTCATATAAACTTTTGGTGAAATGTTGCGAGCATGTCTATAAACATTTCTAAATTATTACAATCGTTTTAAATTTTTCAGTTTTGAGCCAGGGGCCTCACATTCTTTTTCCTTATATGAGCTATATAAATATATTTTCAAACCGTATGCGCTCCTACACCAATCATGCGATTGCTACAAAACTTAGTGAGTTGTTGTCCATGCGCTAGTGCATTTTACTGTGTTATTTAAACACTTTTAAAAACATTCTGTTTTCGGCCGTTGGCCCTTAATTCGTATTTTTCTCATATGAGCTTTGTAAAAAATAATTTTCATAAGCGCTCCTACGCCATTTATCCGATTCCGATAAAACTTTGGTGTCATGTTGCAAGCTTCTCTATAAAGGTTTCTAAATTATTACAACCGTTTTAAAGTATTCATTTTTGAGCCAGGGCCCTCATATTCGTTTTTCCTAATATGAGCTATATAAATATATTTTCAAACCGTATGCGCTCCTACACCAATCTCGCGATTGCTACACAACTTAGTGAGTTGTTGTCCATGCGCAAATGCATTTTACTGTGTTATTTAAACACTTTTAAAAATATTCCATTTTCGGCCGTTGGCCCTTAATTCGTATTTTTTGTTATATGAGCTTTATAAAAAAAAATTCATATGCACTCCTACGCCATTTATCCGATTGCAATAAAACGTAAAACTTTGGTGAGATGTTGAAGCACGGCCGCAGTGGTTTTTAAATTATTATAAACTTTTCAAAATATTCCAATTTTAGCCAGCGGCCTTATTTACGTTTTTTTCTTATACGAGCTATATAAATATAATTTCAAACCGTATGCGCTCCTGCACCATTCATGCGATTGCGACAAAACTTTGACGAGTTGTTATCTATAAACATAACAATTCATTACAACACTTTTAAAATATTCCGTTTGGGCCGTTGACCCAAATTCTTATTTTTTCTTATATGCGCTTTGTAAAAAATAATTTTCTATGCGCTCCTATACCATTTTTCAGAATGCGATAAAAATTTAGTGAGATGTTGTTCTATCGCCCACAAAGGTTCTTAAATTACTATAACCGTTTTAAAATATTCAGTGTTGAGCCAGGGGCCCTATGTTTGTTTCTTACAAAATGAGCTATATAAATATAATTTTAAACTGCATGCGCTCCTACATCATTCAATCGCTTGCGATAAAACTGAGGTGAGTTGTTGTCCATAAGCCAGAGCATTTTTCTAAGCCATTATAACTCTACTAAAATATTCCGTTTTTTTTCTTTGGCAATCGCCCCAAATTCGTGTTTTTTTCCGTACATTTGTAGCTTTATAAAAAATAATTTCCGTATGCGCTCCTCTACATTATTACAATGCGATAAAATTTTAGAGAGATGTTGTGCGCGCGCCCGCCCGCAAAGGTTTCTTAAATGATTACAACCATTTTAAAATACTCCGTTTTTAGCCAGGGGTCCTATGTTCGTTTTTTCTATATAAGCTATACAACTATAATTTTAAGCTATACAACTATAATTTCAAACAGAGCTAAAGCATGAATGGATAGCTTTTTAATCAAATACAAATAGTGATATTAAATTGATTGTGTGACATATTAAGTAGGTTTCTGAAGTAATACAACAATTCTACAATATTCCATTTGTGGAGGGGGGTCCTAAATTTGTTTTCCACACTTCTATTATCTATATAATTATAGTATGCATTTCTATACCATTCATTCGATTGTGATCAAACTGGGTCAAGTGAAATGCGCACTACCGAAAATGTTTCTAAATTAGAAAAAAACATTTTACAATATTCCGTTTCGGCCAGTGACCCTAATTTCATATTTTCTTCTAAGAGCTTTGTAACTATAATTTCAAACAGAGCTATTGCATGTGTGGAAGTAGCTGAATCCGCCGGCAAATTTTTCAAATTTAGTACATCCATTGTACAATATTCCAATTAGGGCTGGGGACCCTAAATTCAATTTATTTCTTAAATGAGCTTCATCAATATAATTTATAACGAAGATATCAACACTACCGCCCTTGAACAAATGACACATTTGTAGTAAAGCAGAGAAAACACGTTTTTACATTTTTAGTGTAGAGAGTATTTTTGTTATGTGTATAAAAATAAGCTTGAATTTTGTGACGCATTTTAGAATCGGAAATGACATCGAAATCGCGTTTTTTTTTCAACTAAGAGTATTTCTTGAATAGAGTCTTATAATTTCGGAGTGGTTTTGTGTTATATAATTACATTTTACACCAATTGATGGTTTCTCAAGTAATTAAATAACACACTTGACAGCGTAGATATTGAACTATGGTCATTTTGTACCGCTGGAATTTACGATTTATAAATTAATGAGAAACTATACAACTGGAAATCTCCTGCCAACAATGAACGTACCTATTGTGCGAGGTTTTCATGTAAAAAGATGGGAGATCCTAACGTGTGAGAATTACATTCACCATCAAAACCATTATCATTGTTGGTATCAGGTGACAATAGCCAATCGAAACATTTCTTGGCAAACATACGCAAATGCAATTCATGTTTCCAAATGACATCATACGGTGCAACAAATATCGTGCGCGAGAAATACATGCCAACATTTAAAGTAAAGTGAAAGGCCAAATTTACCATCGTGTAGGATCTCTGATGCCAATGCCAAACACAGATCACAAATGTCTTCAAATGATTTCATGGGGAATACTGATGAACAAATCGATCAACGTTGTCATATCAATACGGGCACTAAACGAGAAATCGTCGCTGCAATGCAAACGTTATTTTTGCAACACAACGAATTAATTCAAATGTATAGAGTTGCACTTGAAAAGATGCCGACTGATGAATACAAAGTCATAGTTAGAGCAGACTAAACACCTGTCGGCCAACATGAAAGACAATACAATGCACCAACAATTGATGAAGTGGCGATCATTATAGTTGGCAAAGAATTTAACTCAAGTGATATAATTCTTCATCACAGAAGTGTTGATGTTCAGCGAGTCTCAGAAACTCATCGCTCATACGTTTGATTGCAATATCCTATTTTATTTTGGCAAGGAGAAGATGGATATCATTTTGACATCAAATTGAGAAATTCGAATAAGAAAGACAGTGCCATGAAATACTATTCATATCGATTGATGATTCATGAGTTGGGAATGACCTCTCGGAATCGATCTGCAAACAAACTTTTCGCTCTTGATTTGCAACGAGAAACGCACTTTGATATCGAAGCATTAGGTACGGTACATTTTTTCAAATGAATCTTCCGAAATTGGTTCCATTGAAGTTACTATTTTAAATGGAAAATTTAAACTAGGTGATGTACTTTTGCCATTCACCCCAATGATTCCAACAGATATGCCATTTGAATTCAAACGCCTACAGTTTCCGATGCGACACGCGTCTACAATGACTATCTACAAAGCACAGGGACAATCGCTACAAGTTTGCGGACTAAATTTGGAAAACCCATGCTTCGCCCATGGACAGATGTATGTGGCCTGCTCTCGCGTCGGAAAATCTTCTGATTTATTCGTGTATATACCAGATGGAAAAACAAGAAAAACTTTGAGTATTTAAAAGCTCTTGAAGAAACATAACATGCAAACACTTTCTTTCCTTGAGTGGCATTGCAACGCATGCCGGGTACTCGCTAGTAACTTATATAACATAAGTGTTGGACTGTTATGTTAGACCAGTGGTCGGCAAATCGCTGCTCTCCAGCCACCTGTCACACTTTAGCTACCTGGGTGCGGCTCTGCCAGTCTGCCAGAAATCGGTTTTGACTCAGAAAAACATGGATCTTGGCAGTTTCATAAATAGAACTATGGCTCTAAAAATTGTTTAATTGTGTTGCTGCTACTTTTTGTCTCTTTTCACTAACGCGTTTGCAGACCACTGTGTTAGACTGAAGCCACTATAATAACGTGCTAAGCACGTATTCCCCTAGTATCCTAGAGTTGTTTTGCGTATCAGATTTCAAATATAATTCATTTTTTTGAATATGCTGTATCCCATTGCAAACTTTTCTTGTTGTGATAATAAATTTTGATTTTTTTTCTACTTAAAAAAAAAAGAATGAACAATAATTTGTTTAAGATTTTTAAAAAAATTCTAACTATCCAGTGACAGGCCGTCTAAAATACGGAGTCCGAGAATCTTTAATTCTTTCAAACTTCCATAAGACAACAGACTACAGGAGGAGCTGGTGTTCAATTGTATTTGTTTCAGATGGTTTTTGCATCTAACTGCCACAATGTATGCTCTGTGTAGTTATAATAATTTTGTATTTGTTCTCAACTTTTTGGTTGCATTAGGTGATCAAAAAAACATAGCTTTAAATGAAGGTTTACAAAAAAGTTATATTCCAGTTGGAGAGATAAATATTTCCAATTTTTCTAACTTCACTGCAAACCCTGTGTCATTTGGTTTGCCCAATCTTGGGGCTGTTCCAGAGGCGGCGTCTTGCAGAGGCAAATGTGGGCAAGATGAAACTTTCCCATGCATGTGTGACCAACAATGTGTTGTTTACAGAACTTGTTGTGAAGATTTCCCACTGGTTTGTTCATCGACTCTAGTGGAGGCTTCTCATAAATTTGGACATTTGACCAATTTAGATATCGAATGGTCTAGAAAGGCTAGAGGTACACTTCTAATCTCCAGTTGTAGAAATCAAATTGACTTTAATAAAACGTACAGAATAACTGAAGATGATTTATTAGTAAATCATTATGGTGATATAAAATACGTGTCCCTGCTTGACCCTTACATCCGGTCATTGGTGTTTGTACCTGTCACAGATGTCAGCACAGGACTGGTGTATAAAAATATGGAGATATTTAAATGTAATGCGGATAATAAATCTGTACCATTGAAATGGGTGTTTTCCATTTCCGACAGTTATAAGACATATTTCAATATTAATCAGTTAAAAGAAATGGTGAACTTAGCGGACATTATCTTTACCGAACCCAAGTTTCTAAAGAAATCACTGACGCATTACCCATTTCTTCATCACAATTATTTGTCTGATTTTATTCTGAATGAGACATTGCGTGAATTCATCAGACAAAAAGAGAGAATATTTACATTTGCATCCTACGTCACGTGTTCAGACTACGTATTTTTAAATAGATATCACGCGTTGTTTGATTTAGTCGATGAGAACAATACCCAGTGTCGACCATCCCGTAAAGGAGATAACTTTATAAGTTATCCTGAAGTTGATATTTCTGTAGACTTCTATCCTAAGAATATAATCTTAAAGAGCAGCATTGGTGTTCGTTCTTGGGAGGTTATAACGTGTGACCTTGACATTGGAAGTAGCTCTTACAACTGCAAGATGAAATGTAATGTTAGAGCTGGGTATATCAACCGACACGACTCCTGTAAAATGCTATATTATTATTACATCGCTTTTCCCAGCTGTCCCTTTTTGAAAGAGTTACAGACAATCACATCCATTCCTAGTTTAGTTCACTGTGTGCTCAAACATCATTTAAAACTTGACCTACTTGATGAGTGGTTGCCTCCAGAAGATATCTACAAAATTAAAAACATGCTTGATAATTGGTCGTTAGCAGAAAATAAAATAAAAGGCATGACCTTGTACACTCTGACCTTTCTTGCCTACACCTACCATTATGAAATCTTATATTACAGATACGATTATAATGTTTTGCAAATTTTACTTCATACATTGATTGAATACAAAGCAAGAAAATCTGTGACACCAAAACGATCGAAGAATCACGAGATGTTATCTAATAACTTAATGAACACTAGTCATTCTTCAAATGCTTTAATATTGGGATCAATTGAAAGCTTTAAAAATGGTGGAATGAAAGTAACGGTCTGTAGTTTTGTCAGCATTACAAAAAGGAATGATGAAATGCCTTTTAAGTGTCTAAATTCCAACATTTCATCTGATAACTTGACCCAGATAAATGACACGACTCAATGTGTTCATGATAATTACAAACCGAGTAGTATGTCACTACATGACAAGAAATGTGCTTATTTGATGACGTCACACATTTTAATGATGTATGTGCTTATGTGGCAATGTAACACGTTTTAATAAATTAGCTCCCATGTGACAGTGCTAAACATTCTAAAAATTATGTGCTTATGTAACAATGTTACACATTCAAATAAGTTATGTGCTTATGTAACAATGTTACACATTCAAATAAGTTATGTGCTTATGTAAGAATTTTACGCATTCTAAAATGTTTTGTGCTTATGTAAGAATTTACACATTCTAACGTTTATGTGCACTTGTAACAATGTTACAATTTAAATATTTATTTGCCTTTGTGACAATATTACACATTCTTATTTGTGATGTGCTTATGTCAGAATGTTATACATTAAAAAAAGTAATGTTCGACAAGTTGTGTATTCTATGTTGAGCATCATTCAAATTAAATAATGTGGAGCAGATCGACCACTTGTGAACCAATTAGAGCATAGGGTAGTCTAACTGTGGACCAATTAGATCACAGAGTTGTCTACTTGTTGACCAATTAAAAAAAAGAACTCTCTTACTGTGAACCAATCAGAGCATATAGTCGTCTACTTTACACCATTGAGAACATAGGGACCTATAACTGTGGACCAATCAGAGTTTAAAGTTCTCTGACTGTGGACCAATTCGAGCAAAGAGTCCTATAACCGTGGACCAACTCGAGCAAAGGGTCCTATAATTGTGGACCAATCAGAGTTTAAAGTCCTCTAGCTGTGGACCAATACGAGCAAAGAGTCCAATAACTGTAGACCAATCAGAGCATAATGTCGTCTCACTTTGGACCAGCCAAAGCACGGATTCGTCTACATGGGGAACAATAAATTCATAGAATCGTCTGCTTGTGACCAATCGAAGCACAAGATCGTCTAAATTTGGGTTGATCAGATTATAGAGTCGTCTATTTATGGGCAAACCAGAGCAATGACTTGCCTACTTGTGAACCATCAAAGTAAAGAGTCGTCTATTTGTGAAAAAATCAGAGGATAGTGTCATGTAATTTTTTACGAATTTTTCTTGTTACTAAATTCATTTTTAAGGGCATTAAAAAATACCATAAAATAAAATATTAAAAATCTCTTGTATATTGGATTAAAAAAATATATAAGTTAATGATATCACATAACAAATATGTGTAGGAACTAATATTTGACATAAATATTTAATTAAAATCTGTACTTTCATTGCATTTTTATTGGTACAAATATTGCTCAGAAAAGGAAAGGGATAGGGACCACGGCTATCACTTAAGCGTTTCTTCATGTATTGTTATTTGTTAACGATAACAATCAACGATGAGAAACCCCTAACCTTTAACAGGTTTCATTTCATGGGCACCACATTCTCTTTTAGTGACATGTTTCAAAATCATTGAAACTCCTTTTTTTCCTTTTACATCTTTCAAGACTAATAAGTACAAAATAAAAACTATACTATTAATAATATCCTCCAAAAGTTAAGATTTGTTACAATGATAACTTGGGACAGGCATGAAAGCAATGTTCTTAACATATCGCAAAGACATGCACGCAGTGGTATCCCTAATTTTATTACACTTGTCGAGATCAAGAACGATGGTAGAGTACAACACTAATGCAAATCAGATGTGTTTGAAAAGTAATATTTAACTTTTTTTTCTTACTCCAATATGATTTGTGCTTTCATTTGCTGCTGTATTTGTGCTGTCATTTTACTCACTCTTGTATCTGTGATCTCATTTCTGTCAATACTGTATTTGTGATGTCATTCCCTTCACTTATGTATCATGCTGTCCTTTAACTCAATGCTGTATTTATGCTGTCATTTCACTCACTGCTGTATTTGTGCTGTCATTGTTCATTTATTGACCGCCATATTTCTGAAACATACATCAGAACTGAAATCTTTTAAGTTAAAAACTCGTCTGTTGTCTCTCTCCTTATTTGCTCTAAGTTACAAAAAATAAGTTAAGTAAAATGTTCATCTTACCGTCTGTATTCTTTTCATGAAATCCGACTCTGATTCTCAATCCTATACTAAAATTATCTACGCAGTCCTTGTCCTATTATAATCTTTATATTTCCCTGTTTATTGAAATTTCCAACTTTTCTTAATAACCTCATACTCAAACTTTTTCTTGAGATGCTTTCTAACAAACTTAAATCACTTTACTCTCCGACTCAAATTTTTGTTTTATTCTGTGTCATTGTTTAAATTATTTATACTAACTTCGCTTTTAAGTGAGGGGTAAAATGTTCGGACAGTTAATTGGCCCACTTCCCGTCAAGCTATCGATCTAAAACTTGGCACAAAGTCTAGTTGCAAATGACAACACATTCTTTCTAATTTTCAACCCCAAACCCCATGTAACACATGATAATAACGTCACTTTATTTATTTATTTATTTATTTATTTATTTAGGCATTTTTATATAGCGCTTATCATAAAGCTCTAAGCGCTTTACAGTTATTAAAACATGTAAACTAAGTAAATACAAATGAGACACTAGGATAGTAACTACTATTCTATAGAAACAATGAAAATGGCTATAAAAAGAGGACACTTCTTATCATAAAGCTCTAAGCGCTTTACAGTTATTAAAACATGTAAACTAAGTAAATACAAATGAGACACTAGGATAGTAACTACTATTCTATAGAAACAATGAAAATGGCTATAAAAAGAGGACACTTTGACACTTCAGGATTAAACCGAAACAGAAAATTAGGTAGGGCAAGGAGATGGTGTCGGTGGGTCGTCGAGTTCGGCTTCTTAATACCCCCGGCACTCCCCCACAGGGGTCATCGCCGGGTTTCCCCGACTCCAGACCCTGCAGAAGCGCGCCAGGAACCTACCTCCTGGCTTGAGTGACGTCCGGTCGACGGAAGACGCTTCGTTTAAAGCGTCTGCGGTCCACTCTCCTATGGTTCTAGAAGGCTTTACTTCCCCACCGCGGAGAAGATGTTGCATTACCTCTCCCCACCGCCCAGGGAGTTGTCCGGTCGGGACGTAGCGGGGACGAATCGGTCATAAATAAATATGTATGACACTGTTACAATATATAACATATCAACCATTGATTAAATATGTATGACACTGTTACAATATATAACATATCAACCATTGATTAAATATGTATGACACTATTACAATATATAACATATCAACCATTGATTAAATATCAACAAGTTCTATCAATGGTAAAATGATTTCAAAATGTTTATCCACATGGTAAAATGTTTCATCTAAATGTGTTATTAATCTTAATTTATGGTTCATGAATATTACTACACATCTTAAAATATTTAGTCTTTACAGTCTTGAAAAAGCACTTATAAATGTATCATAAGATCAATAATTCATTTTTATTGTTAAGTTTTTGGTTGAAAAGTCAACATGTTTGACTGATTTCTCAGTTCAATGTCTCTGTTATTGTCTTCATAATCAATGTGTCTAGATAAGAAATCAGCAACTATGTTATCTTTGCCTTGATTGTCATTATCTCATATTTGTGGGCTAAGAAAATTATCGACCATCTATTGATTTTCTTATTTGCTATTCTCTTTCTGTTGAATGCCATTAATGGTTTGTGTTGTGTTAAAAGAATAAATTTTCTACCTAATGCGTACTTCTGTAATTTTGTTACTGCCCACACCACGGCTAGGCATTCTATTTCAATTGTCAAATAGTTCATCTCAGTTGTGCGTAGTGATCTACTCAAATATGTAATATGTAATTGGTCTGAGTTTATTTTTAAATTCTTGCACGAGGCAAGCTCCTAATCCATTGTTCGATGCAGCATTTACTGTGAAAGGTTGATTGAAGTTAGGTGATACTAGTATGTTATCACTTGGAAAGATTTCTTTGATTGTTCTTCATGCAGTCTCACAATCATTTGCCCGCACTTTTTGTTTCTTGTTGTTTTATTTTATTATCTTTCTTAAAGGCAATGTTATGTCTGATAACTTTGGTACAAATGTGCTGTAAAAATTACATAGACCTAAAATGGCTGGGACATCTTTTTGGTTATGTGTGGTTTTTATGTTCAATTATGTGATCATGGTAAAAAAGTTTTTCCTTATTTTCAAGGGCAAGATGAAATAACATCAATTTATTAAAAAATCTTTATAAAAGAAGTGACCACACCATTTAAAGTTATTCAACCTTAGATGCGTGGTTTAAAAATTCATATATAAACTAGCTGGGACCACGCACCGCAGTAGGCGTTTGGAATATTTTCAAGTCCACATTTGTAGCCTAAATTTAAAGATTTCTGCAAGGTTCTGCAATAACCACACTCATTGCAATAAAGTCGGACATCTAGAATTTCTATTGTGATCATTTGGTGCATACCATGGGTTAACCATCGAATGAGAGAGAGCATCACAGTTCGCAATGAGAGCTTGATGGACAAGATTCCCTACGAAGTTATTATTGCCGTATATTTAATACGTCATGTAAAATGCGCCTCATTTGAAAAATAATAAACAGTGCTTGTACAAATGCAGTTTCAAAACACATCAAACTTGACATCAAAACACATCAGAGATGACATCAAAACACATTAAACATGCCATCAAAACACATCAAATTTAACATCAAAACATTTCAAACATGACATCAAAAAACATCAAAAATCACATCCAAAAACATAAACATGGAATCAAAATATCGAATGTGGCATTAAAACACATCAAACATGACATTAAAACACATCAAACATGACATTAAAACACATCAAACATGACATCAAAACACAACGAATGAGAGATCAAAATGCAAACCAAAAATAACTCGACGAAACAAAGCATGACTATTATATTCATGATTCAGATATTTTGGCCGATTAAAGGATAAGGCAAATGATGTGCAACTAAATAGAGCTCTTACTTTTTTAGATCTTCTGACCTGTGAGAGAGTCAGTCAGTCAGTCAGCAAAATAGTCAGTCAGCCAGCCAGACAGCAAAACAATCAGACAATCAGTCTGTCAGTGGTGTTTATCTTTGATATATGTAAAGTGATTTCTATCAGCTTTAATTTCTAAATCGACATAAACAAAAAATACCAAAAAAATTTATCGATTAATCTCGGAACCAAAAGATGTACACTAAACAAAGCAAACATTATTATTTTTATTATTAGGTAGCTTATATAGCACAGCACCCCAGCCTAGGGCTAGGCTCACTGCGCTTTACATAAACATTAGCATGTACAGAAACGTATGCATTTATAATCAACAATTGGTGAATAGCTAGACCTCACCCACCCAAGTACTATCTAACCCTGTCTAGCAATGGACATCACCCAGCAGGTGCATGTGTTGTTTATCAGTCAGAGGGGGTTTAGAATGAGTCGGTATAATACAGTTTTAAGAGATAGGTCTTGTGGGCAGTTTTACGCTATTGCAGCAGGACCTTTCTGCTATCAACAGGTACATGCGGTGGTGGCACCAGGAAATCAACAACGAGAAGACGTCTATTCGCTATTTACCAACGAACGAACCATTCTCAAACAGGAGATCGAGCTCAAATTGGGCGATGTAGCGCTCAAATGGGACAAGCAACCGATTTACCAGGGAGTCAAATTGGATCAAAAGGTGCAAATGCATATTTTTTTGATGGACTACAGCATGCTGGTCCAAGTTTTTGCAAGCAAGACCGCATTGGAAAAGGTTGGCCGAATCCGGAACAGGCTCTGAGATTCATCTGTGCCGCTTTCAGGACCACAACCACAGCTGCTGTATAGGTCTTGGCCAATGTAGAGCCTTTACAAACAGAAGTGAAAAATCAATATGAAGTACCGTAGAGAGGTACAGGAGGCTGGACAAAAAGGAACCGGCCTTCCAAATGCAGAATATCTAGGTTGGCGGCAGACAAATAAAGAGGTCCTCATTCATGCACAAGGTCATGGAGCTGGAAAGGACAGTTGACCTGCCCCAAAATAGAGAAAGTCTGACACTAATACTAGTTAACCCACCATATGCGGAATCCTCACATCCCTCAATACATTTGGCCTTGACCGATGCAGCAGTGACGAAGCAAAGCCCTGAACATGTTCAGAAAGCGGCTGCCCTGGAGACCATGGATGTGTTCGCACACATACCCGTGAAAATGTTCACGGACGGCTCTGACAACTTGAGAGAAAGAACTGCTGGGTACGGTGCGCTAATACTGTATCCGGTGAGAGGACCCCCACAAAAGAGCTCTCTGGGCCCTGTGGGACTGCAGCATTAAATTTCGATGCGGAGCTCATGGCTATACACAGGGCCTTGGAGAGAATTCATGACACATTGAAGGGGACGGAACATGTGGGGCTTGATGTAGTTGTCTAGACTCAAGATGTGCTCTCGAGATTATGGGAAAGAGACAGGGTACCACACACTTGGTTGACGTCATCACCAATAACGTGTGCAAAATTGGTGAACTAGCGGGGAGGGTAACAATACAGTGGATACCTGGCCACGTCAACAACAGTGGCAACGGGAGAGCGGACACTCTGGCGAAAACTGGGGCTGCCTAGCCCCAGGCAGACGTACCAATGACTTATTTTGGAATTAAAAACTGGCTGGCGAACCACTTTAGGAAGAAGTGTTATTGACAATGGGCAGACAACACGACGCTAGAGGAGTCTATTCAAACCTGCTCAATACCAAGCAAACATTAGGGGATTAGGCTGCAGACAGCAGAGTTTAGTGACGCAGATGTACACCGAGCACTGCCTCTTGCGTACATATTTCTGGTGGCTGGATAACATTAGGGATCCTACCCGCCGGCATTGCAGCCTAGACCGGAGACTCAAGAGCACCTGTTGACCGAATGTCCCTCACTAGATCTACCGGGGGAAGTGAGGGCGGTTGGAGGATCCTTTGTGAGGAAAATGTTGTATGGCTCAGATCAACAAATGGATTTGATAGCCAATTTACTGGCCGGGGTAATAAGAGAGTAATCTCAGACACTCACCAGAATATGTTTGTTAGTTAGCGTGCGAGTTAGTGAGTGAGTAAGTGAGTGAGTAATTGAGTGAGTGAGTGAGTGAGTGAAAAATGACCTATAGGTAGACCACATATCAGCCATCTTGAATATGGTTGGCGAATGGCAAATGGGAAGACCACGCTGTGTAATGTCTCTGATGGATAGAAGTAAGTAAATTTTTAAAACGTTTAAAGTTAGGTTCAAATTTTTCCATGAATGTTGTGTAATAATGAACAAATGAACAGTTATTATCTTACAAAACGTGGCACACAACAACAGCACAGTCATTTTGTCAACAGATCATAGAAGGCTTTCATTTGTTGACCCATGCAATCTTGGATTTCTGTGATTTGTTGTGACCGACTTCATTTCTCCCGCTGTCGCCATAAACTATCTTCCTTTCTAGATGATTTATGATATTCCTGAAATATCTGTCAAAGAGAAACTCATCTTGTGAGAACCCTTTAAAACCTCCTAGTCACGTTTACAGATATCAAATTTAGAAACACATTTCCACTTTATTTTTTTTACTTTTAATGTTTACTAGACCTGCATGACAAGAATAATCCGTTGAAAACTTGTCAATTTAATTAAACATTTCTTCCACGCGTTTCCTTCAAGAAAAACATAATTAAATTTAACGAAAAATCCCACGTAAAATCAATTCCCCAAAACTAATATTTCATACCAGTATTATGATATCTTGGAGTCCATACATTTATTTTGCAATGGGCTTGAGTTTCAGCACGTTTTGATCGTGTTTTGTGTTCATTAGTGTAATCGATATAAATTCATTTTGTATGCCCCTAGGAACTTTAATCATAGAGTTTATCTTATCACAAACTAAGAGGCGTGTGAGTGGTATTTAGGATAAAGATGTATAGCCCAGACCTACCAGAGCCCATGCCTACCAGAGCCTAAGCCTACCAGAGCCTATGCCTACCAGATCCCTTGCCTACCAGAGCCCATGACTACGAGAGCCCATGCATACCAGAGCCCATGCCTAACAGAGCCCATGCCTAACAGAGCCTATGCCTACCAGAGCCCATCCCTACCAGACCCCATGCCAACCAGAGCCCATGCCTACCAGAGCCCATGCCTACCAGAGCCCATGCCTACCAGAGCCCATGCCTAACAGAGCCCATGCCTAACAGAGCCCATGCCTAACAGAGCCCATGCCTACCAGAGCCCATGCCTAACAGAGCCCATGCCTAACAGAGCCCATGCCTACCAGAGCCCATGCCTACCAGAGCTCATCCCTACCAGACCCCGTGTCTACAAAACCAAACCCTATTAATGCCATGCCATACAACTTACTAACGATTTGGTCGTCTCTAATTTTCTCTTAAATATTTTTTTATTCCAACTTTATAACAATAACTTGAGGTTATTTACCGTATTGCCTTGGGATATTGTCCAGGTAGAATTCAACCAAACTTCATCACAGTTGGAGACTTACTGAAATAAAACTGCAACTTAAAGTAAGCCTAAGATCAAACCCAACAAACAACTGTTTTACTGAATTAATATTTTATTTCATATTTTACCGTCTCATCTTATGGTGCAACTTTTCTAAAATACGGAGTCCAAGAATTTTTAATTCTTTAAAACTTCCATAAGACAACAGAATACAGGATGAGCTGGTGTTAAATTGTATTTGTTTTATTTGGTTTTTGCATCTAACTGCCACAATGTATGCGATGTGTAGTTATAATAGTATTGTATTTGTTCTCAACTTTTGGGTTGCATTAGGTGATCAAAAAAACATAACTTTTAATGAAGGTTTACAAAAAAGTTATATTCCAGTTGGAGAGATAAATATTTCCAATTTTTTTAACTTCACTTCAAACCCTGTGTCATTTGGTTTGCCCAATCTTGGTGATGTTCCAGGGGCGGCGTCTTGCAGAGGCAAATGTGGCCAAGATCCAACTTTCCCATGCATGTGTGACCAACAATGTATTGTTTACAGAACTTGTTGTGAAGATTTCCCACTGGTTTGTTCATCGACTCTAGTGGAGGCTTCTCATAAATTTGGACATTTGACCAATTTAGATATCGAATGGTCTACAAGGGCTTTAGATACACTTCTAATCTCTAGTTGTAGAAATCAAATGGACTTCAATAAAACGTACAGAATAACTGAAGATGATTTATTAATAAATCATTATGGTGATATAAAATACGTGTCCCTGCTTGACCCTTACATCCGGTCATTGGTGTTTGTACCTGTCACAGATGTTAGCACAGGACTTGTGTATAAAAATATGGAGATATTTAAATGTAATGCGGATAATAAATCAGCACCATTGAAATGGGTGTTTTCCATTTCCGACAGATATAAGACATATTTTCATATTAATAAGTTGAAAGAAATGGTAAACTTAGAGCACCTTATCTTTACCGAACCCAAATTTCTAAAGAAATCCATGACGCGATACCCATTTCTTCATCACAATTATTTGTCTGATTTTATTCTGAATGAGAAATTGCGTGAATTCATCAGACAAAAGGAGAGAATATTTACATTTGCGTCTTACGTCACGTGTTCAGACTACATATTTTTAAATAGATATCACGCGTTGTTTGATTTAGTCGATGAGAACTATACACAGTGTCGACCATCCCTTACAGGAGATAACTTTATACTTTATGATGAAGTTGCTATTTCTGTAGAATTCTATCCTAAGAATATAATCTTAAAGAGCAGCATTGGTGTTCGTTCTTGGGAGGTTATAACCTGTGTCCTTGACATTGGAAGTAACTCTTACAACTGCAAGATGAAATGTAATGTTAGAGCTGGGTATATAAACCGAGACGACTCCTTTAAAATGCTATTTTATTATTACATCGCTATTCCCAACGGTCTCTTTTTGACAGAGTTACAAAAAATCAAATCCATTCCTAGTTTAGTTCACTGTGTGCTCAAACATCATTTAAAACTTGACCTACTTGATGAGTGGTTGCCTCCAGCACATATCTACGAAACTGAATACCTACTTAATGATTGGTTGTCACAAAAAGATGAAAACAACATGACCTTGTACACCCTAACATTTCTTGCCTACACCTACCAGTATGGTACGTTAAATTACGAAGCCGATTATAATATTTTGAAAATGTTGCTACATACATTGATTGAATACAAAGCAAGAAAATCTACGACTCCAAAACGATCGAAGAATCACGTGATGCTAACTAACAAATTAATGAAAACTAGTCATTCTTCAAAGGCTTTTATTTTAGGATCAATGGAGAGCTTTAGAAATGGTGGAATGAAAGTAATGGTCTGTAGTTTTACTAGCTTTACAAAAAGGAATGATTATATTCCTTTTACATGTCTAAATTCCAACATTACATCTGATAACTTGGCCCAGTTAAATGACACGACGCAATGTTTTCATGATAATTACGACCCGAGTAGTATGTCACAACATGAAAATAAATGTGCTTATTTGATGATGTCATACATTTTAATGATGTATGTGCTTATGTGGCAATGTAACACGTTTTAATAAATTAGCTCCAATGTGACAGTGCTAAACATTCTAATTAGTTATGTGCTTATGTAACAATGTTACACATTCAAATAAGTTATGTGCTTATGTGATATTTTTACGCATTCTAAAATGTGTGTGCTTATGTAAGAATGTATACATTCTAAAATGTGTGTGCTTATGTAAGAATGTATACATTCTAAAATGTGTGTGCTTATGTAAGAATGTATACATTCTAAAATGTGTGTGCTTATGTAAGAATGTATACATTCTAAAATGTGTGTGCTTATGTAAGAATGTATACATTCTAAAATGTGTGTGCTTATGTAAGAATGTATACATTCTAAAATGTGTGTGCTTATGTAAGAATGTATACATTCTAAAATGTGTGTGCTTATGTAAGAATGTATACATTATAAAATGTGTGTGCTTATGTAAGAATGTATACATTCTAAAATGTGTGTGCTTATGTAAGAATGTATACATTCAAAAATGTGTGTGCTTATGTAAGAATGTATACATTCTAAAATGTGTGTGCTTATGTAAGAATGTATACATTCTAAAATGTGTGTGCTTATGTAAGAATGTATACATTCAAAAATGTGTGTGCTTATGTAAGAATGTATACATTCTAAAATGTGTGTGCTTATGTAAGAATGTATACATTCTAACGTTTATGTGCGCATATAACACTAATACAAGTTGTAATAATTATTTGCCTATGTGACAATATAACACATGCTTATTTTTTATGTGCATATGTAAGAATGTTATACATTTAAAAAAGTAATGTTCGAAAAGTTGTGTATTCTATGTTAAGCAAAGAATGATTATATTACTTTAAAGTGTCTAAGTTCCAACATTTCATCTGATAAATTGACCCAGTTAAATGAAACGACGAAATGTTTTCATGATAATTAAGAACCGAGTAGTATGACCCTACATGACAAAAAATGTTGTTCTTATTTGATAATGCTACACATTTTAATAATTTATGTGATTAAGTGGCAATGTAACACGTTTTTAATAAATTAGATCCTAAGTGAAGGTGTTAAACATTCTAAAAAGTATGTGCTTATGTAACAATGTTACATGTTTTAATTATTATTTGTCAATGTGACAATATTACATATTCTTATGTGTGATGCGCTTATGTAAGAATGTTAATTATTTTAAAAATTAATGTTCGACAAGTTGTGTGTTTCATGTTGAGCATCATTCAAATTAGACAAAGTGGACCAGTTCAAGCATGGCATCGTCTAACTGTTGACCAATCAGAGAACATATTTGTCTACTTGTTGACTAATTAAAACAAAGAACTCTCTAAATGTGAACAAATGAAAGCATAGAGTCGTATACTTTTGACAATTGAGAAAATGGAGTCCTATAACTGTGAACCAATCAGAGCATAATGTCGTCTTGATTTGGACCAGTCAGAGCACGGATTCATCTACTTTGGGAACAATAAATGCGTAGAATTGTCTGGGTCGTCTATTTTTGGGGTCGCTCAGAACATAGAATAATCTATTTGTGGACCAACCAATCAAAGTAAAGAGTCGTCTATTTGAGAACAAATAAACAAATAGAGTAGTTTTTTGTGGACCAATCAGAGCATTGAGTCGTATACTTGTGAACCAATCAAAGTAAAGATTCGTCTATTTTTGGACCAATCAAAAAATAAAGTCGTCTACTTGTGGACCAATCAGAGCAAAGTGTCGCGTAATTTTTGACGACTTTTTTGTATGTTACTAAATTCATTTTGAATGGCATAAAGAAAATATCATAAAATAACATTTTAAAAATCTCTGGTATATTGGATTAATAAAATCTTGAAGTTGACGATAGCACATAAAACATATGTGTAGGAACTAAATTTTAACAGAAATATTTCATTGAACTCTGTACTATCATTGCATTTTGATTTGTCCACATATTACTGAGAAAAGGAAAGTGTTAGGGAGCACGGCTATCACTTAAGTGTTTCTTCTTGCATTGTTATTTGTTTACGATAACAATCAACGATGAGAAACTCCTGACCTTTAAAATGTTCTTATTTTATGTGCACGACATTCTCTTTTAGTCAATTGTTTCAAAACCCTTGGAACTCCTGATTTCCTTTTACATCTTTCTAGACTTTTAAGTTCAAAATAAAAACTATAATATTAATAATATCCTCCAAAATTTAAGATTTGTTACAATGATACGACTTGTCTCTTGTTGATTTTGTTCATTAACTTTCTTAAAGGCAATGTTATGTCTGAAAACTTTGGTACGAATGTGCGGTAGAATTACATTGACCTAAAATGGATGTGATATCTTTTTGTTTATGTGGGGTTTTTACTGTTCAATTATGTGATCATGGTAAAAAAGTGTTTCCTTTTTTTCAAGGGGCAAATGAAATAAAATTCCAAATATCTGCGCTAAATAAGATTACATTTTTTAATTATCACAAGCGCGTTGTTGCGAAATATTTTTTGTTTCTTTTTCTGATAAAGTTGTTTAAAAAAATTTGCTGTTTAAAAGCATGTGTGTCATTAGAATATTAATACAGTTAAGGGGCGTGAAAAAAAGTTCGGTTGCAAGCCTTTGAAATGTGGGGATGGGGGAAGCACCAATTGGAATTCGTTTAAAGTCAGTTACTTGTACAGACGTTTTATAAAAAAAAAATAATAATAGAAGTGACCACTCCATTTAAAGTTATTCAACCTTAGATACGTGGATCAAAAATTCATGTATAAAATCGCTGGGACCACGCACTGCAGTTGGCGTTTATAATATTTTAATGTCCACGTTTTTAAACTAAATTTAATGATTTCTGCAAAGTTCTTCAATAACAACAATCATTGCATAAAAGTTGGTCATCTAGAAGTTCTTTTGTGATGATTTGGTGCATACCATGGCTTAAACAGTGAATGAGAGAGAGCTTCACAGTTCGCAATGAGAGCGGGATGGACAAGATTCCCTGTGGAGTTATAATTGCCGTATATTTAATACGTCATGTTAGATGCGCATCATTCGAAAAAATAAAATAGTGCTTGTACAAATGTAATTTCAAAACACATCAAACTTGACATAAAAACACATCAGACATGACATCAAAGCACACCATACATGACATAAAAAAATCAAATATGACATCTAAACACATCAAAACATGACATCAAAAATATGAAACATGACATTAAAACACATCAAACATGACATCAAAACACATCAAACACGACATCAAAACTCATCAAACATGACATCAAAACTAACCAAACATGACATCAAAACACATCAAACATGACATCAAAACACATCAAATATGAAATTAAAACACATTAAACTTGACATGAAAAAACATAAACATGGAATCAAAATATCGAAAGTGGTATAAAAACACATCAGGCAGGACATCAAAACTCATCAAACAAGATAAAAAAACATCAAACTTGAAATCAAAACACATCAAACATGTAATTAAAAAAATCAAACATGACATCAAAACACATCAAACATAAATTCAACACACATCAAACTTTAAATCAAAACACATCAAACATGTAATTAAAAAAATCAAACATGACAACAAAACACATCAAACTTGAAATTAAAATACATCAAAAATGACATCAAAACACATCAAAAATGACATCAAAACACATAAATAATGACATAAAAAACATAAACATGGAATCAAAATATCGAAAGTGGTGGCATCAAAAAACATCAAACATGACAACAAAAAGAATCAAACATCACATAAAAATGCATTACACATGACATCAAAACAAATCAAACATGCCATCAAAACATATCAAACTTGAAATAAAATAATAAATGACAACAAAACACATCAGACATGACATCAGAACACAACAAACATGAATTTAAAACACACCAAACATGAAATCAAAATACATCAATCTTAAAATCAAAACAAATCAAATATGACATCAAAACACATCAAACTTGAAATAAAAACACATCAAAAATGACATCAAAACACATAAAAAATGAGGTAAAAGATAGGATCTAAATATCGAATGTGGAATCAAAACACATCAAACATGACATCAAAACTAACCAAACATGACATCAAAACACATCGAAACATGACATCAAAAATATGAAACATGACATTAAAACACATCAAACATGACATCAAAACACATCAAAAACGACATCAAAACTCATCAAACATGACATCAAAACTCATCAAACATGACATCAAAACACATCAAATATGAAATTAAAACACATTAAACTTGACATGAAAAAACATAAACATTGAATAAAAAAATATCGAAAGTGGCATAAAAACACATCAGGCAGGACATCAAAACTCATCAAACAAGATAAAAAAACATCAAACTTGAAATCAAAACACATCAAACATGTAATTAAAAAAATCAAACATGACATCAAAACACATCAAACATAAATTCAACACACATCAAACTTTAAATCAAAACACATCAAACATGTAATTAAAAAAATCAAACATGACAACAAAACACATCAAACTTGAAATTAAAATACATCAAAAATGACATCAAAACACATCAAAAATGACATCAAAACACATAAATAATGACATAAAAAACATAAACATGGAATCAAAATATCGAAAGTGGTGGCATCAAAAAACATCAAACATGACAACAAAAAGAATCAAACATCACATAAAAATGCATTACACATGACATCAAAACAAATCAAACATGTCATCAAAACATATCAAACTTGAAATAAAATAATAAATGACATCAAAACACATCAGACATGACATCAGAACACAACAAACATGAATTTAAAACACACCAAACATGAAATCAAAATACATCAATCTTAAAATCAAAACAAATCAAATATGACACCAAAACACATCAAACTTGAAATAAAAACACATCACAAATGACATCAAAACACATAAAAAATGAGGTAAAAGATTGGATCTAAATATCGAATGTGGAATCAAAACACATCAAACATGACATCAAAACAAACCAAACATGACATCAAAACACATCAGACATGACATCAAAAACATAAAAATGACATCAAAACACATCAAACTTGACATCAAAACATATCAAACATGTCATCAAAAACATCAAACTTGAAATAAAAACATCAAACATGACATCAAAATCAATTCAAACATGACATCAAAACACATCCAACTTAAATCAAAGCACATTAAACATGACATCCAAACTCATCAAACATGAAATCAAAACACATCAAACATGATTTCAAAACTTATCAAACGTGACATCAAAACACATCAAACATGACATCAAAACATATTAAACATGACATCAAAACACATCAAACATGACATAAAAAACAAACTATAAATCAAAATATTGAAAGTGGCATCAAAACAACTTCATGTCTTATCAAACAACGTCATCTCTTATCTAATAACGTCATGTCTTATCTAACAACGTCATGTCTTATCTAACAACGTCATGTGTTATCTAAATTTGTAATTTCTTATCTAACAATGTCATCTCTTATCCTACAACGTCATCTCTTATCCAATAACGTCATGTCTTAATCAACAACGTCATGTCTTATCTAACAAGGTCATGTGTTATCTAACAACGTCATGTCTTATCCAACAAAGTTATGTCTTATCTAAAAAGTCATGTCTTATCTAACAAGTCATGTCTTATCTAACAACGTCATCTGTTATCCAACAACGTCATGTCTTATCCAACAACGTCATCTCTTATCCAACAACTTTATGTCTTATCCAACAACGTCATGTCTTATCCAATAATTTCTTGTCTTATCTAACAACGTCATGTCTTATCTAACAACGTCATGTCTTATCTAACATTGTCATGTCTTATCTAACAAAGTCATCTATTATCCAACAACGTCCTCTCTTATCCAACAACGTCATGTCTTATCCAAAAACCTTATCTCTTATCCAACAACGTCATGACTTATCTAACAATGTCATCTCTTATCCAACAACGTCATGTCTTAAATAACAACGTCATGTCTTATCTAACAACGTCATCTCTTATCCAGCAACGTCATCTCTTATCCAATAACAACATCCCTTATCCAACAATGTCATGTCTTATCTAATAAGTCATGTCTTATCAAACAACGTCATCTCTTATCCAACTTCGTAAACTCTTATCCAACAACGTTATATCTTATCCAACAATGTCATCTCTTATCCAACAACGTCATGACTTATCTAACAATGTAATGTCTGATCTAACAACGTCATGTCTTATCTAACAATGTCATGTCTTATCCAACAATGTCAGGTCTCATCTAACAACGTCCCGTCTTATCCAACAACGTCATTTATTATCTAAGAAAGTCATCTCTTATCGAACAAAGTCATGTCTTATCAAACAAGTCATGTCTTATTTAACAACGTCATCTTTTTCCCAACAACGTCATCTCTTATCCAAATACGTCATGTCTTAACAAACAACGCCATCTCTTTTCCAACAATGTCATGTCTTAACAAACTACGTCATCTCTTATCATACAACGTCATGTCTCATCTAACAACGTCATGTCTTATCTAAAAACGTCATGTCTTACCTAACAATGTCATGTCTTATCACACAACGTCATGTCTTATCTAACAAAGTCTTGTCTTATCCAACAACGTCATGTATTATCAAACAAAGTCATCTCTTATCCAACAATGTCATGTCTTATCTAACAACGTCATGTCTTATCTAACAAGTCATGTCTTATCTAAAAACGTCATGTCTTATGTAACAACGTCATATCTTATCTAACAAGTAATGTCTTACCTAACAACGACATCTCTTATCCAGCAACGTCATATCTTATCCAACAACATCATCTCTTATCCAACAATGTCATGTCTTATCCAACAAAGTCATGTCTCATCTAAAAAGTCATGTCTTATCTAACAAGTCATGTCTTATCTAACAACGTCATCTAATATCCAACAACGTCATGTCTTATCCAAAAACGTCATCTCTTATCCAACAACTTCATGTCTTATCTAACAACGTCATTTCTTATCTAACAACGTCATGTCTTATCCAACAACGTCATGTCTTATCAAACAACGTCATGTCTTATCTAACAACGTCATGTCTTATCTAACAAAGTCATGTATTTTCTAACAACGTCATGTTTTATACAACAATGTCATGTTTTATACAACAATGTCATGGTTACTACAACAATGTCATGTTCTATACACCAATGTCATGTTTTATACAACAATGTCATGTTTTATACAACAATGTCATGTTTTATACAACAATGTCATGTTTTATACAACAATGTCATGTTTTATACACCAATATCATGTTTTATACAACAATGTCATGTTTTATACAACAATGTCATGTTTTATACACCAATGTCATGTTTTATACACCAATGTCATGTTTTATACACCAATATCATGTTTTATACAACAATGTCATTTTTATACACCAATGTCATGTTTTATATACCAATGTCATGTTTTATACACCAATGTCATGTTTTATACACCAATGTCATGTTTTATACACCAATGTCATGTTTTATACACCAATGTCATGTTTTATACACCAATGTCACGTTTTATACACCAATGTCATGTTTTATACAACAATGTCATGTTTTAAACACCAATGTCATGTTTTATACAACAATGTCATGTTTTATACATCAATGTCATGTTTTATACAACAATGTCATGTTTTATACAACAATGTCATGTTTTATACACCAATGTCATGTTTTATACAACAATTTCGTTCACCTCTTAAAAGACAACGTCATCTCTTATGCATGCAATCAACACCAGCCGCATATCATAACACATACGTCTTTTCATCATAAGACACACGCACTGTACACGTTTCCCAATCAGTGCTATCGTCCCACCCACCCCAACATCTGTCACGCTACCGCCGTCCCTGAACTATATTAATATTCTAATGTTTCACCTGCATTATCAACCCCGATTTATGACACCAACTATTTCCCTAGAACAAAAGAACATATCACGCACAGGCAACGCCAGCGGTGTTTTTAAGAATCTCATTTAGCGCACTTGTGTGGAATATCATCTGATGAAATCAGCGCCATCTGATAGGGTTACTGACATTGCTGTATAGAGATTTATGAATGGTGATGGTAATCTGATGATTTGTATCCCACAAACAAGTCATGTTTGTTCAGTTTTTGATTCTTGGAGTCGAGAACATGGCGAGGATTGATTTTTTTTTTTTTTTTAAATAAAATAAATAAATAACCTTTCTGCGAAATGTCAGTTGATTCAAAACTCCCAGAGATCAACTTTCCACAACTCCGTGGTCTCGATCTTAAGTTCTTTTTTCACATTGACAGGAGCAGTCTACCGGAGTATTGACAGAAGCATCATCTTTCTTGGAGCGAAAACAGAGCAAAAAATGCCACACTTCTCCTAGAGAAACAAAAGTAATTGTGTTTTAACTCTTAAAAATAAAGTAATAGATAATTAATTAGTTTAATTGACCTGTTAAATTTAAATAAAATAGGTAGTAACCATTGTGAGGTGCTGTGAGAATGAGACATTTTCATTTGGATGATAATTAATATGAGAAGCTGCGTTTGATACATATGTTCTAAGCTCTATGTATATGCCTGACATTACAGTTGTAAAATTATATGCTGAACATGATGGCTGTCTGTTCAGCTGTGGTCCCGCCGGTCCTCCTGTCTGTCACTGGTCCACTGATTTATCAATGGATCTACATCTCTATATATTTATTTTCTAAATCCTTTCTGCTGCCTTTGTGATTCATCTTCTACTTGTTCCGGTCAGTTTCTCCTGTCATAATTAATTCAATCTTGATGTAACTTAACTGTGACTGAGTCCAATATTTTTTATTTGTTTAGTTCATCCAGCTGCACTTATAAACCAACTTTTGGTTTGAACATTTTGTTTATTAACTGCTCTCTTTTCTGTGCGACTCTATTTCATTTTTAAAAACTAAAAATTTAAATGTTAGTGGGCAATAGAAGTTCAAGGAAACAATTGGAAAGCCCTTAATTCATTGATCCATAAAAGTTTTTAAAATTTTTTTTTAATCTTAGACAAATTTTGTGTTAAAAAAAAGAAAGATTATAGTGCAATCACCAGTTAAAAGAAAAGTATATCCAAAAGTCAAACAATGAAGTTAAAAATAAAGTTTATCAAATTCTGTGTTGAAATGAATGTATGTTTAACAATTTATGTGTTTGTTTCTTCAAGTTACTGATTTATTCACTCAAATTTATTCGATGGATTTCATTGAATTTAACTTTTTGAAATATTCTAATTTTCTATTAAATGTTTTATTTTACTTCCAGCTTCATTGACATCGATTTTAATGTATTGACCAGCTTCAAAAGAGTACAGCAATAACAATTGCTTGCAACTAAACCCTATCAGCTATAGTTATCAAGATATATGTCGTGGGCCCTCAAAATATGTAAGAAGAAGAACCGATGATTTCTAAGTAGAAAAGGGTGTCATGGACAACGATAAATAAATACTGACTGGATCAAACGTTAAACATTGTCTGTTATACAATGGGGAGTCATTTTATGATCCTTTTATTACAAAAAATGATCTCTTACAGTACAACAGACAGCGTGCTTGAAATAATAGACGTGTCCTGTAATGACAGTTATGCACTCAACATAAACTGTTCTTGTCTTGAAACAGTCAACAACAAACACAATTTTAAGCAAAACGGCAACATAACATCCGAGTTGACTGTTTCTGACATAATGAAAAAAGACAATCAACCCAATCCTACATTGAATGTTAAGATGGACAAAGACCCTAAGGCTACATTGAATGTTAGCAAAGGCAAAGAACCCAATGCTACATTGAATGTTAACAACGGCAAAGACCCCAATGCTACATTGAATGTTAACAAGGGCAAAGACCCAAATGCTACATTGAATGTTAACAACGGCAAAGAACCCCATGCTACATTGAAAGTTAACAAGGGCAAAGACCCCAATGCTACATTGAATGTAAACAATGGCAAAGACCCCAATGCAACATTGAATGTTAACAAGGGCAAAGACCCCAATGCTACATTGAATGTTAACAAGGGCAAAGACCCCAATGCTACATTGAATGTTAACAACGGCAAAGAACCCCATGCTACATTGAAAGTTAACAAGGGCAAAGACCCCAATGCTACATTGAATGTTAACAATGGCAAAGACCCCAATGCAACATTGAATGTTAACAAGGGCAAAGACCCCAATGCTACATTGAATGTTAACAACGGCAAAGACCCCAATGCTGCATTGAATGTTAACAATGGCAAAGACCCCAATGCAACATTGAATGTTAACAAGGGCAAAGACCCCAATGCTGCATTGAATGTTAACAAGGGCAAAGGCCCCAATGCTACATTGAAAGTTAACAAGGACAAAGACCACAATGCTACATTAAATGTTAACAACGGCAACCTAACATCCGAGTTAACGGTCTCTGACATAATGAAAAACGACAATCAACGCAATGCCACATTGAATGTTAACAAGGGCAAAGACCCCCAATGCTACATTGAATGTTAACAAGGGCAAAGACCCTAAGGCTACATTGAATGTTAACAAGGACGAAGAACCCAATGCTACATTGAATGTAAACAAGGGCAAAGACCCCAAAGCTACAATGAATGTTAACAAGGGCAAAGAGCCCAATGCTAAATTGAATGTTAACAAGAGCAAAGAACTTAATACTACATTTAATGTAAACAAGGGCAAGGAACCCAAGGGTAAGAAGCCCGATTCTGCTGCGAATGTTAACAAGGGGGGTCATCCCAAAGCCACATTGATTTTTAACAAGCACAATCAACAAAATTCTACATTAACGATCAACACAACAGCGCAGAATCAACAATTCAACACCGTAACACAAAATATCAACCTAGTTCAAGGAAATGAAACTAAATTTCAGATTGTTTTAATCAACAACTCGAGTATCAATGAAGTTACATCTAATGTGCCCGCTGGCCATTTTCTTCATGTGACTACTAATGCAATTGATTTGATATCTATGGATTTGAAACGGGTGGCATCGGAGGGTGGAAAATTATCAATTGACATCAATCCAGAAGATGTTGAGATGCAGTGTTTTGGGTGTAATGGGGAATTCATACTAGAGTATAGTGAACACAACACAGAGATCAAGTGCGTGGAGTGTTTCAAGACAATGTTTAGTTTTACACCTAATGTGTTCAAATTAGTCCAGGTCTCTGACAGCTCCTTGATTGCGTGGACCACTTCACAGTGTGTAGAGCATTCACATCAATGTCATATCTGTAATGAATACAACTGGTTTGAGATCCGCCCAGACGAAATCTGTAGGAGATTGTACATCTATAACATCGCGATGTCCATTGTCGACATCTCTGGTGACTTTATAGACCTGAACAAAATGTCTTATTTTATCATTTGTTACCTAAAACATAATTTAGGGTTTGATGTATTGGAAGAATGGTGGCCACCCTTGGTTGTGTTTGATGGACGTCTAGAGACCCATCTTTTTGTGGCCAGATTTCTGGTCTATGACGTTCATCGTGCCTCTATCAAAGATGCTGTCAATCAAATTCGTCAGCTGTCTTTGATGACCTATATGTTAAGATATCATTTTAAAAATCTTTTGAATCAGACCGATCACTCTATCGGTATGCACTATGCGCGCGTGGACTCAATTGACTTGGGAGGTCACATGAGAAAAATATTGGAGCATTACAATTTAACAGAAGTGACCAATAGAAGCACCTGTATTTGTAAGGCCGTTTATGGAGCAGTTTTACACTCAGGAATGTTGGATGACATCATGAACATGGTCTGTAATTTGGGATGTTTTTTTGAGTCTTTTGATGAAGTCGAAAAGAATTTAACTCAACATTTGGGATTTCCAAGTCTCCATTTTTACAACAGCTGTGATCGCCATGTCTTAATCCCATTTTTCAATTTTATTTTTATAATGAATTTATTGTTTCGTTGAAATAATATTTTATTTATTAATAAAAGAAGAAATAATAAAGTCTAATTAAGTCTACTTTCGTTAATGCGTTAAGCCGCTAAGGCATTTTAGACCTTACATGATAAAGTCCTTTTGGAAAAATTGATCTAAAGACCATAACGTAAAAAGACATAAGCTCAAAAGAGCCCAGTTGTTCAAAATCCAGTCCTTTAACAGCCTCAAGCGATAATAGCCATAAATTATGATAGGAACACACTAGGATAGACACAAAATATAATAGACTCCTACTATGGTAGCCACAAACTATGACAGTCCCTAACTATGATAGACACTAATTATGATAGCTACAAACTATGATAGAGATAAACTATATTATAAAGTCAGTGATTATGATAGTCAGACAAAAGATGATAGCATCAAACTATGACATCCATAAACGATGAGACACAAACTATGATCTTTATAACCATGTCAATACGTAAGACTGGATTCAAAGAGAAGCTAAATCAAAGCGATGGTCTACTTGTTAAAGAAGTGGGAATTATAGTTTCAAACATTGTTGTTCTTGCGTCAACATCGACTGGGACCATTCAGTCATCTGGTTAGGGTGGGTGTGGGTTACGGTGAGTTCATAGTAGACTGGCTAGTTTCGTCCGAGCTTTTTGACCGAAGAATTGAGCGGATGATTTTGTTTAAAGTGTGGAAGAGTTGCGCAGCGTCTACCTCCCTATCTCGTCTCATCTTACTCTACACACACCACACTGCGTTGCTGTAATCGCATTCCCCTCCGTTGAACCTAAATAGTCTCCTCCGCAGGTTCCTTCAACGTCCAGTCTTCGCTTGCAGTATGTGGGCAGACCTAAACCACTGAGGGTTGAGGCACATTACCAACCCTCAACTGGTTTACCCGGCTAGTGGAAGCCGAGCTCCGGGTATGGCCGCTGTTGCATTCTAACAGCTACGAGGCGCCACGGGTGAAAGTTAAGTGACAGGAGAGAACCAAAAGGGGACGAACAGCTTCCAGGAGCACAACGTGTTCGCCCATCAGGTGTATTGCCTCAATAAAAATGTGTACTTGAATATATTGAACTTCCACCTGCGACAAAATGGCGGTAAAATAAAAAAAAAGGAAATCTTAATTTAACACCAAAAAAACTAAATGTACGGTGGCACTCACACTAGCTACACCCCTATGCAGTAGAACTTTTGGCACCCAAAGTGACGATCAGAACTGGATTTATTTTATTTTTTGATCGGGACGTAGGGCAGAAATAAAAGAAGGCAATGGCTTTTCCTAACCAAATTTTTAAAAAATATTTTGATTATCTCAAAATCAAGAGATGCATTATGGAGTATACCATAATTCATTGTTTTCTTTAGGTTTGTTAAAGAAGGGAATAATCTTTTTAAGCGTCTAGAGATGCGTTATGGCACCCAGTGCAACACATGGGCTGGATTTAATTTGGCTGTGGCGCGACTCAAGATAACCCACTGCCAGATGACGTACATAGGGGAGATTGGACGCCGATTCTCTGACAGGTGTACCGAACAACTAAGCAAAATTACACGAGATAAACAGTGTCCTTAATCCAAACAATTCAATAGTAACGAACACCAGGGAAAGACATACTTTTAAATAAGTGCGATCGTGGGTAGCACGAACACAACCAGGCGATTGAATTTGGAACACAAACTTATCCTGACTTATGGCACATTGACGCCACATGGTATGAATGTCATGTCTGAAATTCACAGTTTGAACCTAGCTCCGCCCTTCCACGCCCCGACCTATCGCAGTAAACTGCCTTCTACTCTTTTATTTTGCTTGTCCCTATTTAATATCTCACTCACTTAATTTCTGTCACATTTCTTTTGCTGCCCACGGATACTACTTGTAAGCTAAGTGCTATTATTTTTACACCATACTTTCGGTTGTTTTAATTGCTGACGAAGGCTTTCTTCCGACACGTTCCTTGTTTCGTTGCGTTCCTTTTTCAGGTATAACCCTACTTTATTTTACTCATTTTATATTGTGCTAAAGTGATTGCAGTCTCTCTCCTTATTACCCTTACGCAAAGACAGTATCGGACCGCCCTGGTGTCTTGGAGTTGTCGGCCTCCAGTGGAGAACCTAGTCGTGCAGATTCAAGTGGGTGCTGTCCGGACAAAGAGACATCCCCTCACATGGCGCTCCGGGGTCCGATACCTGGTTGAGGAGGAGTATTTTGGGAGGCCAATTCATGTTAAAACTTAAATAAGGGTAACACTGAAATAATGGTAAAACTGAAATGATGCTAAAAATTGAATCATGAAAATAGAAATCATACTAAATTGTAATAATGCTAACACGAAACTGTGGTAAATATAAAATCATGAAGAACTTAAATTTTGCTAAAAGTGAGGCAATGTAAATACTGAAATCATGTTAAACTGAAATCATGATCAAACTGAAATAATTTCAATTCCTTTTTTATCTATTATGTCATTATTACTTCCCCCACCCAAAAAATTGCCACTTATCAAAAGTGAGGTAATTTCCCTATTTCGCCAAACACTGAAGCTAAAGGAAGATTGGGAGAAATCGGCACTTAATACAAATTAAATCTCGTTTAATAGAGGTCGCTGTAAACTGAAATCATAGTAAAATTGAAATCATTTTAAAACTGAAATCATGGTAATACTGAAATCATGCTAAAACTAAAATCATGTAATAGGTAATATCATAATAAAACTAAAATCATAGTTGAATTGAAATCCTGCTTAAACTGAAATCAGAAAAAACTGAAATCATCCTAAAGTTGAAATTGAGCTAAAACTGAAATGATGGTAACACTGAAATAATGGTACAACTGAATTTATGGTAATACTAAAGTCATGCAAAATTAAAATCATGCTGAAACTGAAATTATGGTAAAAATAAAATATAAAAAAACGGAAAATATACTAAAACTGAAACAATGTGAATACTGAAATCATTATGAAACTAAAATAATACAAAAACTGAAATCATGCTAAAAGTTAAATCATGATAAAATGGAAATCACGCTTAAACTCAAATCATGCTTAAACTGAAATCATGGTAAATATAAAATCATGCATACATTGAAATCATGCTAAAACTGAAACAATAAAAAAACTGAAATCATGATAAAACTGTTATCATGCTAAAACTGAAATCATGGTAAAAATGGAATCATTAAAAACTTAAATAATGCTAACATTTAAAAAAATGCTAAAAACAGAAATCATTCTAAAACTTGAAATAAACTGAAATCATGCTAACACAGAATTATAATAAATTTAAAATCATGCTAAAACAAAAAACCTGCTAAAACAGAAACAATTGTAAACCTTAATTCATGGTAAAATTGAAATCATGCTTAAATTGAAATAATAAAAAATTGAAATAATACCAAAACTTGCATCATGCTAAAACTTAATAAAAGGTTAAAACTGAAATCATGCTAAAACTTTAACAATAAAAAAAGTAATACCATGGGAAAACTGAAACAATGCTAAAAAAAACCCTGAAATAATTCTAAAACTGAAATCATGGAAAACTGAAATCATTATAAACCTGAAATCATGCTAAAAGAGAAAAAATGGTAAAACTGAAATTATACTAAAAGTAAATCGAGATAAAGCTGAAATAATGGTGAAATTTAATTCATGGTGAAACTGAAATCATGCTTCAACTGAAATCATGACAAAGTAACATCATGCTAAAAATGGAATCATGCTAACCCTGAAATAATCGTAAAATTAAACTCGTGAAAAAAACTAAATTAAAAACTGAAATCATGCTTAAACTTAAACAATTCTTAAACTGATATCATATAAGAACTGAAATCATGCTTAAACTGAAACAATGCTTCACCTAACATCATTCTAAAACTAAAATCATGCCAAAGATGGAATCATGCTAAAGCTTAAATAAAGATAAAATTTAAATCATGATTAAACTGAAATCATGAAAAAACTGAAATCATGATAAAGCTAAACACATGCTAAAACTTAAATAATGGTAAATGGGAAATCATGCTAAAAGTGTAACCATGCAAAAATTGAAATTTAGTGCAATAAAATTATGAAAACTGAAATTAAGCTAAATCTAAAACAATGCTTAAGCTGAAATAATTCTTTAACATAAATCATGCAATAAATTAAATCATGGTAAAAATTACTTCCTAATAAAACTGAAAAAAAGCTCGAATTGTATTCATGAAAAACTGAGATCATACTAAGACTAATATCATGTTAAAAATGAAATCATGCTAAAACGGAAATGATTGTAAAATTAAAATCATGCTAAAACTGAAATCATATTAAAACTCAACTCATGTTTAAACTGTAATCCTGCTGAAACTAAAATATGCTTAAACTGAATACACGAAAAACTAAAATCTTGCTAAAACTTAAGTCATGAACAAATAAAGTTAAGTTTACAAATAAAATCATGGTAAAACTGACTTCATTGTAAAACTGAAATCATGATAAAACTAAAATGAAGCTAAATTTGAGATAATGAAAAACTAAAATCATTCTAAAACTGACATCATGGAAAAACTGAAATAATGATCAAGCTGAGCACGTGTTAAACTGACATCATGGTAAAAATAATTGACTTCATTGTAAAACTGAAATCATGCAATAGCACTTAGTAATTTACGCAAAGGACCTATCATTATTATCTGGTCATTTATTCTAGTAAGAAAGAAAGAACCATGATAAGCATCTGTCTAACACAAAGAGTTGCACAAAATTCGCAACAAGTGCATAACTGTTTCCACAGCTTTACAGTTTTATTTAGCTTCCCACGAATCACGTGTTAGTTTTCTAGTTTTTTATTTTTTAAGTTAAATATAATCCATGAAAATATGTCAAACAGATGTGCTGCATCTATAACTTCAATTTCTCAATAATGGGTGGAACACATACAAAATGAGATTATAACTCTTTTTTTATAACAGTCGGACTCGGTTCCTTCATTTTTTTCGTTTGTTCCGTGTATGTACCGGGTGGCGCTCAACTTCCGGGTGTCCGTGTATGTACCGGTGGCGCTAAACTTCCGGGTGTCCGTGTATGTACCGGGTGACACTAAACTTCCGGGTATCCGGGTATGTAGTGGGTGGCGCTAAACTTCCAGGTTTCCGTGTGTATACCGTGTGGTGCTAAACTTCTTGATGTCTGTGTATGTAGCGTGTGGCGCTAAATAAACTTCCGGATGTCTGTATTTGTAGCGTGTGGCGCTAAACTTCCGGATGTATGTGTATGTACCGGGGTGAGCTAAACTGAGCCCAAACTAATCCTGGGGCCCCTCAACACTTAACTGGGTTCCCTAAATCTATTAATGGAGCCCTCAACCCATGACAAGGGTACCTAAACCAATTACTGGAGCATCTAAACCATTATTTGAGTCCCTCAATCTGTTAATGGGCCCCTAAACGAATTAACGGGAACCCTCAACTCATTACTGGGGCCACTTAACCTATTGACACAATTTAAAGTAAATCATGAACTATTCTTTTCAACGTCTAACCAGGGGTCCAATTCAACTGATTTACACTTTTAGGAGTTACATTGAATGTAGATTTTAGATAGGACACTCTCTTAATAGATTTACAACTAACATAAGTTATCATGGATGTAAAGCTTTTAGATAGGACACTGTCTTAACAGATTTACAACTTGTAACGCACCATACATATCTATATCTATATGTGTTGATTTTTTTATGATGACGTTACTTGCAATGATTGAAGTGTATTGCTTATCCTCAATCACAGTCGTCCATCAATATTGTCAATAGTAAAACATGACTAACATTGCATCACTATATATTTATTATTTAAATACGGCACATCACAGGAAAAATATCACAAAAAATATAGGTATCACATTTATAACTTCTTCGGTACACTTCACAAATCAATATTAAGATATTGATCAATAACTAGGATGAATATGGCCAGCGCCAAATATATATCAATCCCTGCAGAACAACACTGATCGTTACTATATATATGTTCCATCATTCCCGTCACTTACTGTTATTTCTATTCTACAAAGCAAAACATTCCTTTACGAAACAAAATTGATATCTGAATATTAGATCTGTGACACAACTAATATAAGTTATCTTGAATGTAAAGCTTTTAGAAAGGCCGATATTTATACAGATTTACAACTAATATACATTAACTCGCATGTAAAGATTTAACATAGGAGACTCCTTTAACAATAACATTGGCGTAGGCATTGTCCCCTCATTAGAGACCGGGCGCCTAAACCGTTTAACAGTTTCAAAATTTTATCTTTGTTATATTTATCTAAAGGGTTGTGTTAGGGCCCCCTCCATCAATAATTTATATATCATAAGGGCTGGAGTATTACGTTAGACCAGTGGTCGGCAAATCCCGGCTCTCGAGCCGCATGTCACTCTTTAGCGACCTGAGTGCGGCTCTGCCAGTCGGCCAGAAATCGGTTTTGACTCCGAAAACATGGATCTTGACTGCTTCTTAGATAGAAATATGGCTCTAAAATTTGTTTAATTGTGTTGCTGCTACTTTTTGTCTCTTTTCACTCATGCGTTTGCCGACCACTGTGTTAGACTGAAGTCACTGTAATCAAGTGCTGAGCCGGGTATTCCCCTAGTATCCTAGATTTGTGTTGCGTATCAGATTTTAAATATAATTCTTTTTCTTTTTTTTTTCAATCTGCTGTGTCATATTGACAAGTTTTCTTTTTGTGATAATGAATTTTACATTTTTTTTTTAAATTCTAAATATCCACTGACCGGCCGTCTAAAATATTTTTTGTTGCGTTTCAGATTTTAAATATAATTCTTTTTTTTTTTTTTCAATCTGCTGTGTCATATTGACAAGTTTTCTTTTTGTGATAATGAATTTTACATTTTTTTTTTAAATTCTAAATATCCACTGACCGGCCGTCTAAAATATGGAGTCCGAGAATCTTTAATTCTTTCAAACATCCATAAGACAACAGACTACAGGAGGAGCTGGTGTTCAATTGTATTTGTTTCATTTGGTTTTTGCATCTAACTGCCACAATGTATGCGATGTGTAGTTATTATATTATATTTGTTCTCATATTTTTGCTTGCATTAGGTGATCAAAAAAACATAGCTTTAGATGGAGCTTTACAAAAAGGTTATATTCCAGTTGGAGAGATAAATATTTCCAATTTTTTTAACTTCACTGCAAACCCTGTGTCATTTGATTTGACCAATCTTGGTGATGTTCCAGAGGCGGCGTCTTGCAGAGGCAAATGTGGACAAAATCCAACTTTCCCATGCACGTGTGACCAACAATGTATTGTTTACAGAACTTGTTGTGAAGATTTCCCACTGGTTTGTACATCGACTCTAGTAGAGGCTTCTCATAAATTTGGACTTTTGACCAATTTAGATATCGAATGCTCTAGAAGGACTAGAGATACACTTCTAATCTCTAGTTGTAGAAATCAAATTGACTTTAATAAAACGTACAGAATAACTGAAGATGATTTACTAGAAAATTATTATGGTGATATAAAATACGTGTCCCTGCTTGACCCTTACATCCGGTCATTGGTGTTTGTACCTGTCACAGATGTCAGCACAGGACTGGTGTATAAAAATATGGAGCTATTTAATTGTAATGCGGATAATAAATCAGTACCAATAAAATGGAACTTGTCCATTTCCGACACATATAAGACATATTTTAATAATAATAAGTTGAAAGCAATGGTGAACTTAGATGACATTATCTTTACCGAACCCAAGTTTCTAAAGAGATCCATGACGCATTACCCATTTCTTCGTCACAATTATTTGTCTGATTGTATTCTGAATGAAACATTGCGTGAATTCATCAGACAAAAAGAGAGAATATTTACATTTGCGTCTTACGTCAAGTGTTCAGACTACATATTTTTAAACAGATATCACGCAATGTTTGATTTAGTCGATGAGAACAATACCCAGTGTCGACCATACAGTGAAGCAGATGGACCAGATGGATTTAAAATTTATAATACTTTTGGTATTTCTGTACAATTCTATCCTGAGAATATAATCTTGGAGAGCAGCATTGCTTCTCGTGCTTGGGATGTAATAACGTGTGGACTTGACATTGGAAGTAACTCTTACAACTGCAAGATGAAATGTAATTTTAGAGCTGGGTATATCAACCGAGACGACTCCTGTAAAATGCTATATTATTATTACATCGCTTTTCCCAGCGGTCCCTTTTTGGAAGAGTTACAAACAATCACATCCATTCCTAATGTAGTTCACTGTGTGCTCAAACATCATTTCAAACTTGACCTTCTTGATGAGTGGTTGCCTCCAGAAGATATCTACCAAAAAAAAAGGAAAAAAAATAACCTTGTACACCCTGACATTTCTTGCCTACATCGACCTGGATTTTACGTTTAATTACGAAGACGATTTAAATTTTTTTGCAAATGTTACGTCATACATTGATTGAATACAAAGCAAGAAAAGCTACGACACCAAAGCGATCGAAGAATAACGTGATGTTAAGTAATAAATTAATGAAAACTAGTCATTTTTCAAATGTTTTAATTAATACAATGAAGGACAGCTTTAGTAATGCTGTGATGCCAGTCTGTATCTTTGAGAGCCATACAACAAGGAATTATTATATTTCGTTTATTTGCCTTAGTTCCCACATTTCATCTGATAACTTGGCCCAGGTAAATGACACGACGCAATGTTTTCATGATAATGACGAACCGATTAGTATGTCAGTACTTGAAAAGAAATTTAATGCTTATTTGATAATGTCACACATTTTAATAATGTATGTGCTTATGTGACAATGTAACACTTTTTAAAAAATAGCTCCTGTGTGACAATGCTAAACATTCTAATACGTTATGTGCTCATGTAACAATGTTACACATTCAAATAAGTTATGTTTTGTAAGAATGTTACGCAATCTAAGATATGTAGAGCTTATGTAAGAATGTAAAACATTCTAAAATTTGTGCATATGTAACAATGTTAAACGTTTTAATAAATATTTGCCTATGTGACAATATGATACATTCTTATTTGTGATTTGCTTGTGTAAGAATGGTACACATGTCCAACAAGTTGTGTATTGAGCATCAATAAAATTACATAAAGTGGACCAGTTCGAGCATTGCATGTTCTACTTGTGGACAAATTAGAGCACAGGTTTGTCTACTTTTTGACTAATTAAAGAAAATTAAGGTAACCTGCAACAACGACTTACGACCTGTTGCACTTACCTCTATTGTCATGAAATGTTTTGAGAAAATAATTCTGAAAGACATTTTGAATGAAGTACAGCAAAAATTTGACCCCACCAATTTGCTTACAAACCTACAAGAAGTACGGAGGACGCAGTCTTGCCATTGTTGGAGAGACTTTACCATCACCAAGGCAGTCCTGAAACATATGCCAGAGTGCTTTTCTTAGACTTTTCATCAGCATTTAACACTATCCAACTACACCTTATGATAATGAAACTTTCCTCGTTAGGTGTCAACTTAAATATTCAGGCTTGGATATTGAACTTTTTAACAAATCGACCACAATATATCAAAGTAAATAACCAATTATCTCTAACCAGAGAAATAAGCACCGGGGCACCACAAGGCTGCGTTCTCTCTCATGTACTGTACACCATATATACCAATGATAGTCAAAGCTCAAACGACACCGTTCCAATCTTAAAATTTGATAATGATACCACCATTGTTGGCTTAATATCTGAAGGAGAAGGCTTATATTGCAACTTAGTTACAAGCTTTATCAACTGGTGCGATGAAAATTTTCTCCAGTTGAATGTCTCAAAAACAAAAGAAATGGTTGTTGATTTCAGGAGGGGGGTAAACACCAGATTACAGATCTCAACATAAAAAATCAAAGTGTAGAGAAAGTGGAGGCATACAAGTACTCAGGTGTCACCATTAATAATAAGCTAACATGGCATGAGCACGGCCAAATGCTGTATAAGAAATTCAACCAAAGACTGTTGTACCTCAAAAAAACTGTACAATTTCGGCGTAAACAAGCAAGTCGTTAACTTATTCTACAATGCAACAATTTGAAGCCTGCTTAATTTCAGTATTACCTGCAGGGTTAGGAATTCAACGTCTGATATTAAACACCGAATAAATCGACTAATCAAGAAAGCTAGAAACATAACACAAACTAAACATCCTTCACTTGAAGAACTATTTGAAGAGAGATGTTTTTGAAAAACTAAACACATTTTGGATGATACATTCCACCCTCCTCATCCTAGATACTTAGGATCGGGCCGTTCGGGACGAATTCTTTCCATCAGGGCGAGGACTGACCGATATAAAAATTCTTTGTTCCCCAATCTGTACGAATTTACCGGCGTGCTTCTTCTGAAGTCACACATCTGAATGAGAACTAATAAGTCCCCGATTTTGCTAAGAGAACTCACGGAATGGCTGTTTGAAATAATTTATTATAAATGTCTTGAGTTCAAATTGTTTTATCTTTGTGCTGAAAATGTATAATGCAATCAAAAAACATTTCCATTTCTTTGGATCAATAAAAAGAATTTTATCTCCTCTTATCTTATATGTTTGAGTGCGTGATGACAGTTACAAAGAATGAAACTATCAACCAAAACGAGACAAAACATTAAAAAATAAAAATATTTCAGACTCATCTTATTTTAGGCCTGGCTAAAAGCTGACATTTCTTGAATCTCTCAGGCCGAGGATAAAGCCTCAGAGGGATCGCCATGAACAAAATCAACTGAATATGGTTTATTTCTCTTGTGGTCTCGTGATCATTGCGAGAAAGATTCAGTGAGTGGATTAGTCAGTCAGTCAATGGGTCATGAAAAAAGACTAAGTGAGTAAATAATTGCGTGAATGAGAATGAGTGAGCCAGTCAGTCAGAGAGTCATTGAATGAGACTGAGTGAGTCAATGAGTGAGCCAGTATAGGAGCTGCTCATTCCTGCCCAAGACAATCAGGGACTGGAACAATCTTTCAAAAGGAACGGTTGAGGCGACAACACTAGACACATTTGTGTCTATTGCCTCCAGCCTTCAAACCCCTAGTGCATGATTTCCTCATCAACACCAGTAACAGAAACATTGCTAATCCCATCTACATGCATAGGAGCCAAAATTATCAATAAATTGATCGTGGACCCTTAAGATATAGAAGAAGAAGAATTGATTGAATGGGAGTTAGTGAGTGAGTCAGTATTTCATTCAGTCATTGAGTGAGTCTGTCAGTCAGTTAGTCACTGAGTCATCGAATAATACTGACTGAGTGATTGAGTGAGAAAGGGAGAGTGAGTGAGTAAGGAAGTGGAGTGAGTGAGAAAATGAGTAAAAGTGAGTGAATTGATGAGTGAATAATTGATTGAGTGAGTGAGGGGGAGAATTACACAGAGGTAGACCCGATTTCAGCCATCTTGAATATGATTGGGGAATGGACAATAGGAAGACCGCGCAGGGTAGGTTCTCGGATGGATAGAAGAAAGTCAATTTTAAACGGTTAAAAGTGGGTTCGAAACTACTCAAAGCTTGTTGTGTGATGATGCACAGTTATCATCTTGAAAAAATAGACGCATAAAACAACAGCACCGCCATGTTGTCAAGACAGCGAAGACAGTTAACATTTGTTGACTCCTGAAATGTCGGAATTCTTTGATTTGGGTTCGGTGACTCAAGTTCTCCCTCTGTCGCCATAAACCAACGTTCTTTCTAGATGATGAATGATATTCCTACAATATCTGTCTAAGAGAAACCTATCTTGTGAGAACAATGTAAAACTTCCTAGTCAAGTTTATAGAAATCAAATTTAGAAACAGATCTGCTCTTAAAATTTTAAATTTTTTTACTAAATCTCCTTGAAAAATAATCATGTTAAGCACTTTTCAATTTGATTAAACACATTTTCCACGCGTTCCCTGAAAGAAAAATAAATAAATTTAACAAAACATGGCACGTAAAATATTTTCCAAAGCATAATATTTCATACCAGTATTATGATATCTAGCAGTCATTACATTTTTAAAATTGGCTTGTGTTTCAGCACGTTTTAATCCAGCGATGCTTTGAAATGAAGGATCTTGTACTTTGAGTTGGGAGGTTCTGTAGACGGGGCTCTGCGTGAAAAAAAAAGGGGGGGGGGGGCTCTGTAGCCAAGGCTATGTAAATCCCCAGTAAAATATATTTCTAAAATTTCACAAATCAGGTTTTAGTTTTATGTGAAAGCTGGCATATAGAATTAAGTGACAACTGTCAAATTGAAAGTTAAGCAATCCAAATTAAATCATACTTGTGTAGAAGTCTTGACTTAAGTAATAGCCTTGACTGGTATAGGATATTTGACTTGAGTAGGAACGTTGACTTGAATAGGAGCTTTGACTTGAGTAGGAACGTTGACTTGAATAGGAGCTTTGACTTGAGTAGGAACGTTGACTTGAATAGGAGCTTTGACTTGAGTAGGAACGTTGACTTGAATAGGAGCTTTGACTTGAGTAGGAACGTTGACTTGAATAGGAGCTTTGACTTGAGTAGGAACGTTGACTTGAATAGGAGCTTTGACTTGAGTAGGAACGTTGACTTGAAAAAAGAGTCTTAAATTTAGTAAAAGCGTTTACTTGAGTAGGAGCCTTGACTATAGTAAGAGTGTTGACTTGAGTAGGAGGCTTGACTATAGTAAGAGTGTTGACTTGAGTAGGAGGCTTGACTTGAGTAGGAGTCTTGACTTGAGTAGGAGCCTTGACTTAAGTAGGAGCCTTGACTTGAGTAGACGTCTTGACTTTAGAAAGAGTCTTGACATGAGTAGGAGTCTTAACTTAAGTATAAGCCTTGACTTGAGTAGGCGTTTTGACTTTAGTAAAAGTCTTGACTTGAGTAGGAGTCTTGACTTAAGTAGGAGCCTTGACTTGAGTAGGCGTCTTGACTTTAGTAAGAGTCTTGACTTGAGAAAGAATCTTGACTTGAGTAGGAGCCTTGACTTGAGTAGATGTCTTGACTTGAGTTGGAGTCTGGACTTGATTAGGAGTCTTGACTTAAGTAGGAGTCTTGAGTAGGAGTCTTGACTTGAGTAGGAGTCTTGACTTGAGTGGGAACCCTTACTTAAATTTCAAAACGATATGATTGCTTGTCTGTCAAATAGTCTTTCAAATTTTCTGTAAACTCGCCAGTCTTCCTGTCTGTTTGTCATCGGTCCATGCATATGTAAAAAATTCTACCTTTAGATATATCATCATCAGCATCATGTCTCTTAGTTTTTTGGCCTTTGGGACGCCACAGATAACATGAAAACTATCCTCTTCCATCCCTCTCTGCTTTCTGTACTTCACACAGCATCGCATACTTTCAGTCCCATCCAGTCTTTGATGTTATCTTCCCATCTTAGTGCTCTGACTACCTCTTTTTCGCCCTCCTATCGTTGTGCCCTGCATGATTTATCTGGTGAGCCCTTGTTTTCTTGTCACGTGACCATACCATTCCAGTTTGCGCTTTTTTACAGTCAACAGGAGCTCATCATATTTCCCAATGGTGTGACGAACCCTTTCTTTTACTTGTTCGTTAGGGATATGGTCTCTATAGCAGATTCCAAGACATCTTCTAAAACATCTCTTCTCCATCACCTTTATTTTTCTTTCAATTTCTGCTGTTAAAGTTTAGTGCTCACAGGTATACAAAAAATGGATAGGATTAATGTACTCATCAGCCTGATTTTGGTGCTGGAGCTATTAATTTGTCATTCCATAATTTCTTAAGCTTTTTTAGTGCTGTTTTGGTCTAGGCAATCCTGGACGTTGATTCGGATTTGGAGCCTTCCTCCGAGACTATTGCTCCTAGGTACTTGAAGTTGCTTACTATCTCTCATGTTTCCTCTCCAAATTTAATTTGAGTGGAGATGCCGGTGGTTTTATTCGTCATCTATTTTATTTTTTCTGCACCGATTGACATGCTTAAGGACGATGGAGTCTTGTCGAGTCGCCTTGCAAGGTTGGCTCACTCTTCTTCGTTTCCAGCCAGTTCATCTATGGTATCCGCAAAACGTAGGTTGATGATTGATCTGCCAACAAGGCTGACTGTTCCTACGTGCAGATTCCAGATCATCCGACATAATTCTCTCCAAGAAGATGTTGAACAGAGTGGGGGAGAGCAAGCAGCCTTGTCGTACTGCAACTGTGTGTCATCTGTATATCCACCTGATGCCCTTGTGATTCAGATTCAATTTGTCTCTGAGAGTTTCTCTTGTCATAACTAATTCTTTCTTGACGTTAGTTCACTATGAACGAGTCACATTGTTTCTCTGTGTTTACTTCATCCAGTTGCCCTAAAAAAAATCTTTTAGTTCAACAATTGTTTCTAGGATCTAGAACTTTTCTCGTACGGATCTCTTTCATTTCGAGTCAAAGTTGTTTTTTTTTACTTTTAAATGGCGTTGGACCATTGCAGTTGAAGAAGATTTTTGAAGAACTATTGGTTAAACCTTACAAAGATTATTAAAGATCTATTATTGAAGATCTATTTTCCAATGGCATTAAACTGAAAGATCTTTTTTTGTCGATTAAAAAATTTGTATTGTCTCAATCTTAAAAAAAAGTATTTATTTTCCCATTTTTAACATAAAATAGAGAGTGTAATAACATCGCCAGGTATAAAAATATGTTTCTTTAAAAATTTAGTTGAAATGAATGTATGTTTATCAATTTGTGTGTTTATTTCGCCAAGTTACTGATTTATTCATTCAAATTATACGACGGATTTCATTGAAGTTAAATATTGGAAATATTGTAATGTTGTATTGTAATGTTGTATTGTAATGTTTTTTTTTTGTTTTTTTTTTTATTTTCAGGTTCATTGACATCGGTTTCAATGTATTCACAGGCATCGAAAGAATTACAAAAATTATAACAGTGTCAAACTGAGCCAATGATTTAAGAAGTACAAAAATAATAAGTGTGTCCAACTAAGCCCATGATTTCAGATATACAACAATGATAATTGTGTCAAACTAAGTCAATGACTTACGGTATACAACCATAATAATTTTGTTCAACTAAATCCATGATTTAAGATATACAACAATAAAAATTGTGTCCAACTAAACTTATGATGTAAGATATACAGCAATAATAATTGTGCCCAACTAAATCCATGATTTAAGATATACAACAATAAAAATTGTGTCCAACTAAACTTATGATTTAAGATATACAACAATAAAAATTGTGTCCAACTAAACTTATAATTTAAGATATACAGCAATAAAAATTGTGTCCAACTAAACCCATGATTAAAAGTAGAAAATTGTGTCATGAATGATGATAAATAAATACTGATTGGATCAAATGCGGGACATTGTCTGCTGTACAACGGGAAGTCATTTAATGGAACTTCTATTACAAAAAAAGTATCTCTTGATGTATAACAGACAGTGCGCTTGAAATGATAGACGTGTCATGTAAGGAAAGTTGTGCACTTAAAACAAACTGTTCTTGTCTTTAAACAGTCAACACAAACTGTTCTTGTATTGAAACAGTCAACACAAACTGTTATTGTCTTGAAACAGTCAACACAAACTGTTCTTGTATTCAAACAGTCAACACAAACTGTTCTTTTCTTGAAACAGTCAACACAAACTGTTCTTGTATTCAAACAGTCAACACAAACTGTTCTTGTATTCAAACAGTCAACACAAACTGTTCTTGTCTTGAAACAGTCAACACAAACTGTTCTTGAATTCAAACAGTCAACACAAACTGTTCTTGTATTGAAACAGTCAACACAAACTGTTCTTGTGTTCAAACAGGCAACAACAAACACAATTTTAGGCAAACGGCAACAAAACATCCGAGTTGACCGTCTCTGGCATAAAGAAAAACGACAATCAACCCAACGCCATACTGAATGTTAACAAGGCAAAAGACCCCAACGCCACATTGAATGTTAACAAGGCAAAAGACCCCAACGCCAAATTGAATGTTAACAAAGGCAAGAAGCCCGATGCTGCAGTGAATCTTAACAAGGGTGATCATACCAATGCTACATTGAATGTTAACAAACACAATCAACCTAATTCTTCATTGACGATCAACGCAACAGTACACAATCAACAATTCAACACCATAACACAAAATATCAACCGAATTCAAGGAAATGAAACTAAACTTCAGAATTTTTTTTTATCGACTACAGGATCATTAATGAATCAACATCAGGTGAACCTGCCAGCGATCTTCTTGGTGTATCTAATAATGCACAAGATATAATACCCACGGCATCGGATGGTGGAAATTTACCAACTGATATAAATGCAGATGATTTTTAGATAAAGTTTTTTGGGTGTAATGGGGAATTCAAACTAGAGTATAGCGATAACAGCATCACCTATAAGTGCATGGAGTGTTTTAAGAAAATGTTTAGTCTTACACCCAATATGTTCAAACTTGACCCGCTCTCTCATGACAGCTCATTGACTGCATGGATCACTTCACTGTGTGTAAAACAGTCGCCTTTATGTAACAAATTTAATGACTACAACTGGTTTGAGAACCGCCAAGACGGAGTCTGTAGGAGATCATTGATACACCAATAACATCGCGATGTCCGTATATGACATCTCTGATGACTTGAATGACCTGAACAAAATGTCATATTTTATCATTTGTTACCTAAAAGATAATTTGGGGAAATGGGGTTCAAACACCACCAGCATCCCGGGTAGATGGGACTCGTCAAGCTTGGGTGGCAACTCATCTAAGAGAAGGAAACTCTGAAATCAAACCCGGAGATGGAATCCCGAAAGGAAAACATTGTTACAATGAAACATTCACACAACTCATGCGACGTCACTGGTGCAAAGCTGTATCATCCAATGATGTTCTCTTCGGTTTTACAGCGTCGTGGAGAGACTTGCTGTTGGCAACCAGCTTATAATCCTTAAAAAATAATTCCAGGCAATGTGGTTCTTTCAATCTATTAATGGACCTCATTAACCGATTAAAAGGGTCCTTAAACCTAATACTGGAGCATCTAAGCAACTTATTTGAGCCCCTCAATCTGTTACTGGGACCCTAAACGTATTAATGGGAACCCTCAACCCATTACTGGGGCCCTATTGACACAATTTAAAGTTAATTATCAATTTTTTTTCAACGTTTCACCATGGGTCTCCTTCAACCTATTTACACTTTTATGAGTTACCTTGAATGAAAAGCTTTTAGATAGGACACTCCCTTAACAGATTTACAGTTAATATAAGTTAACTTGCATGTAAAGACTTAAGCTAGGACATTCCTTTAACAAAAACATTGGCGTAGCCATTGTCCCCTAATTAGAGACCGGGAGCCCAAACTATGACTAATCAAAAATTACTGTCAACATTTGTAAGTGGTTTTAATCATACAACTTTCCAAAGTTTACTGCACTTTCCATGTGTTAACATTTGTAGTCTATCAAGCGTGCGCCACAATTCGCTTAACAGTTTCTAAAGATTATTTTTGTCATATTTATTTAAAGGGTTGTGTTAGGGCCCCCTCCATCAATAACTTATATATCATAAGGGCTGGAATGTTATGTTAGACCAGTGGTCGGCAAATCCCGGCTCTCGAGCCGCATGTCACTCTTTAGCGACCTGGGTGCGGCTTTGCCAGTCGGTTAAAAATCGGTTTCGACTCCGAAAAACATGGATCTTGACTGCTTCTTAGATAGAAATATGGCACTAAAAATTGTTTAATTGTGTTGCTGCTACTTTTTGTCTCTTTTCACTCATGCGTTTGCCGACCACTGTGTTAGACTGAAGTCACTGTAATCAAGTGCAGAGCTGGGTATTTCCCTAGTATCCTAGATTTGCGTATGACATGTGGAATATAATTCTATTTTTTAACCTGCTGTGTCCTATTGCCAACTTTTCTTGTTGTGATAATGAATTATGTTTTTTTTTCTATTTAAAAAAAAAACAAAAAAAAAAAAAAAAAATAATTTTTTAAAAATTTTTTTTTTAAATTCTAACTATCCATTTACGGGCCGTCTAAATTACGGAGTCCAAGAATATTTATTAAGACAACAGAATACAAGAGGAGCTGGTGTTAAATTGTATTTGTTTCAGATGGTTTTTGCATCTAACTAGCACAATGTATGCGATGTGTAGTTATAATAATATTGTATTTGTTCTCAACTTTTTGCTTGCATTAGGTGATCAAAAAAACATAGCTTTAAATGAAGGTTTATATAAACATTATATTCCAGTTGGAGAGATAAATATTTCCAATTTTTATAACTTCACTTCAAACCCTGTGTCATTTGGTTTGCCCAATCTTGGTGATGTTCCAGGGGCGGCGTCTTGCAGAGGCAAATGTGGACACGATCCAACTTTCCCATGCACGTGTGACCAACAATGTATTGTTTACAGAACTTGTTGTGAAGATTTTCCACTGGTTTGTTCATCGACTCTAGTGGAGGCTTCTCATAAATTTGGACATTTGACCAATTTAGATATCGAATGGTCTAGTAGGGCTAGAGATACACTTCTAATCTCTAGTTGTAGAAATCAAATTGACTTTAATAAAACGTACAGAATAACTGAAGATGATTTACTAGAAAATCATTATGGTGATATAAAATACGTGTCCCTGCTTGACCCTTACATCCGGTCATTGGTGTTTGTACCTGTCACAGATGTCAGCACAGGACATGTGTATAAAAATATGGAGATATTTAAATGTAATGCGAATAATAAATCAGTACCATTGAAATGGTTGTTTTCCATTTCCGACAGACATGAGACATTCTTTCATATTAATAAGTTGAAAGAAATGGTAAACTTAGAGGACATTATCTTTACCGAACCCAAATTTCTAAAGAGATCCATGACGCAAAACACATTTCTTCCTCACAATTATTTGTCTGATTTTATTCTGAATGAGACATTGCGTGAATTCATCAGACAAAAAGAGAGAATATTTACATTTGCGTCTTACGTCACGTGTTCTGGATACATATTTTTAAATAGATATCACGCGTTCTTTGATTTAGTCGATGAGAACTATACCCAGTGTCGACCATCCCTTACAGGAGATAACTTTATGCTTTATGATGCAGTTGATATTTCTGTAGAATTCTATCCTAAGAAGATAATCTTAAAGAGCAGCATTAGTGTTCGTTCTTGGGAGGTTATAACGTGTGACCTTGACATTGGAAGTAACTCTTACAGATGCAAGATGACATGTAATTTTAGAGCTGGCTTTATAAACCGTGGCGACTCCTGTAAAATGCTATTTTATTATTACATCGCTATTCCCAGCGGTCCCTTTTTGAAAGAGTTACAAAAAATTACATCCATTCCTAGTTTAGTTCACTGTGTGCTCAAACATCATTTAAAACTTGACCTACTTGATGAGTGGTTGCCTCCAGAGGATATCTACAAAATTGAAAACCGACGTGGTAATTGGTTGATAACAGAAAATACAATAAAAAGCATGACCTTGTACACCCTGACATTTCTTGCCTACACCTACCACTATGATACCTTATATTACAGCGACGATTATAATGCTTTGCAAATGTTACGTCATACATTGATTGAATACAAGGCAAGAAAATCTGCGACTCCAAAACGATCAAAGAATAACATGATGTTAACTAATAAATTAATGAAAACTAGTCATTCTTCAAATGCTATTATATTGGGATCAATTGAAAGCTTTAGAGATGGTGGAATGAAAGAAACGGTCTGTAGTTTTGCCAGCATTACAAAAAGGAATGATGATATTCCTTTTACGTGTCTAAATTCCAACATTTCATCTGATAACTTGGCCCAGTTAAATGACACGACGCAATGTTTTCATGATAATGAACCGAGTAGTATGTCAGTACATGAAAATAAATGTGCTTATTTGTTAATGTCACACATTTTAATAATGTATGTGCTTATGTGGCAATGAAACACGTTTTAATAAATTAGCTTCTATGTGACAGTCCTAAACATTCTAATAAGTTATGTGCTTATGTAACAATGTTACACATTCTAAAATGTTTTGTCCTTATGTAAGAATTTACACATTCTAACGTTTATGTGCACTTGTAACAATGTTACAAGTTTTAATAATTATTTGCCTATGTGACAATATTACACATTCTTATTTATGATGTGCTTTTTTAAGAATGGTATACATTTTAAAAAGTAATGTTCGAAAAGGTGTGTATTCTATGTTAGCATCATTAAAATTAAATAAAGTTGAACAGATCGACTACTTGTGAACCCATTGTGAACCCATTAGAGCATAGGGTTGTCTAACTGTGGACCAATCAGATCACAGAGTTGTCTACTTGTTGACCAATTTTTAAAAAAAACTCTCTCACTGTGAACCAATCAGAGCATAAAGTCGTCTACATTACACCATTGAGAACATAGGGACCTATAACTGTGGACCAATCAGAGTTTAAAGTTCTCTAACTGTGGACCAATTCGAGCAAAGAGTCCTATAACCGTGGACCAACTCAAGCAAAGAGTCCTTTACATGTGGACCAATCAGTTTAAAGTCCTCTAACTGTGGACCAATTCTAGCTAAGTGTCCTATCACTGTGGACCAATCAGAGTTTAAAGCCCCCTAACTGTGGACCAATTCGAGCAAAGAGTCCTATAACAATGGACCAATCAGAGCATAATGTCGTCTAACTTTGGACCAGCTAGAGCACGGATTCGCCTACATGGGGAGCAATAAATAGAATCGTCTACTTGTGACCAATCAAAGCACAGGGTCGTTTAAATTTGGATCGATCTGAACATAAAGTCGTCTATTTATGGGCCAACCAGAGCGATGACTCGTCTACTTGGGAACCAATCAAAGTAAAGAGTCGTCTATATGAGGACAATCATATGATAGTGTCATGTAATTTTTGACGAATTTTTCTTGTTACTAAATTCATTTTTAAGGGCATTAAAAAAATGCCATAAAAAATATGAAAAATCTCCTGTATATTGGATTTAAAAAATATTTAATTTAATGATATCACATAACAAATATATGTAGGAACTAATATTTGACAGAAATATTTAATTAAAATCTGTACTTTCATTGCATTTTTATTGGTACAAATATTGCTCAGAGAAGGAAAGTGTTAGGGACCACGGCTATCACTTAAGCGTTTCTTCATGCATTGTTATTTGTTTACGATAACAATCAACGATGAGAAACCCCTGACCTTTAAAATGTTTAATTTCAGGGGCACCACATTCTCTTTTACTGACATGTTTCAAAATCATTGAAACTCCTTTGTTTCCTTTTACATCTTTCAAGACTTATAAGTACAAAATAAAAACTATACTATCAATAATATCCTCCAAAATTTAAGATTTGTTACAATGATAACTTGGGGCACCCATGAAAGCAATGTTCTTAACAGATCGCAAAGACATGCACGCAGTGGTATCGCTAATTTTATTACACTTGTCGAGATCAAGATCGATGGTAGAGTACAACAGTAATGCACATCTGATGTGTTTTAAAAGTAATATTTAACTTCATTTTCTTACTCCAATAGGATTTCTGCTGTTATTTGCTGCTGTATTTGTGCGCTCATTTCCCTCAATATTGTATTTGTGCTGTCATTCCCTTCACTTATGTATTGTGCTGTCCTTTACCTCATTGCTGTATTTATGCTGTCAGTTCACTCACTGCTGTATTTATGCTGTCATTTCACTAACTGCTGTATTTATGCTGTCGTTTCACTCACTGTTGTATTTATGCTGTCATTTCACTCACTGTTGTATTTGTGCTGACATTGTTCATTTATTGACCGCCATATCTCTGAAACATACATCAGAACTGAAATCTTTTAAGTTAAAAACTCGTCTGTTGTCTCTCTCCTTATTTGCTCTAAGTTACAAAAAATAAGTTAAGTAAAATGTTCATCTTACCGTCTGTATTCTTTTTATGAAATCCGACTCGTATTCTCAATCCTAAACTAAAATTATCTTCGTAGTCCTTGTCCTATTATAATCTTTATATTTCCCTGTTTATTGAAATTTTTACTTTTCTTAATAACCTCATGCTCACACTTTTTCCTGAGATGCTTTCTAACAAACTTAAATCACTTTACTCTCCGACTCAAAGTGTTGTTTTATTCTGTGTCATTGTTTAAATCATTTACACTAACTTCGCTTTTTAGTGAGGGGTAAAATGTTCGGACAGTTAATTCTCCCACTTCCCGTCAAGCTATCAAGCTAAAACTTGGCACAGTCTCGTTGCCGATGACAGAACATTCTTTCAAATTTTCAACCCCAACCCCATGTAACACATGATAATAACGTCACTTTAGATATTATGTCGGTGGGTCATCGAGTCATAATACCCCCGGCACTCCCTCACAGAGGTCATCAACGGTGTTCCCGGACTCCAGACCCTGCGGAAGCGCGCTACGAACCTCCCTCCTGGCCTGAGTGACGTCCGGTCGACGGAAGACGCTGCGGTTAAAGCGTCTGCAGTCCACTCTCCTTTGGTTCTAGACGGCTTTACTTCCTCACCGGGGAGGTGATGTTGCGTTACATCTCCCCACCACCCAGGGAGTTGTCCGGTCGGGACGTAGCGGGGACGAACTGGTCATAAATAAATATGTATGACACTGTTACAATATATAACTTATAAACCATTGATTAAATATCAACAAGTTCTATCAATGTTAAAATGATTTCAAAATGTTCATCCACATGGTAAAATGTTTCATCTAAATTTGTTATTAATCTTTATTGATGGTTCATGAACATTACTACACATCTAAAAATATTTAGTCTTTACAGTCTTGAAAAAGATCTTATAAATGTATCATAAGATCAATAATTCATTTTTATTGTTAAGTTTTTGGTTGAAAAGTCAACATGTTTGACTGATTTCTCAGTTCAATGTCTCTGTTATTGTCTTTATAATCAATGTGTCTAGAAAAGAAATCAGCAACTATGTTATCTTTGCCTTCATTGTCATTATCTCATATTTGTGGGCTAAGAAAATTAACGACCATCTATTGATTTTCTTATTTGCTATTCTCTTTCTTTTGAATGCCATTAATGGTTTGTGTTGTGTTAAAAGAATACATTTTCTACCTAATACGTACTTCTGTAATTTTGTTAGTGTCCAAACGATGGCTAGGCATTTTTTTTTCAATAATAGAACAGTTGATTTCAGTTGTGCTTAACGATCTACTCAAATATGTAATTGGTCTTAGTTTTTTTAAATTTAATTCTTGCTTGAGGCAAGCTCCTAATCCATTGTTTGATGCATCAGTTACTAATGTGAAAGGTTGATTGAAGTTAGGTGATTCTAGTATGTTATCACTTTGAAAGATTTCTTTGATTGTTCTTCATGCAGTCTCACAATCATTTTGTCTACACTATTTGTTTCTTGTTTTTCTTAACTTTCTTAAAGGCAATGTTATGTCTGAAAACATTGGTACAAATGTGCTGTAGAAATTACATAGACCTAAAATGGCTGGGACATCTTTTTGGTTATGTGGGGTTTTTATGTTCAATTATGTGATCATGGTAAAAAAAAATTCCTTATTTTCAAGGGTAAGATGAAATAACATCAAATTATCAAAAAAATCTTAATAATAGAAGTGACCTCACCATTTAAAGTTATTCAACCTTAGATGCGTGGTACAAAGATGCATATATAAAATGGCTGGGACCACGAGAGGCAGTAGGCGTTTGGAATATTTTTATTTCCACCTTTGCAGCCTAAATTTAAAGATTTCTGCAAGGTTCTGCAATAACCACACTCATTGCATTAAAGTTGGACATCTAGAATTTCTATTGTGATCATTTGGTGCATACCATGGGTTAACCATCGAATGAGAGAGAGCATCACAGTTCGCAATGAGAGCAAGATGGGCATGATTCCGTTGAAGTTATTATTGCCGTATATATAATACGTCATGTTAGATTCAAACAAATAAACAGTGCTTGTACAAATGCAGTTTCAAAACACATTAAACTTGACATCAAAACACATCAAACGTGACATCAAAACACATCAAAATTGACATCAAAGCACATCAAACTTGAAATCACAACACATCAAACTTGACATCAAAACACATTAAACTTGACATCAAAACAAATCAGACATGACATCAAAACACTTTATACATGACATCAAAACACATCAGACATGACATCAAAACACATTAAACTTGACATCAAAACACATCAGACATAACATCAAAAAACATCAGACATGAAATCAAAACACATTAAACATGACATCAAAACACATCAGACATGACAACAAAACACATCAAACATAACATCAAATTATATCAAACATTACATCAAAAAACATCTTCGTGGCGTGACCGACTAGTAGGGGGGGGGGGGTCCCTCTTAAGCTAAAAAATCCCAGTCAAACGCATGACTTCCGACGCAACAGAAGTTACGCCGCTAAAATGATGACGTGTCTCCGATAATGGATATGAGGCTTGGGTTCTTTAAAAATCCTTGCTGAGGATTAAAAACATGCGTCCCCGAGAAAGCCGCTCCTAGGCGACCGTTTCGTCCCGACACAGTCCAGACCGAACCACTCCCAGAACGGTGGGGTGAGGTAACGTAACACCTCCCCGGAGAGGAAGCAAAGCCGTTTGGACCCATGTCCACTCAACTCCCAGGAACGGTGGGAGAAAGTTAAGCTTGTGACTACTCCCGCGGTGGAGGTAAAGCCGTGCCGCACCATGGAACGTACGGCTCCCTGGGTGGTGGGGGAGGCAACGCAACGCCATCCCCGGTAAAGAAGCAAAGCCGTTCCAACCCAACGTCCAGACCGTAAGACTCAATGAGCAAGGGGGGCTGTGACGAAAAATGGTCCCCTCATGAGTGGAAGCAACCTGCCCAGAATTCTGCTTACTCAAGACTGTGTTGCATGGCCGGAGTCCCCAGGGACTACTAGACCATGTTTCACGGCCAATGTCCTAAGAGATAGAATCTCGACCTCCAAGAATTGATCTTTATTAGTGTACGATCTTGACGGTAAAAGGACTGCTTCGGCGGTCCCTGCAAGAGTTTTGCCTCTACCTGCCGTTACCGACTAGTAGGGTAGACTTGACTATCCCGATGCTAAAAAACTTACGTCTCTACGTCTGTCTCCCAAGGTGAAGAGGGAGGTTACTTGTAACTTTCTACCGGGAGAAGGTAAGAAAATAAAGCCTAATCAATTTTCTTTTTACATGGCTAGTAAAATACACATGATTCTAAGCGAGGGGAACTCGAATCCCCTCCTCCTCTGCAGATCAGTGATGGGGCTCAGGCCAACTGCAGGGTTTGCTGCTACTGGGAGCACTAGGCAAGATTCCGCTGGTCACCTCCCAAAACTTCAGTAGTTATGCAGCTTAACTGCAAGTGTTCAGAGGGAAAATCACCGAGCTCGCCAAACTACTCCACAGCCGGGAAGAGGGGGTAGCTCTACTTCAGGAATCCCTGAGAGTAGTCGTAGGGGGTTAGTTCTTTACCATTAGTAACATTTACAACACCCCTAGAAACACATTGTGCCTGCCCTTGCAGGGAGCAACCCTTTTCAGTGATAGCATTATAGCTGGGGATTTTAATGCCCATAATGTGGATATGGGCTATCCCGATACAAACGCCCCAAGGGCTTACCTAGAGGAGGTGGAGCTCACGACCAACCGCATCAGGCAGCAAAACGGCGACATTGAACCAACACCGCTTCACACGGGCAACAGTGCCATGTCACGCCCCGATGTAACACTGGTCTCAGCCGAGCTCGCGGCAAAGACCCAGTGCAAAGTCCTGTATGATGTTGGCAGTGAGCAGTGAGACCTACCCTCATTACAATTTGTCTTGCGTTTGTAATGCGAAGGTTTGCTAGGAGACTATGGCTTTTCGGCAAAAACATTTGGATTCTGTTCCGGGAGAGGGTGTGATTGCGGAATCAACAGGGATTCCTAATACCTCCAAAAGCACCGATGCTTCATACGACGACTTTGTGAGTGGTATCCTCACAGTGGCAAAGAAGACAATCCCAAGAACTAACGGGAAATGCAAGTTCCGCCCCTTTTGGAATAAGAGGTTGGCTAAGATGGTCCGTGAACGAAAGAGAGCTCGGACCAAAGCCGGAATGTTGAAGACGTCGCTGCTCGTGCTGCATACAATAGACTGACGGCAGAAGTCTGAAAGGGGGTTGATAGGGCGAAAAAGGAAAAATGGGTTGGGACGTGCGAAAACTCGACCTGAAAGACGGCAAAAAGGTATGGCGATTGATGGACTCGTTATCCTGCACGAGAAAGTCTGAAATCTGCGTTCCTTGCAAACGAAGACAGGCACGGCTACCACAGATGCCAAAAGTGCCGAGGCTCTAAAAAAGCATTTTGCAAAGATCAATCGGAAGCAGAAAGAGACCAGAGAGAGCCAAAACCTTAACCGTCTCCAGCGAAATTTGAGAAGTAGCCCAGCAGTGGGTACTGCATGCAGGAGTCTTTACCGCACCTTTCCCTATGGTTGAATTGCTAACTGCCATCGACAAGTTCGACGCCACCAAGGCACCATGTCCGGACAAGATCTGTAACGAAATGATCAACACCTTGGCCCGATAGCTACGACAGAGCTATTGTCAATCAGAAACAGATCGTAGGTATCAGGAATCCTATCCAGAGCTTGGCTTAGCGCTACCACCGGCCCTATTCCCAAAGAAGGGAAGAAACTCGATCAACAGACCCGCTACAGTCCAAGCTCACTAACATCGATGTTGGGAAAAGTAGCCTAGAGAATGGTTAACGCGAGGTCTAATTGTTCCTGGAGAGTACCGAGAGTCTCAGCCCAATACAGGCGGGTTTCCGCAAGGGAATGCAGCCTGCAGACCAGGTGTTCCGTCTTCTCCAGTCCATTACAGATGGGCTTTAGAAAAAGTCGCATACGGTGGTGGTATTTTTTTACCTCCGAAAAGCCTATGACCGAGTTTTGAGGTCCGATCTATTGTTGAAATTGCAAAAGTTGGGAGTAACTGCCAACATGTATAGGTGGATTTCCGGTTTTCTCACAAACCGGATAATCAGCACGAAATTCGACAGTGAATCCTCCAGGAAAAGGACCGTTGAGGAAGGGCTCCTGCAAGGGTCAGCCCTCAGTTGCACCCTTTTCCTTGCATATATCAATGACTTGCCACAAATTTGAGCAACAAATGCTGCTATGTATGTTGACAACGTTGTTATCTGGAGCACCGGTAAGGATGTCCACCGCCTTCAAACGCTATTACAGCAGGATCTTTCTGCTATCAACAGGTTCATGCGGTGGTGGCACCAGGAAATCAACAACAAGAAGACGTCTATTCGCTATTTACCAACGAACGGACCATTTACAAACAGGAGATCGAGCTCAAGTTGGGCGATGTAGCGCTCAAATGGGACAAGCAACCAATTTACCTGGGAGCCAAATTGGATCAAAAGGTGCAAATGTATAATTTTTTTATGGACTACTGCATGCTGGACAAAGCCTTTGCAAGCAAGACCGCATTGGAAAAGTTTGGCCGAATCCAGAATCAGGCTCTGAGATTCATCTGTGCCGCTTTCAGGACCACAACCACAGCTGCTGTATAGGTCTTTGCCAATGTAGAACCTTTACAAACTGGAGTGAAAAATCAATATGAAGTACCGTAGAGAGGTACAGGAGGCTGGACAAAAAGGAACCGGCCTTCCAAATGCAGAATAACTAGGTTGGCGGCAGACAACTAAAGAGGTCCTCATTCATGTACAAGGTCGTGGAGCTGGAAAAGACAGTTGACCTGCCCCAAAATAGAGAAAGTCTGACACTAATACTAGTTAACCCACCATATGCGGAATCCTCACATCCCTCCATACATTTGGCCTTGACCGATGCAGCAGTGACGAAGCAAAGCCCTGAACATGTTCATTAAGCGGCTGCCCTAGAGACCATGGATGTGTTCGCACACATACCCGTGAAAGTGTTCACGGACAGCTCTGACAACTTGAGAGAAAGAACTGCTGGGTACGGTGCACTCATACTGTACCCGGCGGAAGGACCCCCACAAAAGAGCTCTCTGGGCCCTGTGGGACTGCAGCATTAAATTTCGATGAGGAGCTCATGGCTATACACAAGGCCTTGGAGAGAATTCATGACACATTGAAGGGGACGGAACATGCGGGGCTTGATGTAGTTGTCTACTCAGAATCAAGATCTGCTCTCGAGATCTTGGGAAAGAGACAGGGTACCACACACTTGGTTGACGTCATCACCAATAACGTGTGCAAAATTGGTGAACTAGCGGGGAGGGTAACAATACAGTGGATACCTGGCCACGTCAACAACAGTGGCAACGGGAGAGCGGACACTCTGGCGAAAACTGGGGCTGCCTAGCCCCAGGCAGACGTACCAATAACTTGTTTGGGAATTAAAAACTGGCGGGCGGACCACTTCAGGAAGAAGGGGTATAGTCAATGGGCAGACAACACGACCGCCAGAGGCGTCTATTCAAACTTGCCCCCTCCTAGCCAACAAGACCCTTGTGTGGGGATTAGGCCACAGACAGCAGACCTTAGTGACGCAGATTCACACCGAGCACTGTCCCTTGTGTTCATATTTCTGGTGGCTTGATAACAATAGGGATTTTTTGTGGGTGAGTGGGTGAGTGAGTAAGTAAGTGAGTGAGTAAGTGAGTGAGTAATTGAGTGAGTGAGTGAGTGAAGAATGATCTATACGTAGACCACATTTCAGCCATCTTGAATATGGTTGGCAAAGGGCAAATGGGAAGACCACTCTGTGTGATGTCTCTGATGGATAGAAGTAAGTAAATTTTTAAAACGTTTAAAATTACAATCAAATTTTTCCATGATTGTTGTGTAATAATGAACAGTTATTATCTTACAAAACGTGGCATACAACAACAGCACCGCCATTTTGTCAAACCAGCTTAGCCGGCTTTCATTTGTTGACCCATGCAATCTCGGATTTCTGGGATTTGTTTTCACCGACTCAAGTTCTCCCTCTGTCGCCATAAACTAACTTCCTTTCTGGATGATTTATGATATTCCTCCAATCTCTGTCTAAGAGAAACTCATCTTGGGAGAGCACTTTAAAACCTCCTAATCTCGTTTACAGATATCAAATTTAGAAACACATTTCCTCTTCATTCTTTTTCAAATGTTTACTCGACCTGCATGACAAGAATAATCCGTTAAAAACTTTTCAATTTAATAAAAAATTTCTTCCACCCGTTTCCTTTAAATAAAAAAAATAATTAAATTCAACGAAACATCCCACGTAAAATCAATTCCCCAAAACTAATATTTCATACCAGTATTATGATATCTTGGAGTCCATACATTTATTTTGCAATGGGCTTGAGTTTCAGCACGTTTTGATCGTGTTTTGTGTTCATCAGCGTGATGGAAATAAATTCATTTTGTATGCCCCTAGGGATTTTAAACATAGAGTTTATCTCAAAACAAACTAAGTGTGAATGTTATCTAGAATTACTTTAGATACAAATGTAGAGCCCATGCCTACCAGAGCCCATGCCTACCAGAGCCCATTCCTACCAGAGCCCATTCCTACCAGAGCCCCATGCCTACCAGATCCCATGCCTAACAGATCCCATGCCTACCAGAGCCCATGCCTACCACAGCCCATGCCTACCAGAGCCCATGCCTACCAGAGCCCATGCCTACCAGAGCCCATGCCTACCAGAGCCCATACCTACCAGAGCCCATGCCTACCAGAGCCCATGCCTACCAGAGCCCATGCCTACCAGAGCCCATGCCTACCAGAGCCCATGCCTACCAGAGCCCATGCCTACCAGAGCCCATGCCTACCAGTGCCCATGCCTACCAGAGCCCATGCCTACCAGAGCCCATGCCTACCAGAGCCCATCCCTACCAGAGCCCATGCCTACCAGAGCCCATGCCTACCAGTGCCAATGCCTACAAAAACCAAACCCTATTAAAGCCATGCCATAACTTTATAACAATAACTTGAGGTTATTTACCGTATTGCCTTCGGTTATTGTCCAGGTAGAATTCAACCAAACTTCATCACAGTTGGAGACTTACTGAAATAAAACTGCAACTTAAAGTAAGCCTAAGATCAAACCCAACAAACAACTGTTTTACTGAATTAATATTTTATTTCATATTTTACCGTCTGATCTTATGGTGCAACTTTTCAATTATAAACAGCTTAATATTAAATTATTGACATTTATATCTGTACATTATTGCAGTTCAAATATTGTCTTTTTTAATCGAATATCAACTTTTATTTACATCTTTATTTTATCACATATCAATCATATTTTTTCCATCTTTACTTAGCCACATATCAAACAATATTAATATCTTTTTTAGTCAAATACCCACCATTATTTATATCTCGTTTTATAGCCATTTTCATTGTTTCTATAGTATAGTAGTTACTATCCTAGTGTCTCATTTTTTTTTTACTTGGTTTACATGCTTTTAATAATTGTAAAGCGCTTAGAGCTTTATGGTAAGCGCTATATAAAAATGCCTAAATAAATAAATAAATATCTGTTTTGTGTCCGAGGGTATTACCCTTGTATGACCCCGACAAGAACTTTACAGCCGTGATGCATCTACTGGGCATCTCGCTAGATCAGGCTTCCTGTGGGGATGTCTGGGATGTTCCCAACCCCACCACTTTTAGTGCCGGCACTTAACTTATGGGCCACCACTGCCCCAGGTGAAATACAGCAATGCCGACAGAATGTGTCCCGAAGAGGATGCAATCTGTTGAACTAGCTTCGTGTCGCCATTGTTCAGTTGCTCATCCTCACTCTGTTACTGGGCCCCTAAACGCATTAATGGGAACCCTCAACCCATGACGGGGGCCCCTTAAGTCATTACTGGACCCCTTAACCCATTGAAACAATTTAATGTTAATCATCAATTATTCTTTTCAACGTCTCACCATGGGTCTCTTCTCACCATGGGTCTCTTCTCACCATGGGTCTCTTCTGATCATGGGTCTCTTCTCACCATGGGTCTCTTCTCACCATGGGTCTCTTCTCACAATGGGTCTCTTCTCACCATGGGTCTCTTCTCACCATGAGTCTCTTCTCACCATGGGTCTCCTTCAACCGATTTAGACTTTTATGAGCTACCTTGAATGTAAAGCTTTTAGATAGGACACTCCCTTAACAGATTTACAAATTATATAGTTATCTTGAATGTAAAGACTTTAGGTAGGACACTCCTTTAAAAATAACATTGACGTAGGCATTGTCCCCTAATTAGAGACCGAGAGCCCCACTATGCTTAATAAAAAATTACTGTCAACATTTGTAAGTGAATTTAATCATAAAACTTTCAAAAGTTTACTGCACTTTCCATGTGTTAACATTTGTAGTCTATCAAATGGGCGCCTAAATCGTTTAACATTTTCTAAAGGTTATCTTTGTTATATTTATCTAAAGGGTTGTGTTAGGGCCCCCCCCTCCATCAATAACTTATATAACATAAGGGTTGGGCTGTTATGTTAGACCAGTGGTTGGCAAATCGCGGCTCTCGAGCCACCTGTCACTTTTTAGCGACTTGCGTGTGGCTCTGCCAGTCGGCCACAAATCGGATTTGACTCAAAAAACATGGATCTTGACTGCTTGTCGAATAGAAATATGGCTCTAAAATTGTTTAATTGTGCTACTGCTTCTTTTTGTCTCTTTTCACACATGCGTTTGCCGACTACTGTGTTAGACTGAAGTCAATGTAATCAAGTGCTAAGCCGGGTATTCCCCAAGTATCCTAGATTTATGTTGCGTATCAGATTTTAAATTTAATTTTTTTTTTTTTTTTTTGAATCTGCTGTATCATATTGACAACTTTTCTTTTTGTGATTATGAATTTTTATTTTTTTTTTTTTTTAAAAAAAAAAAGTAAAAAAAATTTGTTTAAGATTTTTTTTTTATTTTTTTTTTTTTTTTTTTTGTTTTTCGATTTTTAATTTAATTTTTTTTTTTTTTTTTTGAATCTGCTGTATCATATTGACAACTTTTCTTTTTGTGATAATGAATTTTAATTTTTTTTTCTATTTAAAAAAACAAAGTAACAATAATTTGTTTAAGATTTTTTTTTTATTCTAACTCTCCATATACAGGCCGTCTAAAATACGGAGTTCGAGAATCTTTCATTCTTTCAAACTTTCATAAGACAACAGACTACAGGAGGAGCTGGTTTTTAATTGTATTTGTTTCATATGGTTTTTGCGTCTAACTAGCACAATGTATGAGACATGTTGTTATAATAATATTGCATTTTTTCTCTACTTTTTGGTTGCATTAGGTGATCAAAAGAACATAGCATTAAAAAAAAATTCAGCTTCATATAAAAGCTATATTCCAGTTGGAGAGATAACTATTTCCAATTTTTCTAACTTCACTTCAAACCGTGTGTCATTTGGTTTGCCCAATCTTGGTGATGTTCCAGAGGCGGCGTCTTGCAGAGGCAAATGTGGACAAGATCAAACTTTCCCATGCACGTGTGTCCAACAATGTATTGTTTACAGAACTTGTTGTGAAGATTTCCCACTGGCTTGTACATCGACTCTAGCAGAGGCTTCTCATAAATTTGGACATTTGATCAATTTAGATATAGAATGGTCTAGAAGGGCTAGAGGTACACTGCTAATATCTAGTTGTAGAAATCAAATTGACTTTAATAAAACGTACAGAATAACTGAAGATGATTTACTAGAAAATCATTATGGTGATATAAAATACGTGTCCCTGCTTGACCCTTACATCCGGTCATTGGTGTTTGTACCTGTCACAGATGTCAGCACAGGACTGGTGTATAAAAATTTGGAGATATTTAATTGTAATGCGGATAATAAATCAGTACCAATGAAATGGGATTTGTCCATTTCCGACAGACATGAGACATACTTTCATATTAATAAGTTGTGACCTAAGAGGACATTATCTTTACCGAACCCAAGTTTGTAAAGAGATCCATGACGCGATACCCATTTCGTCGTCACAATTATTTGTCTGATTTTATTCTGAATGAGACATTGCGTGAATTCAACAGACAAAAGGAGAGAATATTTACATTCGCATCCTACGTCACGTGTTTAGGCTACATATTTTTGAATAGATATCACGCCATGTTTGATTTAGTCGATGAGAACTATACCCAGTGTCGACCATCCCGTCATGTAGATGAACCTGATGAATTGATACTTTATTATGAGCTTGATACTTGTGTAGAATTCAATCCTGAGAAGATAACCTTAAAGAGCAGCATCGGCTATAACATTAGTGATCGAGCTTGGGAGGTTATAACGTGTGACCTTGACATTGGAAGTAACTCTTACAGCTGCAAGATGACATGTAATGTTAGAGCTGGCTTTATAAACCGAGGCGACTCTTGTAAAATGCAATATTATTATTACATCGCTATTCCCAGCGGTCCTTTTTTGAAAGCGTTACAAAAAATCACATCCATTCCTAGTTTAGTTCACTGTGTGCTCAAACATCATTTAAAACTTGACCTACTTGATGAGTGGTTGCCTCCAGAACATATCTACGAAACTGAAAACCTACTTGATGATGGGTTGTCTCCAAAAGATATCTACGAAACTGAAAACAACATGCCCTTGTACACCCTGACATTTCTTGCCTACACCTACCAGTATAGTGAGTTAGATTACAGCGACGATTATAATGCTTTTTCAAATTTTAATTCATACATTGATTGAATACAAAGCTAGAAAAGCTGCGACTCCAAAACGATCAAAGAATCACGTGATGTTAGCTAATAAATTAATGAAAACTAGTCATTATTCAAATGCTTTTATTTTAGGATCAATTGAAAGCTTCAGAAATTTTGGTATGAAAGTAATGGTCTGTAGTTTTTCCAGCTTTACAAAAAGGAATGATGATATTCCTTTTACGTGCCTAAGTTCCAACATTTCATCTGATAACTTGGCCCAGTTAAATGGCACGACGCAATGTTTTGATGAGAATTACAAACCGAGTAGTATGTCAGCACATGAAAATAAATGTGCTTATTTGATAATGTCACACATTTTAATAATGTATGTGCTTATGTGGCAATGTAACACGTTTTAATAAATAAGCTCCTACGTGACAGTGCTAAACATTCTAATTAGTTATGTGCTTATGTAAGAATGATACACATTCTAATATTTGTTGTGCTTATGTAAGAATGTTACACATTCTAAAATTTGTGCATGTGTAACATTGTTACACATTTTAATTATTATTTGTCAATGTGACAATATTAAATATTCTTATTTGTGATGTGCTTATGTAAGAATGTTACATATTTTAAAAAGTAATGTTCGACAAGTTGTGTATTTCATGTTGAGCATCATTCAAATTAAATAAAGTGGACCAGTTCAAGCATGGCATCGACTACTTGTGGACCAATTAGAGCATACAGTAGTCTAACTGTTGACCAATCAGAGAACATATTTGTCTACTTGTTGACCAATTAAAACAAATAACTCTCTAACTGTGAACAAATGAAAGCATAGAGTCGTATACTTTTGACAATTGAGAAGATAGAGACCTATAACTGTGGACCAATCATAGCATAATCTCGTCTAACTTTGGACAAGTCAGAGCACGGATTCGTCTACTTGGGGAACAATAATTGCATAGAATCGTCTGGGTCGGTTTTTTTTTGGTCGCTCAGAACATAGAATCGTCTATTTGTGGACCAACCAATCAAAGTAAAGAGTCGTCTATTTGAGAACAAATAATTAAAAAAATATCGTAATTTTTTGTGGAACTATCACAGCATTGAGTCGTATACTTGTGAACCAATCGAAGTAAAGAATCGTCTACTTTTGAACCAATCAAAACGTAAAGTCGTCTACTTGTGGACCAATCAGGGCAAAGTGTCGTGTAAATTTGACGACCTTTTTTTTAAAACTAAATTCAATTTTAATGGCATAAAGAAAATATCATAAAATATAAAAAAAATCTTTGGTATATTGAATTTAAAAAGTTGATGATACCACATAAAACATATGTGTAGGAACTAAATTTTAACAGAAATATTTTAATTGAAATCTGTACTATCATTGCAGTTTGATTGGTACAAATATTACTGAGAAAAGGAAAGTGATAGGGAGCACGGCTAGCACTTAAGTGTTTCTGCATGCATTGTTATTTGTTTACGATAACAATCAACGATGAGAAACCCATGCCACTATTTGTTTCCTGTTGATTTTGTTAATTAACTTTATTAAAGGCAATGTTATGTCTGTAAACTTTGGTACGAATGTGCTGTAGAAATTACATTGACCCTAAATGGATGTGATATCTTTTTGGTTATGTTCAATTTTTTTAATGGTTTTTTATGTTCAATTATATGATCATGGTAAAAAAGTGTTTCTTTTTTTTTCAAGTGGAAGATGAAATAAAATTCCAAATATCTGCGCTAAATAAGATTAATTTTTTTAATTATCGCAAGCGCGTTGTTGCAAAATATTTTTTGTTTCTTTTTCTGATAAAGTTGTTTCAATAAATCTGCTGTTTAAAAGCGTGTGTGTCATTAGAATATTAACACAGGGGCGTGAAAAAAAGTTCGGTTGCAAGCCTTTGAAAAGTGGGGAAGGGGGAAGCACCAATTGGAATTCCTTTAAAGTCAGTTACTTGTACAGACGTTTTATAAGAAAAAAATAATAATGGAAGTGACCACTCCATTTAAAGTTATTCAACCTTAGATACGTGGATCAAAAATTCATATATAAAATAGCTGGTACCGAGCACTGCAGTAGGCGTTTAGAATATTTTCAATTCCAAGTTTGTAGCCTAAATTTAATTATTCCTGCAAAGTTCTTCAATAACAACAATCATTGCATAAAAGTTGGTCATCTAGAAGTTCTTTTTTTTTATCATTTGGTGCAGACCATGGCTTAAACAGTGAATGAGAGAGAGCATCACAGTTCGCAAAGAGAACGGGGTGGACGAGATTCCCAGCGGAGTTGTAATTGCCGTATATTTAATACGTCATGTTAAATGCGCATCATTCGAAAAAAAATAAAACAGTGCTTGAACAAATGTAGTATCAAAACACATCAAACTTGACATCAAAGCACATCAGATGTGACATCAAAGCACATCAAAAATGACATAAAAAACACATCAAATATGACATAAAAACAATCAAACATGACATCAAAACACATCAAACGTGAAATTAAAACACATTAAAAATGACATCAAAACACATCAAACATGACATTAAAAAAACATCAAATATGACATCAAAACACATCAAACTTGAAATCAAAATACATCAAACTTGAATTCAAAACACATAAAACATGACATCAAAACACATCAAAATTGACATCAAAACACGTCAAACATGAAACTTAAAATAAAAAAAATCAAACATGACATCAAAACACATCAAAGATGACATAAAAAACATAAACATGGAATCAAAATAAAGAAAGTGTATAAAAACACATTAAACATAATGAAAAAACCTTAAACTTGAATCAAAACACATCAAATTTGAAATTTAAAAAATCAATCATGACATCAAAACACATCAAAAATAACATCAAAACACATCAAAAATGACATTAAAACACATAAAAATAAAATCAAAATATCGAAAGTTGTGGAATTTAAAGACATCAAACATGTCAATCAAAAAACATCAAACATGACATCATAACACATCAAACTTAAAATCAAAACAAATCAAACATGGCATCAAAACACATCAAAAATAGCATCAAAACACATCAAAAATGACATTAAAACACATAAAAATGATATAAAAACATAAAGATGGAATCAAAATATCGAATGTGGCATAAAAAACATCAAACATGACATCAAAACACATCAAACTTGACATCAAAACACATCAAACTTGAAATAAAAAAAATAAAAAAATGACTTCAAAACACATCAGACAAGACATCTAAACTCACCAAACATGACATCAAAGCACATCAAACATGAAATAAAAACACATCAAATATAACATAAAAAACATCAAACTTGAAATAAAAACACATCAAATATGGCATCAAAACACATTAAACATGACATAAAAAAAAAATAAACATGGAATCAAAATATCGAAAGTGGCATAAAACACGTCAGGCAGGACATCAAAACTCATCAAATATGATAAAAAAAACTTCAAACTTGAAATCAAAACACATCAAACTTGAAATTAAAAAAATCAAACATGATATTAAAACACATCAAACATGACACCAAAATACATCAAAAATGACATGAAAACATACCAATCTAAAAATCAAAACAAATCAAACATGACATCAAAATACATTAAACTTGAAATAAAAACACATCAAAAATGACATCAAAATACATCAAAAATGACACCCAAACACCTAAATAATGACATAAAAAACATAAATATGGAAACGAAATATCAAATGTGGTGGCATCAAACACATCAAACTTGACATCAAAACACATAAAAATGACAAAAAAAATCAAACATCAAATCAAAACACTTCAAATTTGAAATCAAAATACATCAAACTTGAAATCAAAACACATCAAACATGACATTAAAAAACATAAACATGAAATAAAAATATCGAACGTGTCATAAAAACACATCAAAAATGACATCAAACGCATCAAAAATGATACCACTCTACATCAACTGTAACATCAAAAGAAATAAAAATGACATCAAAATATATAAACATGAAATCAAAATATCGAACAAGCCATTAAAACACATAAAAAATGACAAAAACTCATCAAACATGACATCAAAACACATCAAGCATGAGATCGAAACGCATTAAATATGACATAAAAAACATCAATCTTGAAATAAATAAACATCCAATATGACAAAAACACATAAAATATTACATCAAAAACATCAAACTTAAAATAAAAACACATCAAACATGATATAAAAACACATTAAACATGACATAAAAAAACATCAAACACGACATCAAAACACATCAGAAATGACATTAAAACACATCAAACATGACATAGAAACACATCAAATATGACATAAAAACATCAAACTTGAAATAAAAAAACATACAATATGACATCAAAACACATCAAACATGACATCAAAACATCAGATATTACATAAAAAATCAAAGTTGAAATCAAAACACATCAAATTTGAAATCAAAACACATCAAACATGCATCAAAACACATCAAACATGACATCAAAACACATCAAACATGACATCAAAGCACATCAAACTTGAATTTTAAAAATCAAACATGACATTAAAACACATGAAACTTAAAATCAAAACACATCAAACTTAAAATTAAGACACATCAAATTTGACATCAAAACCCATCAAACTTAAAATCAAAACAAATTAAACATGACATCAAAACACATCAAAATTGAAATCAACGTACATTAAACATGACAACGAAACACAGCAAACATGACATCAAAGCACATCAAAAATGACATAAAAAACAAACCTGAAATGAAAATATCGAACGTGGCATCAAAACACATCAAACATGACATCAAAACACATCAAACATGACATCAAAACACTTCAAACGGTGTTTGGTTTTTATATATTTTTATAAACTTTAATTTCTAAATCGACATAAACAAAAAAAAAAAAAAAAAAAAAAAAANGCTTTACATAAACATTAGCATGTACAGAAACGTATGCATTTATAATCAACAACTAGTGAATAGCTAGACCTCACCCACCCAAGTACTATCTAACCCTGTCTAGCCATGGACATCACCCAGCAAGAGCAAGTATTGTTTATCAGTCAGAGGGGGTTGAGAATGAGTCGGTAAAGTACAGTTTGAAGAGGTGGGTCTTGAGGGCAGTTTGGAAGGCTCATAGGACGTTATATTGCGCAAGTGTAATGGGAGAGAATTCCAACGTTTTGCGGCACAGAAAGAGAAGGATCGTTCACCATAAGTTTTAGTGCGTGTTCTGGGAACAGAAAGAATACGTGTGTCTGTGGAAGAGCGAAGCTTTCGAAGGGGCGAATAAACAGTAAGAAGTTCATTAAGATAGAAGGGCAGGAACAAGAGAAAAAGTTGTGACAGAGAACAGAAAGTATGTAATCAATGCGTGTCTGTATAGGGAGAAAATTAATTGAGTGAAATAATAGAGTGACGTGATCACATGTATTTGCCTTTACAACTAACCTTAGCAGCTGAGTTTTGACACGTCTACAGTTTTTCTATGAAATGTTTTGGTTTGCCCGACAGAAGACAATTACAAAGAATGAAACTATCACCCCAGACGAAACAAATCATTAAAAATTATAGTCTATCGTCTTTTAGTCATTTTAGGCCTAGCTAAGAGCTGAACTTTTTAAAATCTGTCAGTGCACGGATAGAGTGTCAGAGGGATCGCATGAACAAAATCAACTGAAAATGGCTCATTGTTCTTGTGGTCGCGTGATCATTGCGTGAAAGATTCAGTGAGTGGATTAGGCAGTCAGTCAGTGAGTCATGAAGTAAGGCTGAGTGTGTGAGTTAATGAATGAGTGACTGACTGACTGATGAGTGAGAGTGACTGAGTCAACTAGGGGGTGAGCCTGTCAGTCAGTGATTCATTGAATGAGGCTGAGTGAGTGAGGAATGGGGAAAGAATGAGTGACAGAATGATTCATTGAGAGAGTGAGTAAGTCAGTGAGTCGTTAAATGATACTCGGTGTTTTTTTTTTATTGAATTTGTGAGAGTGATTGAGTGAGTAAGGAAGTGGAGTGAGTGAGTCAGTATGAGCGAGTGACTGGGTTAGTCAGTGAGTGAGTAATTGAGCGATTTAGTGTGCGAGTGAGTGAGTGAGTGAGTAATTGAGTGAGTGATTGATTGAGTGATTGATTGAGTGAGGGATTTACTGTGTGAGTGATTGAGTGAGTGATTGAGTGAGTGATTGAGTGAGTGAGTGAGGGATTTACTGTGTGAGTGATTGAGTGAGTGATTGAGTGAGTAATTGAGTGAGTGAGTGAGGGATTTACTGTGTGAGTGATTGAGTGAGTGATTGAGTGAGTGATTGATTGAGTGAGGGATTTACTGTGTGAGTGATTGAGTGAGTGATTGAGTGAGTGATTGAGTGAGTGATTGAGTGAGTGATTGAGTGAGTGATTGAGTGAGTGATTGAGTGAGTGATTGAGTGAGTGATTGAGTGAGTGATTGAGTGAGTGAGTGAGGGATTTAATGTGTGACTGATTGAGTGAGTGAAGAAAGACTTATAGGGTGACCACATTTCAGCCATCTTGAATATTGTTGGCGAATGGCATATAGGAAGACCGCGCAGTGTAATGTCTCTGATGGACAAAAGTAGGTAAATTTTTTAAATAATTAAAATTAGGTTCAAATCTTTTCCATGTTTGTTGTGTAATAATGAACAGTTATTATCTTACAAAACGTGACATACAACAACAGCACAGCCGTTTTGTCATACCAGCTTAGCCGGCTATCATTTGTTGACCCATGCAATCTCGGATTTCTGGGATTTGTTGTGACCGAATTCATTTCTCCCGCTGTCGCCATAAACTATCTTCCTTTCTAGATGATTTATGATATTCCTGAAATATCTGTTTAATAGAAACTCATCTTGTGAGAACACTTAAAAACCTCCTCATCTCGTTTACAGATATCAAATTTAGAAACACATTTCCAATTTATAATTTTTTTTTTAATGTTAACTCGACCTGCATGACAAGAATAATCCGTTTTAAACTTTTCAATTTAATTAAATATTTCTTCCACGCGTTTCTTTCAAGAAAAAAAAATTAAATTCAACGAAACAAGCCACGTAAAATCAATTTCCCAAAACTAATATTTCATACCAGTATTATGATATCTTGGAGTCCATACATTTATTTTGCAATGGGCTTGAGTTTCAGCACGTTTTGATCGTGTTTTGTGTTCATCAGCGTAATCGACATACATTCATTGTGTGTGCTTCTAGTGACTTCAATCATAGAGTTTATCTGAACACAAATTAAGAGGCATGTCAGTGACATTTAGAATTACTTTAGATATAGATGCAGAAGCCAGACCTACAAGAGCCACGCCTTACAAGAGCCACGACCTACAAGAGCACATTCCTACCAAAGCCCTTAACCAAACAGAACCAAACCCTACAAGGGCAATGACCTACAAGAGCCCTGACCTACAAGAGCCACGTCCAACAAGAAATCAACCCTATTAGAGCAACGACCCACAAGAGCCACGCCCAACAAGAGCCCATCCCTATTAGAGCTCATCCCTATCAGAGCCCATCCCTATCAGAGCCCATCCCTATCAGAGCCCATCCCTATCAGAGCCCATCCCTATCAGAGCCCATCCCTACCAGAACCCATCCCTATCAGAGCCCATCCCTATCAGAGCCCATCCCTATCAGAGCCCATCCCTATCAGAGCCCATCCCTACCAGAACCAAACCCTAAAAAAGCCATGCCGTACAAAGTACTAAAGGTTTGGTCGTCTCTTATTTTCTCTTACATATTTTTTTTATTCCAATTTTATAACAATAACTTGAGGTTATTTACCGTATTGTCATGGAATATTTTCCAACTAGAATTCAACTAAACTTCAGCACAGTTGGAGACTTACTCCAATAAAACTACAACTTAAAGCAAGCTCAAAGTCAAACCCACGAAAAAAAATTTTTTTACTGAATAATTTTTTATTTATTAAACTACCTTCTGATCTCATAATGGGTAACTTTTCAACTATTAACAGCTTACCATTAAAGTGGACGCATATTTACATTTAAATCTGTACATTGTTGCAGTTCAAATATTGTTTCTTTTAGTGGCTTATCAACCTTTATTCACATCTTTATTTAGTCACATATCCACCATTATTTATATCCTTACTTAGTCGCATATCACTGAAATATTACATACTCTGTTGGGTTCGAGGGTATCCCTCTTGTGTGACCCCGACAAGCACGTTACAGCCGTGATGCATCTACTGGGCATCGCTCTAGAACAGGCTTCCTGTTGGGATGTCTTTGCTGTTCCCAACCCCACCACTTATTTGTATCAGGCACTCAGCTAGCAAGGACACCACTGTCTCAGGCGTCAGACCCCAATGCTGGCAGCTCGGGTCCCGAAGGGGATGTAATCTGTGGAAGTAGCTTCTAGTCGACATTGTTCCGTTCTCAACTGGGACATGAGGTTCCTGTTTTCACGTTTTTGAATTTCAACCATCCTCTTTCCTGTTTGGGCTTGACATGCTCCGTTAAAGTTGAAGGGCTGTGTCCCCTTTTTCCGATTTTTTTAGCCATGTAGGAGTCTTGAATTAACTAGGAGGTTTGACAGCAAGACATACTGGTCCGAGTACGAGTATTATGAGATTATTTCAGGCGGGTCTGAGCCCATGTTCGTGTGTTACAAAAAAGGAGTTAGTCGTTCATTTTCTATCATGTGTCCCGAGCAATGAGAAGAAGCCAAAGTCCGTACATAAGGGCAGTAACGCTCACAAAGACAAACTCCGTGTATAGAGGCAGTCACGATAACAAAGATAAAATCCATGTATAGAGGCAGTAACATTCACAAAGACAAAGTCTATGCACAGATGAAGCAAAGATCAAAAAGACAAACTTCATGTTTAGAGGCAATAAACGATCACAAAGACAAAGTCCTTTTATACAGGTAAAAAAGATAACAAATGCTTCAAAGGGCTCATAGCTGAACAAAAGTATCATAACGAAACAGTGATCACTCATGTTAGCACCGCTACCCATTCAAACGTTCATCAAGTTGTAACGACCCACAACCAGAAGAATACTTTGAAAGAGAAAACTTGTGTTTAGAAGAAAAGGCTGTGTAAGTCAAGGGTGGAATGTTCTGTCGATGAGGCTCTGTAAGTCAAGGGTGGAATGTTCTGTAGATGAGGCTCTGTAAGTCAAGGGTGGAATGTTCTGTAGATGAGGCTGTGTAAGTCAAAGGTTGAAGGTTCTGTAGATGAGGCTCTGTAAGTCAAGGGTGGAATGTTCTGAAGAGGAGGATGTGTAAGTCAAGGGTGGAATGTTCTGTAGAGGAGGCGCTGTTATTCAATTTTCAGAAATATTCTTTCATAATTTAAAACATCTGAATATTTTTATATCAAAGCTGGCATATAGTATTAAGTGACTGCTGGCAAATTTTAAAATTAGGCAATAAAAACTGAATATACTTAAGTAGGGTCTTGACTTGAGAAGTTGCATTAATTGGAGAAGAAGGTATTGACTTGAGTACATCATCATCATCGGACAGTGTCTTAACGCGATGAATAAATTTACTTGCTTGGGCAGCACCCTTTCCGTGTCTTCATAGATGATGAAATAAATGCCAGACTCGCAAAAGCTAGTGCAATATTGTGTTGCCTCCGCAGCACTGTTTGGGACAGGAGAGGTATCGGACGAGAAACGAAGGTCAAAGTCTATAGCGGAGTATTCCTATCGTCATTGCTCTACAGATGTGAAACGTGGACAGTCTTCCAGCGTCACGCAAAGAAACTGAATCATTTTTACACAACGGGCCTCAGGAAAATCCTCGGCATCATGTGGCAAGACAAAATTCCTGACACAAGGGCCCCCTTAATTTAAGTACCGTTTTAGTTATGTCTAAGGTGTGGGGCCCTATACAAATCGTTCAGCTAAATTAAAGAGTATATAAATTTTATTCCCATTAAAATCGGTTTAAAAATTTCAAAGATATAGCTATTTTAAATTATCGAACTTTCTAAAAAAATTCTAGATCGGCCCTGATTTGCTTGGATATTATTAGTTTTAAATCCACCAATATTTCAATGCGGACAATCAAGTGTATTGCTACCACGTTAGGCCTATATCAATTAACTCACAAAGAACATATAGCGTTATCTAAACTTATTGATTTTTAAATAGCTAAAGGATCATGCTCAATGCGATTTTGCTTAAATAAGCTCTTAGATTCCATCATATATCCCCGTAGAACGATAAAGAATCCTCTGAGACATTCTAGATTAAATTTAATATCTTTCATGAAACGTGTAAAAAATTCCTCTTCTACATAGTTATTTCTCAATTGCGAATTATTATACAACTTAATTAAACTACTATAACTATAGTACACTCAAAATAAAATGGGGGCCCCAGTGGAGGCCCATTTAATAAAGTACTGTTTAAGTTATGTCTGAGATGGGGTGGGGGCCCTATAAAAATCATTCAGATAAATATATAGAATTAAAATTTAAAATTTCTCCCATTAAAATTGGATAAAAAATACCACTGTTGTAGCTTTTTAAAATTATGAAACTTTCTAGAAAATACTAGATCGGCCCTGCATGGATTGGATGTGATTAGTTTTAAATCCACCGATATTTCAATACGGAATGGAAGGGTATTGCTACCACGCTAGGCCTATATCCATCAATTCACATAGAACCTACAGTTTTGTCTAAGCCTATTGATGTTTAAATAGCTTATATAAGAAAAAAAATGAAATTGGGTCCCCGGCTCCAGGGGAAAGGATATTATGAGTTTACTACCCTTCGGTATTTGAGAATGGATAATAAAGTGTATGTGTACTAAGTTTGGTCAAGATCCATCATTTCATGTAGGAGAGTAAAGCCTATTTATATGTATATAGCTTATCTTCGGAAAAAGTACATGGGGCTGCTGGCCCCAGAGGGATGGATATTATGAGTTCAGTACCCTTCGGTATTTGAATACGGACAATAAGTGTATCAGTTCTAAGTTTGGTCATAATCCATCCATTCGTGTAGGAGTATTTGTTGTTTAATTTATTTTATATAAAGCTCATATAGGAGAAAAAACGACATTTTGGGCCCCCGGCCTCAGACGGAATGGTATAAAAAGTTCATAACCCTTAAGAGTTCCTTGTCGATCATGATGGATATTATATGTGCCAAGTTTGGTCAAGATCCATCAATCCATGTAAAAGCCTTTGTGGAACAAACGAAGCCCCCAAAAAAGTTCACTTTTATATATATACTAGCCAATATACCCAGCCTTGCCCGGAACTGCCTCCCGATCCCATAAGAATCTCTATCACGTCGGTATCCCGATCCGATTTGATCCCAATTCCTCTGGATACCGTTTTGAAATGGAATTCCGACCCCATTTGTATCCCGAACCCATTGGGATCCCGATCCCGATTAGGATCACGTTTCCAAATGGAATCCCATTGATCCCGTTAGGATCCTGGTTCCAGGTGGGATCCTCTTCACCGATGGGATCCTATTTGCCCTTTTTGATCCCACTACTCGATAGGATCGTGTTATCGGTGGGTTCCAGTTTACTCATTCATATATACATGATCCTCTTCCTCGTTGGGATGACGTTCCCATTAGGATCTTGTTCCCGGGTAGAATTATGAAGAGTCTGTTTAAAGAAAATAACTATGATAGTATAGAACTGAAATAATATTTCATTAAGCTTTAAGATACCATTATATATCCCCGTAGAACAATTAAGAACTTTCCAGAACATTCCAGATTAAGTTTAATAACATCCTCGAAACATGTGTAAAAACTACTTTTCTATTTTTCAAGCATGATAAAATTAAAAAAATGTCATAATTATAATCATTTTGCTTTTAAAAATGGTTTGGGGGGGGGCATTCCATAACTGTACCGATATAGATATACCTGAGATAGGGAGCTCTATAAAATAAGACGGGTAAATAATAACGTTATATTTTAACATTTGTCCAATTAAAATCTACTTAAACCTGCCCTAGATAGAGCTTTGTAAAATCATGGAACTTTCTGGAAACGAAATGGAACTCGCACTTGTCCGTCTACTACTAGATTATGGTGCGATCATCTGGGACCCACGTCTTAAGCAAGACGTGGACAAGATGGAGCGAATTCATCGCATGAGACTACAAATGCACCACTTCCGGCTTCGTCAATGCCCTCTTAACAAGATATGACATCCTATCCCTTAAAGACAGACGAGAGGGACTCCGCCAGATATTCTTATATAAAGTGATCATGGGACTAGTGCAGGCCATCCTAACAGAACCCGGATCGATTGATCAGAGCAAAACGCTCACTGAACAAGGACTTCACCACTGACATTCCCATTAACAATGACATACAAAACAATAGCAGATGCTTCACTGTCCCACGGTGCAACACAGTGCAGTGTAAACAATCATTCTTTCCACGCACAATAATTGCTTGGAACCACCTGGACAATGCCACTGTGAACTCGACATCGGTCGAAATCTTCAAGGCTGCAACACCATTCCCCCAACCATTGCACAGATGCCAGTACATGGATGCAGCAACGAACATTACCAGAACCACAAGAACAAATATACATAAAAATCAATGACTGCCGGTCTGAGACTAACAATAACTAACCTCACATTAATAATACTAGTATACACAATACTATCACAAGTCTCTTTTTCTGGAATTCATACTTCTGCTAACTCTTGAATGGCCCTATCTAGTACTCAGCAAATTGCAATGGAAAGCTGACCAGGCACCGATATGATCCTCATTTGTTTTCTACCTTGTACGGTCGATACACCAGTCTTTTATAATGATTAGTGGGAGTTGTTTGACCTCAAATTTGGTCGAGTTCCCTTAATAGTTTTGGGTCTTGCAACGACAAGTTTCCCTATTGGGTAAGCTGATACGTTTAGGTTAGTAGAGAACCGTACACAATTTGACGGCCCTAGCTTGTAACAACTGTATTTGTTCATTGATCAATGACGTAGCTACCAGTGTTTATAGCGGCTTTACTGTAATTGGTCATTGATCAATGAAGTTACTACCGATATTTGTAGACCATTTAAAGTAATTGCTTAAGGATCAATGAAGTTACTATCATAATAAATCAATAAAAAAAAATAACGTAACAAAAAAAAAGGTGTAAGGGTTTGGGGGAGTTGGGTGGTGGAGCGCTGTAAGAAGGAGTTCTCAAACTTTTGAAACCTGAAGGGGCCAGCTTGATTTTGTCACAACAAGAAATACATCATCGTCTAGGTTTTCTTGTAGGTCATCCGAATCAGAAATATTGGAAATGATCAGTTTGTTGGGAAATTATAAACAATGCTCGATGTTTGGGAAATAAAACAGAGATTGACTCACCATTACAAAATGTATCACCATGGTGATTTGGAATGCTACGATTGAAATGGAGGGTGGATGACAATGTATGTAGCTGTGACGATTTTAATATCTACAGCTACCACGATTACACTATCTAGAGCTAGCACGATTACACTATCTAGAGCTAGCACGATTACACTATATAGAGCTAGCACGATTACACTATCTAGAGCTAGCACGATTACACTATCTAGAGCTAGCACGATTACACTATCTATAGCTAGCACGACTACACTATCTAGAGCTACCATACATGGGCGCGCAGGCATTCTCTCGAAGGTGGTGAAAAGGGGGGGGGGGGTCAACAAACTTCTGACTCATGCTGGCAATATCATATTTCCATCATTACCCAGAGTTAAGTAAGGGGGGTTTTGAACTTCTTTAATACATTGAGTTTGGGGCCCTAAATTCTTTTTTTTAATGAGGTTTATAAATAAAATCACCAATAAATACTCCACCATGGTTAGATTGATCTTGATAAAACTAAGACTTAGTATACACACACTTGATTATCCATATTCAAATACCGAAGAGTAAAGAAATCATAAAACCCGTTTCCATAGCCATTTTGGGTCTTCATATAAGCAATATAAATACCAATAGGCTTAGACAACACTATAGGCAGGGGATCGTCTGTACAGCAGCGGAGAACATGGGCACAGTAATGCACTGAGGCCCTCTAACCCTATGTATACCGAGGGTCGTGCGAAGGAGGGGGCGAGCGGGCAAATTACCCCTGGCTGCAAAATCGTGAATAAAACGATAAAATCCCATGTTGCTTATTTATTTATTTATTTATTTATTTATTTATTTATTTATTTATTTATTTATTTAGGCATTTTTATATAGCGCTTACCTTAAAGCTCTAATCGCTTTACAATGATTAAAAACATGTAAACTAACTAAAATAAGAATGAGACATTAGGATAGTAACTACTATACTATAGAAACAATTAAAATGGCTATAAAACGAGGACACTTTGGCACGTTTTGGCCTATACTACAGGATCAACCCGTCTGTCTTTTACTCCGTCCCGTTCCTCCCACGTAGTGTCCAGTATGGCGGACCTAAACAGATGGGTTTTAAGGGACTTTTTAAAAGTGGACGAGGTTTCACAATGACGGATATGGAAGGGGAGCTGGTTCCAGAACATTGACAGTGGTGGAAAAATCGTCTGATTAGGGCGCCATGGGCACCGCTTTACTTGAGAGCAGCTGTCTAAAGCCTACTATTCAAACAATGTTATCAAAAGTATGATGGCCTGTTGACCAGGCGCTTTTTGGCCAGTTTATTTCAGGTAATTTGTCCTAGGGGAGTGAGGGTCATATTTCGAGGAGAGTGGGGGTCAGGGCATCTATCAGTCCCAAAAATAGGCATTTTGCTGCGCAGGGTCAGCGCTGACCTCAGCGCCACCGCCATACATAGCCATAAATTCATCCTGGTGGTGAAGCCACACTGAGGGGATGCCCTTAGCCCCCAACGTAGTTTCATCTCTAGAATGTGTTTAGTCCAACTACGAATACCAAACTAAAGGAACATTCAACTTGTGTCCGCACAAAAAAGGTGTTGTATTTAAGTGCGTCCAAAGATTTCTGTCACTTTAAATGGGGAGACAGATGACATCGAGGGCGCCGAACGAAACTGGGAGAGAGAGGTTTCGAGGTAGATCTCAGTAAATCCCTACTCAAAATTTCAAAATGATGTGATGCATTTTGGTGCATACTTAAATCTAGTTTTGCATCAGTCTACACTTAACCGGCTAGCAAAAGAATAGATGCTGATTAAAACTTAGGATCTCCTGACCATGGTAGGGTTACACAATTCCTAGTAAATTGCTAAAAATATTTCAATATTCACTAATAATATTGGCAGCATAATGACCCCAGAGGCGTGAGGCAAGCTAGAGGCGTGAGGCAAGCTAGAGGTGTGAGGCAAGCTAGAGGCGTGAGGCAAGCTAGAGGCGTGAGGTAAGCTAGAGGCGTGAGGCAAGGTAGTGGCGTCAGACAAGCTAGAGGCGTGATGCACGCTAGAGGCATGAGACAAGCTAGAGGCGTGAGGCAAGCTAGAGGCGTGAGACAACCTAGAGGCGTGAGGCAAGCTAGAGGCTTGAGGCCTCCTAGAGGCGTTAGGCACCTTAAGGCATGGTACCTCTTAGGGACCGATAATACCTAGCAGCGTTACCTTCGTCCAATGCACATGAAATATCTTGCAAGTGTGCACTGCTTTTCTTTACTGATCAGGAGAGTAGCAGGGGTTATTCCCCCTGCCCTAATATCTTACTCTAACGTTGTAACATGATTGTAAGCACAAAATAATTACTTACTTTTCTTCCATTTATACCTGGGAGAATTTAAACCTGTTGAAGAGTGTTATTCCCTAAAGAAGTGCCTAGGCTTATGGGTATAGTTGTAGTTATGTTATTTATTATGTTTCTGTATATGAACAAAAATAACATAGAGAAGTGATTTTTCACAAGTTTGGAGGACGGTCTTACTTGTAATCCACTGGGATATTCAACGGGTGATCTGAAAGCTGATTAAAATGTTTGCTTAGTTGCTTACATTTATATCGTAGAAACGTTGTCAAACTTGTGTTAAAACGAATCATGTGAGTAATGTGAGTCATGTGTGTCATGTGAGTCATGAGTGTCAGGTGAGACATGTGTCATGTAAGTCATGTGTGTTATGTTAGTCATGGATGTCATGTTAATCGTGTGTCTTAGTGGGCCACTAAGCCCTGCACCAAGAAACACAAAAAAGAAAAAGAAGATCCCAGCTCTTCGAATCGCTAGCTGGAACGTGAGGACTATGTGTCCCGGCATCACCGATGACCCGCAGTCAATAAACGACACTCGGAAGACAGGAATAATCGATAGAGAACTTGAAAGGCTAAAGATTGACATCGCTTGCCTTCAGGAGACCAGGCTCCCAGACAACGGTACACTCAAAGAGGCAAATTACACTTTCTTCTGGCAAGGCAGACCAACAAACGAACCTAGACAGCATGGTGTAGGTTTCGCTGTTAAGAACACTCTTACACCATTCATTGATCCCCCGTCATCAGGCACGGAGAGGATCCTCACTCTAAGACTCAGAACAGCTGCGGGCCCAGCAA